>JAOZGT010000013.1:3699689-4096265 GCA_035578325.1 Coelinius sp. EB29 | reverse complement strand
AGTTAGTGAAATCGATGAAAAATAGGCCTAGCGTAATGAAACTCCGGCTATAGGTCAATCGTTATGTCACGGAAAAACGTTATATTCTTACGCATCCCTCAGACTAATAATTAGTAATAAACTAGTGGTACGTTGTTGGTCGCTCGCAGGCTCGCTCCCATGAGTGAATGCGTTGCAATATTAGTCTGACCCGTTTAAGGATGTTCTGCCTTGATTGCAACGGGGGGCTGAGCTGTAGGGGAAAGGTAGGATTTTATGGGGAATTCCAACCCCTGAGCACGAAAAAATGAAATGTTAAATTACCCCATCCAGGTTATATTTGGTCACTTTTATGGTGCCATTATATTCCTCATGACTCTTTTTCCTAATAAACATTCATAGGATCAATCAAAAAAATTCCAACAATCAATTTAATAATTTTTGAAAAAAACATAAATCTGGTCGTTAACAGCGGTAACGTTGGGAACTAGAGAAATTTGGTAACACGGGCTGGTACCATTGGTTGACTAGGCCACACTCGGCTGTAAACGTTTATTCATTCCCCAGATACCCCAGATTTGTAATTTGCGTGCTGCCCCTCTCTCGTTGAATTTGTTGCGACGTTGTCGTACTTTCCAGCTGCGCGCGCAAGAAAGGTAAATTTTCGCTTATTTTGGCATTTTTTATTACTAATTATTAGTCTGAGGGATGCGTAAGAATATAACGTTTTTCCGTGACATAACGATTGACCTATAGCCGGAGTTTCATTACGCTAGGCCTATTTTTCATCGATTTCACTAACTTTTCGTGAATTTTCCATAAGAACACGTGTTAAATTGATATTTTTTAAAAAATCATAACTTTATTATGCAGCTCGCAGGAAAGTTGAAATTTTGCATGCGGTTCTTCAATAGATTGAAGAATCTTACAAAAAAATTTCATCAACTTCTTATATTTCCTTATAATGTCAAAAATGTAGGCAGAACATCCTTAACGGGTCGCAACAATAACTTCCCGGTTTCTCCCTCATTATTGCAAGTGGAGAGAAGCTAAGAAGAATTTGAAAAGAGGAATCTCTGTTCCTGAAAGTGAATGGAATACAAATCTTCATCATTGAAAATTCAAAGTCAACAGATCAACTAGAAATTCGATGATAATTCAGTTTTTCATCAAATTTTTCGTCCTGATGTAGATTTTTTTCTTTTATTCTCATATTTGTCAATCTCATTTCAGGAGTTCGTGAGGAAAATTTTATAACTTCAAGTGTTAGCTATTTTCTCGAATTTTTCTACGATTTGAACATGATTGCTTGTGATCATGGTCAAGGACCTGTAGATAATTATGAGAATGTGAAACCTTAGGACAAAAAAACGCATCAATTGCATGAAGAAAATTCCAAATCGCATCATTCATTAAGAAGAATAGAGGAATTTGTGAAAAAGCCGTATTTTTGACATTTTTTCGCATATTTTTTGTGGATAACTACAGAATTACTGAGGCGATCGTCCCCAAAAACTAACCAATTCTAAGTTACATTGAGATGCATCGATTGAAGCAAAAAAATTAACATTGCACCGTTTGTTCAAGAGAAATCGTCTCCCGAAAATTTTAGCGTCACATACAGACAACCTCACAAAAATTGGGGGTATGTAGAGTCAAACAATACAATCTCAATACTGCAAAAATGAATAAAATCTGGTAATAAACATATAAATGGTGACCATGAGAATTTTCCGTTATTCAGCCAATAATATCATGAAGGACCGCTACCATGATGACGTGAAGTAGGAACTGTCGTGAAGGGTTTCAAGTTTTATATTGAACTAATTATGATAATTATGGTAATTTATGATGGTCATATGGTATTATGGTAAGATTTTGGCGAAAGCCACTGCGATGATTGAGGCAAAATGGGATGCGACGATTGTGGTGAAAACCACAGCGGTAATTGAATTAATATTGAATGCAAAAATTTAAGGTACAGCAACCGATGTGAATGAAAATCGTTGGATGAACCATGCCATTTTTTTTCACAGTAAATATTTTTCTTTTTTCTGTTTATTCTTTTGCTGGATTGTCGTTTCGACCTCATTTTCTCTACAAAAGTCCTCTGTTCTTTTCTCGGAGAATTTTTGTCGCCTATGGCAAACAATGTTATTTTTATTGATTGTCGCCTTGGGCTGACACTAATTTCCGCTCTTTTTTTTATCGATTGTCGCCTTGTGCTGACACTAATTTGTTCTCTTTCTTTATTGATTGTTATAATTCTGCTGGAAGGAAGAATTATAACGGGGATTTGGAAGGGAATTCGGAAAACAGCTTTGATAACGTTCCTCGAAGATGGATCGATCACAGCTAATTATCGAATGATGGCGGATGCTCTTTCTTCTACCTCTTGAATTGATTCGGCTCCTATGCAAGTGTCGGTAAAATTGGAAAAAAGCTCTTTACCCGTTTAATTTCTAAAAAAAAAAAAATTGTAAAAAAATTTGTAGAAGTTTGTAAAATTTCTTTACCCGTTTAATTATTCATTTTTCGAAAAAATGGCCTCGAGAAAAGTGCCGATTAACATGCGCACATTCGAACATGAGCTAAAAAAATCATTTTTCTTTTGGTTTCAGATCATTTTACATAATTTCCAAACGAAATTAAAAAATGTGAAAATTGAACGATTGCAGTGCTTCCATGCGAAAGCAATAGTGTGGTTCGGGACAAGTGAAAAAAAAAATAATCATAATAATAACAATGATAAAAAAAGAAACAAACAAAAAAAAACGAAAAAACGATTTTTTTAAACGCCATTTTAGGTTTTCCTGGAAAAACTGGAGAACGACTGGAACAATTTTGTCCAAAATCCTTTCAGCTCTAAGTTGGATGAAGACGCTTCGATTGCGTCATTGATGACCTTGATCCCATCATCCGTTAACGAGATATCGTAAACTAAAATTTTTGGCCACATACGGACACCTCCACACACACACACACACACACACACACACACACACACACACACACACACACACACACACACACACACACACACACACACACACACACACACACACACACACACACACACACACACACACACACACACACACACACACACACTCACACACACACACACACACACACACACACACACACACTCACACACACTCACACGCTCACTCACACGCTCACTCACACACACACACACACACACACACACACACACACACACACACACACACACACGCACACGCACACACACACACACACACATACATGTTGTTGAAAATTATCGGGGAGTGTTGTGGTGACTTTGAAACGTGGAGATATAATGAAAATTCGATTTTCGATTTTCGGGGTGATTACAATAACTTCCCTAACCCGGGAAGTTAAAAATTCCAAAATAAGCGAAAATTTACCTTTCTTGCGCGCGTAGCTGGAAAGTACGCTGACGTCGCAACATATTCAACGAGAGAGGGGCAGCGCGCAAAATACAAATCTGGGGTATCTGGGGGATGAATAAATGTTTACAGCCGAGTGTGGCGTAGTCAACCAATGGTACCAGCCCGTGTTACCAAATTTCTCTAGTTCCCAACGTTGCCGCTGTTAACGACCAGATTTATGTTTTTTTCAAAAATTATTAAATTGATTGTTGGAATTTTTTTGATTGATCCTATGAATGTTTATTAGGAAAAAGAGTCATGAGGAATATAATGGCACCATAAAAGTGACCAAATATAACCTCAATGGGGTAATTTAACATTTCATTTTTTCGTGCTCAGGGGTTGGAATTCCCCATAAAATCCTACCTTTCCCCTACAGCTCACCCCCTCGTTGCAATCAAGGCAGAACATCCTTAAAACTGATGTCGATTTATTCTGTGGTTTTCACCACTCGTTTCACTTTAAATATTTACACTTATTTACAGTTGATGCGTTTAGATGGCTCGAAATAATAATAATTGAAAGGAAAAGTTAATAGTGAGTCCACTGCATTGAAGTTGAAGACTGTATTGAAGTTGAATTGCACTGATTTACTCAAAAGAGCTATTGATTGGAAAATGACTGAACTAATGACCTTGACTGATTAAACTGACAACTAATAATTTTCTAATATATTTAAACTGAATTTAACTAGCTGATCTTCTCTAGACTGACAAACAATTGAGATTCTCTGAGTTAACTGATTTAAGCTTTGTAAATTGATACTATTGCTATTACTCTGAATGCTAACTGCTAATCTTATCGCTTCAATAGTTGACGAAAGACTAATCTTGTTGCTTCAATAGTTGGAGAATGACTTGACTTATTCCTTCAATAGTTGAGGAACGACCGAAGGGGTAATCACTCATGAAATTTGCTGTACAGATTGGATTGAAATCCTTTGAAATCTCATGAAATCTATTGAAATCCCAAAAATCATGAAATCTTGAGAAATCTCATGATCGTTTGACCTTTAAATTGAGCTTTTAGCCTCCCCTCTAGACCACTTGACTCTTGAATTGACTTTTCAGCATCTCCTCATACCGTTTGGTTCTTGATTTGACCTTTCACCCTTCATTTTAGACCGTTTGATCTATATATATATTACTTGATTTGAGGGGAGCACGTCAAAAAAACTTCGCTAAAAAAACCTGAAAATTAATCTTCTGACTAAGAAAACTTTTGTTAAATTGAACTCGTGTCACTAAAACCTGTAAGATTAACTTGTATTTGGGGTGACCAGAATGTTTTTATTGTTTATGTTTTGATTCTACATGAAAGGGACGATCGATATTTCTTATTTCTCTGATTGAAATAGTAATATCTATAAAAGGGGAATACGCTGTAAGTCGATAATTTCTGGTACATTTCAAAATGAAAAAGTGGCTAGGAGCCGGATAGCTCAGTTGGAAGAGCACCCGAGGCATAATCGGAAAGTCCCGGATTCAAATCCCGGTCTGGACTATCTATTTTTTCAGTAAAAATTCTTGCAAAATAATATTGAGAATAGGGATATTTCATGAAAAAATTTTTTTCGTTG
Organism: Coelinius sp. EB29; assembly: GCA_035578325.1. Lineage (NCBI taxonomy): Eukaryota > Metazoa > Arthropoda > Insecta > Hymenoptera > Braconidae > Coelinius > Coelinius sp. EB29. The sequence goes on along the minus strand of JAOZGT010000013.1, from coordinate 4,091,273 downwards.
AGTCGATGATTCAGGCCGAGTTATGTAAAAGCCCAAAGTGAAATTTTCGAAATTGCTTGTTTTACAATTAAAATAATTAATTGAAAATTGATAATTTTAAAACGCTCGTATGACCTTGAATGACGTCACACCTCTGGTTTATCAGTGCCATCTGTCGGCCATTTTAGATATCGAGAGATAATAGTGGTTATTTAGACAACAGATCAAATGTAACAATTGGTGAATTTTGTGGTGATGCTTTCACGAAGCCTTTTTCAAGCACGTTTTTTCGCGACATTGTCAGATTTCAGGTTTAATTATGTTAAAATTCAATTTTGTTTACACGATGCATTAATAACCTCAATCAATTCGCGTACACATAAACCATAAACACAGGAGCAGAACTAGCGCCTTGCCGCGGCTAAACTCGACATATAGGGAGGTATGACGTCATTATCCCCTCTCCAATCTCAACTTTCAACAATTTTTTAAAAATAATAAACAATGATAAATTCAAGTAATTTATTATGAATTAACCTGCTCTTAGTCTACGGAACCTAAATCAATTTTTGTATCTTCTATTTAAATTTTATGAAATATCCCTATTATCCTGATTCCCCTCCTACCTACTCCAAAATCCTATCCAACAATATCCTGTGACCTCACAAGATGTGGAACGCTATACAGGGTATCCCACGACCGACCATAATCCTGAAAGGGTATTGAAGAGGGAGCTTTTTGAAAAGGAAAGTTCCTCTTCATTTTTTGGATTTGACAATTTTTTAATTTGATTTTTTTTGTCTGACTCTTTTTTTTTTTGGCTGTGACTACTGATTCCAGGGCCGAACTTTATTTTCAATAAAAGGGTTCTAAATTTTTTTTTCTCCATTCCTTGGGGTGGAGTGTTGACCCAGGTCCCCTGCCCTCCGCTGATTGCCTTCTCGCGCCCAAAATTATTTCGAAAATCCAAAAAGAAAATTATGAAATAGTATAATTTTTGAAGTGAAACTTCTTTAGGCACGGTAGAGCGAGTCGACAATACAGCGTGAAAAGAAACGGAGGGAGGGTACTCGGGAGTGACGAAAAAGAAGGGAGGGCCGTAACGAAAAGTGGTGGGAGTGGAGCACACCAGCACGGCTCTAGTACTACTCCGCTTACGGTGCATAGTGAGAACACTCATAGCATACGTATTATATGCTATGAGAACACTGCACATTTCTCGCGTTGGAGGCGCCACCTCCTGAATAGGCAACCGCACGTTGAACCAGCATAAAGATTCGGGCTGTTTCAGCTGATCCGTGAATCGTCGTGAAATTGTAACCTACAATTCATGCACTGTTAGTTAATCTTTAATTAATGGGTTTTTAATCAATTATTGAAATGTGTTTGGTTCGTACAGATCAATTGGAGGATTAGTTTATTCGCAGAATAATCATGCTAAAAACAAGTAAAGAATGCAACAGAGCATGTCGTGACAAACATCGAATAATAATTTTTTAAAAACCGAAGACCGCAGCAGAGAATATCGTGAATATTTTTAAATCGCAAGGAAATCTAAACCGTCGAATGAAATCTAATTTATATTTATCATTAATACCACGAGTATTCTTCACTTATTGCCCTTCCTCTCGAATTTCAAGAAAAAGAATTATGCATAGATAGGATATCGAAATTTTCATACAACAATCATCTCTTGATATTTCAAGCCTAGAGAAGTTTCACTTCTGTCGCGCGTGGCCACCACGCACACATTTTTTTTTTTTTGGTTTTTCTTTCTTTTTTCTTTTGGTGATCTGTTAGGTCTGTTACCAACCTATCAACCTGTCAATATTAGAACGTTCCATTATCACCCCCTCTCTCGCCAAATTATTTTCAAAAGCCAGATAGGAAATTAAAAAATAAAATATTATTTTTTTTCCAAATTTTCTTGCGTTTTTTTTAGGTGGTCAATTAGGTCTGCTTTCAACCTATCAACCTGTCAACATTAGAACGTTCCATTATCACCCCCTCTCCCGCCAAATCGTTTTCAAAAGCCAGATAGGAAATTAAAAAATAAAATATTATTTTTTTTTTCAAATTTTCTTACGTTTTTTTTATGTGATCAGTTAGGTCTGCTACCAACCTATCAACCTGTCAACATTAGAACGTTCCATTATCACCCCCTCTCCCGGCAAATCATTTTCAAAAGCCAGGTAGGAAATTAAAAAATAAAGGTTCCATGTCACTACAACACAAACAAAAATAACACAAACCAAAATAACACAAACCAAAATAACACAAACAAAAAAAACATAAACATGAATAACTCGGGATAGTAACATATATTTGAACTTAAGGATGTTCTGCCTTGATTGCAATGGGGGGAGGGGTGAGCTGTAGGGGAAAGGTAGGATTTTCTGGGGAATTCCAACCCCTGAACACGAAAAAATGAAATTTTGAATCACCCCATTGAGGTTATATTTGGTCACTTTTACAGTGCCATTATATTCCTCATGACTCTTTTTTCTAATAAATATTCATAGGATCGATCAAAAAATTTCCAACAATCAATTTAATAATTTTTAAAAAAAATAAACATCTGGTCGTTAACAGCGGCAACGTTGGGAACTAGAGAAATTTGGTAACACGGGCTGGTACCATTGGCTGACTAGGGCCACACTCAGCTGTAAACGTTTATTCATTCCCCAGATACCCCAGATTTGTATTTTGCGCGCTGCCCTCTCTCTTTGAATGTGTTGCGACGTTGTCGTACTTTCCAGCTGCGCGCGCAAGAAAGGTAAATTTTCGCTTATTTTGGCATTTTTTATAACTAATTATTAGTCTGAGGGATGCGTAAGAATATAACGTTTTTTCTTGACGTAACGATTGACCTATAGCCGGAGATTCATTACGCTACACCTATTTTTCATCGTTTTCACCAACTTTCCGTGAATTTTCGATAAGAACACGTGTTAAATTGATATTTTTTAAAAAATCATAACTTGACGTTTAAATTCAATCAAAATGAATTACTTTAATAAATTTTTTCCTCAGTGCCAATTACTATTAGTATTATCCTTATCTGTGTTATTTATGTTAAAGATATTTTTGTCTGTGTTATTTATGTTTGTGATATTTTTGTTTGTGTTATTTTTGCTTGTGTTATTTTTGTATGTTATTTTTGTTTGTGTTGTGGTGACGTGTTACCAAAATAAAATACTATTTTTTTTCCAAATTACCTTGCGTTTTTTTTTGGTGGTCACTTAGGTCTGCTCCCAACCTATCAACCTGTCAACATTAGAACGTTCCATTATCACCCCCTCTCCCGCCAAATCATTTTCAAAAGCCAGATAGGAAATTAAAAAATAAAATATTATTTTTTTTTTCTAATTTTCTTGCGTTTTTTTTAGGTGGTCAATTAGATCTGCTCCCAACTTATCAACCTGTCAACATTAGAACCATGGAGAATAGAGGTACCTCTATTCTCTATGATTAGAACATTCCATTATCGGCCCCTCTCCCGCCAAATCATTTTCAAAAACCAAATTTTGAAATTAAATTTTTTTTTCTTTTTCATGTGATTTATCAAGTCCGTTGCCAACCGATCGACATCAAAACGCTCTCCCGTCGCCCCCTCACCCGCCGAATCATTTTCAAAAGCCAGATAGGAAATTAAAAAATAAAATATTATTTTTTTTTCAAATTTTCTTGCGTTTTTTTATGTGGTCAGTTAGGTCTGCTTCCAATCTATCAACCTGTCAACATTAGAACGTTCCATTATCACCCCCTCTCCCGCCAAATCATTTTCAAAAGCCAGATAAGAAATTAAAAAATAAGATATTATTTTTTTTTTCTAATTTTCTTGCTTTTTTTTTAGGTGGTCAATTAGGTTTGCTCCCAACCTATCAACCTGTCAACATTAGAACGTTCCATTATCACCCCCTCTCCCGCCAAATTATTTTCAAAAACCAAATTTTGAAATTAATTTTTTCTTTCTTTCTCATTTTTTTCTTTTTTTTTTTTTCTTTTAAGGGTCCTTCGAAGGATTCATGCTTGCGTGGCTGCTGGAGGAGGCCATTTTCAGCAATTGCCAGCATGAGTCTAATAACAATTGGCCCTTTTTAGGGCCACCAAAAACGAACGTAGTTCATTCCAATTTCAAAATTTGGTTTTTGAAAATGATTTGACGGGAGAGGGGGTGATAATGGAACGTTCTAATGTTGACAGGTTGATAGATCGGTAACAAACCTAACAGATCACATAAAAAAAACGCAAGAAAATTTGAAAGAAAAATAATATTTTAATTTTTAATTTCCTATCTGACTTTTGAAAATGATTTGGCGGGAGAGGGGATGATAATGGAACGTTCTAATGTTGACAGGTTGATAGGTTGGGAGCAGACCTAACTGACCACATGAAAAAAACGCAAAAAAATTTGAAAAAAAATATTTTATTTTTGAATTTCCTATCTGGCTTTTGAAAAGGATTTGGCGGGCGAGGGGGCAATAGGAGAGCGCATTGATGTCGATAGGTGGGCAACGAACTTGATAAATCACCTGAAAAAGAAAAAAAAAATTTTAATTTCAAAATTTGGTTTTTGAAAATGATTTGGCGGGAGAGGGGGTGATAATGGAACGTTCTAATGTTGACAGATTGATAGGTTGGTAACAGACCTAACTGACCACATAAAAAAACGCAAGAAAATTTGAAAAAAAAATACTATTTTATTTTTTAATTTCCTATCTGGCTTTTGAAAATGATTTGGCGGGAGAGGGGGTGATAATGGAACGTTCTAGTGTTGACAGTTTGATAGGTTGGTAGCAGACCTAACTCATCACATAAAAAAAACGCAAGAAAATTTGAAAAAAAAAATATTTTATTTTTTAATTTCCTATCTGGTTTTTGAAAATGATTTGGCGGGAGAGGGGGTGATAATAGAACGTTCTGATGTTGACAGGTTGATAGGTTGGTAACAGACCTAACTGACCACATAAAAAAACGCAAGAAAATTTGAAAAAAAAATCATATTTTATTTTTTAATTTCCTATCTGGCTTTTGAAAATGATTTGGCGGGCGAGGGGGCGACGGGAGAGCATTTTGATGTCGATCGGTGGGCAACGGACTTGATAAATCACATGAAAAAGAAAAAAAAATTCAATTTCAAAATTTGGTTTTTGAATATGATTTGGTGGGAGTGGGGATGATAATGGAACGTTCCAATGTTGACAGATTGATAGGTTGGGAGCAGACCTAATTGACCACTTAAAAAAAACGCAAGAAAATTAGAAAAAAAAATAATATTTTATTTTTTAATTTCTTATCTGGCTTTTGAAAAGGATTCGGCGGGCGAGGGGGCAATAGGAGAGCGCTTTGATGTCGATAGGTGGGTAACGGACTTGATAAATCACCTGAAAAGGAAAAAAAAAATTTTAATTTCAAAATTTGGTTTTTGAAAATGATTTGGCGGGAGAGGGGGTGATAATGGAACGTTCTAATGTTGACAGATTGATAGGTTGGGAGCAGACCTAACTGACCACATAAAAAAATCGCAAGAAAATTTGAAAAAAAAATAATATTTTATTGTTTAATTTCCTATCTGGCTTTTGAAAATGATTTGGCGGGAGACGGGGTGATAATGGAACGTTCTAATGTTGACAGGTTGATAGGTTGGGAGCAGGGGTGGGATCTTTAGGGGGGTGGGTCTAAAACTGGCACATCTGCTAATGATGGCACAGGAAGTGCGACGGTAGCGCCGCGTAGTAGCACAGTGAGGAACTGAGAATAGTAGATTCCGTTACTTCCTGAGAAAATTATCGACCAAAGAACAGAATAGTAGTGCCCTCTATAATTTTTTTTGTTAAACACAATTTTTCACAGTTAGGCAGATGGGGACAGTTGTTCACAAAAGAGTCGAAGCAGTGGTACTCATGCTCAAACCAAGAGGAGAGGGCACATGCCCAGGATTTTGGTCAATTCCTCTTTATCATTGATATCATTTTTTTTTTTTGCTACTTTAAGATCAATATTATATCGTCGCCGTAGAGTGAAAAGGGCGTATGTACCAAAAACTCCCTTTTTAAAGTTAAAGGGGCGTATGTCCAAAATCAATGTTTTCCGGCTTTTCATAGAATTTCTAATCGAAAATCTGTAAAAAAAAAGTTCTAACAAACAAGCGTAACGACCAGTTTGTAATACGAGAGGGGCGTATCTCCACACTTACGCTCCTTTCACATTATATTTATGCTCATCATAAAATGAAAGGGACGTATTTCCACACTTACGCCCCTTTAAGTAAAGAAAAAAAACACTTACGCCCCTTTCATTTTTTTTCAAAAAATAACACTTACGCTCCTTTCACATTACATGTGATGCTTATCATAGGATGAAAGGGGCGTATGTGCTGGAGACACGTCTCTTTGTGATTAACTTTGTGGAATTACGCCCATTTGTTACTACAAAAATTAATCAACTCAAATCATTCCTAAAAGGTAGTACATTCAATTCCGAGGATAAAAAAAAACATACGCCCCTTTGTTATTACAAAAAAAAATTAATGAATGCGACGATATATTTAATTATGCAAATTAATTATTAAACTATTGATTATAGTTATGATTTATTCATGTTCAGTTTTTTTCCAAAGTTTCATAAAAAGCAATTGGTGATCGTTATTGACTTTTCTATTCATACCTCATCACAACCTGTTAATAACAATTGTGCAAATCGTTATGAACCCTCTCCATAATGCGGATTTAAATGATAATGTTAAATGAATCAAATTAATTTCTTGATTTTATGATTCGATTTTATCCATCGCATTATTTTAATTAATAATCAAAAATATGTTTACGGTACATCACACTAGTTTTAACCCATCATACACGTTACTTCCCCTCCCTTCTATACACATGCCTGTTTATTATAACGAAGTGAATTCGAAGTGAATTTGTTATAGCGAAGTGAATTCGAACCGTTGTCTCTTTATTACGAGATTATCTCATCAACCTTTAGAGATAAGAAAAAATGTTCCCCTTTAAAATTGATGTTTTTTTAAAAGGCAAACATTTTTCATTTCAAACTTTTTTGTTTATCTTCAACGGTTGTCCCTGTAGACTGTCTGAAGTGCAGCACGAACTGCACCCGTACGCCTAGGCGAGTCCCGTGCCGCTCCGAATAGTATGAAGCCATTAAATATGAGAGATAGTGAAAAATGTTAAGAGATAAAATCGATGTATTTTTAAATTAGGTTTTTTTTTTATTTAAAACTTTTTTTCCATAACAGAAAGTACGATAGTAAAAGTGACTCGCCCTAAAAAAATAAATTTCGAAAAGAGAAAGGGGCACAGCGCATGGACTACATTTCGCCATATACGCCTATGCTGCTTTGAATTTGTTAACCTATGTTCTTCCCCCCCCCCCTCAGATGTCATCTCCCGATAGGTCGAATCCCAATTGTGATTGGCAACCCTGTCATTTTCAAAATTCAGATAAAATAAGTATTTTTTTATTTGGTCGTAAAATAATTTCTCATAGAGATGATTTTACTATCGAGTTTTAGAACTGCATTATCACGATTCAATTTCCAAAATTCTAATAAGAGAATCATTCTACAAAAAAAAATATTAACAATTTGCTTCTACCAGAAGAATTTCTAGCTAAAAAATTCACATAAATCCTTAAAATTCTAATTTCGACTCAAATAAAAACCTAAGAAATTAAATTAAATTGTTGAGATTTTTATTCTCCCAAAAAAAAAAATTAAAATGCCATGAAAATATCAATTCCATTTGAAATTTGGAAATTACGAGTAAATTCCAATGTTTTTAGGATTCTGGGCGGAGAACATAAACACTTAAGCCACAAATAATAAGAAGATATAGTCCAGTCGGTGAGGATTCAAAATCGAGTTTGTTGGCCAATTTACTTTATAAGTGTCGGATTTTGATGAGTTTTTTACTTTTAAAAAACAAATTTCACGTCCCGAGAAAAATTCAAGACACACAGAAAGTCTCGAATAATTCTCAAATCTGGGGAGAAATCTAGAACATTCCTTTTTACTTTTGAAAAATCAATTTCAAGTCTCGAACTCGTCTAGATATTTTCAAAATTATTTTTGAGTCTGAGGAGAAAATTGGGAAATTTTTTTACCTTTAAAAATAATTTTCAAGTCTCGAGAGAAGTTTCAGACATATAAAAACTCTCTAGTACTTCTAAATCTAGGGAGAAAGTTGAGACAATTTTTTTTTTAATTTTTGAAAAAATGAATTTCAAGTCTCGAGAGGAATTTAAGATAGACAGAAATTCGCGAGTTGGTCTCTAGGTATTTTTATAATTATTTCTGAGTCTCGGGAGAAAATTGGGACATTTTTTTAATTAAAAATAGATAAATTTTAAGTCTCTATAGAGAATTTTTTGACACAAAAAAACTTCCGAGTTTATCTCAGAAATTTTTGAATCATTTCCAAGTCTTGGCAGAAATTCTAGACAAAGTTCGGTCCATTTCAGAAAAATGAACGAAACTCCAAAATATCTCTAGAGGTACAGAAAGAAAAAATATAGAGAATAAATTAAAAAACGAAATATATGTTCTGAATTAATTCGAATCATCTCCCATAAATATCCCTCTTTTGTTCTAAAAACATCTGAAATTGCTCCAGATGTCAAAAAATTGAAGGACATTGCCGTTGGAGACTTTGACGTGTACTCCATTCGACACGTAAATTGACACTCCAACTTATTTTTGTAATTTTTTTTTTCAATGTTTGAAGAAATTTAACAACAATGGGAATGCTATTTGTTATGATAAACGGCTCCTCTGCATCCATAATCGTGAAATGAAATGAAGAAAGATTGAAATGCAAGACCAATAGATTTCCCAATAGACATAATGATTATAATCCATAATTTCAATGTTTAAACATTTTATTTGTATGTTTGAATGGCGACGACGCACGAACAGATCGAGCGTCTTTGTCTTACGCAGGAACTCTACTAGCGCTATCTCTCTCGCTCCTACAGCGGACTGACCGAGAGTGAATGAATTCATTTTATACATTTATTGTCCTAATATAGTGAAAATTTTATATTTTCTGAACGAATGTTAATAATTTAATAATTTTCGAACCAGTATATAAAAAAAAAAAAAATATGTTATTATAAAAATAATCTTGTTTGAAGACTACTCTGAAAATTAATTATTTTTCATCAAAAACTTGATGAAAATCAACGGAAAATATTAGAAAAAAATCTGGGAGTATGCGCTATAAATCTTCTTCAAGGGGGAAAAAAAATTAAATTGAAATATCAATTTTTGGTTGACTGACAGCCATTTGTTTATAGCGTGAAGCGCGCGGATCGTCGCGCGCTGACAAACAAATGACCATAACTCAAAAACTATTGTTCGTGAAGACAAAAATCAAAAGCCATTTTATTCTTTATTGAATTACGCAACTTTTTCTCACTGTATGTCTCGATAACTTCTCAACAGTTTTCGAGATATTTTAAAATGAAAATGACCGCTTCAAGGGGTATTTTGTTTATAAACAAAATGCACACCTTGGCTTTAAGGCACTTTTTTTGCGGATGTCATTCTGAGTATTTAAAAAAAAAAATCATCAAAATCCGACACTTTAAAGTGAATTGGCCAACAAACTCGATTTTAAATCCTCACCGATTGGACTAATAGAAATAGAACAGAAGAGTGGAAATATACAAAAGAAACAAAAGAATCCATTCTGGACTGTAAACCGACCGCCCCTTGACGATTTTAAGTATATACCTCGACATGTGACCCAAACTCCCTTCCCCACATTTTGAGCCTAGAGGATATTTTATTGTCCTTTGGGTCATTCGACACCTTTTCAATTTTAATTTATTGCTAAGAGCCATTTTGCCCTTTTTAATCCACATTGAAGAAGAGTGGCCCATTCACCACTATATCCTCGGAATTTTCATTGTACGGACATGCACATGGTGCCAAATTTATTTTTATTACCTGTTTATGTTTCGACCAAGACCTTTTTTTTTGCTTCACCGAAGTGACAGTTTTATTGCACTTTCAATCCCTTTTCCACGTTTCCTCTATCTAGAAATTTCTGGGTAGATCTGGAAAAGGTTAGGTTCCCTTACCGTTGCAGGTAAATGAAGGGGAATTAGGTACTGGTTGGGAAATGCTATTCGTGTTATTTAACTGTTGTTCAAATTTTGAAGGGGTAGATTATTATAAGCTGAGAAAAACGCAGATGAAGAGTTAAAAAAAATTTTTTTTCAATTTAATGGAAATTAATTTTTTCGAGGTTGTGTGAAATATAATATCGATATTATTAGTTATCCATTTTGTTTAATTGAAAAATAATGATTGCGGTTGGAGAATTGAATTACATTTCTTTTATGGAAATAATTTGATTATCGAAATAAAAAATTGGCTTTTTTACAGAAGAAATCAACGGAAAAATCTGAAATCCACAATGAAGTAATTTCATATTCGGGGACTAAGGGGGATTAGAATTACAAAAAAAGGTCTTCAAAAATTTAATTAACATGGATAAGAAAGATTAATCAATTGAAGCTCTTTCTCCCTGGTTATTTTTCATTAGATTACATTTTTCGCCTTACATAGAATTAATTAACATGGAAAAGACTGAATAATTAATTGCCAGCAAAATAATCCCTTGCTACAGAGATGGGTGGCCGAACGGGAACATTCAAAAAAACGTTTCTGCCTCTTTTCGACCAGCCTTCACAGTCTTATAATCGTGCCTCCCTATGAATGGGTATATGAGCCTAATTTTTTTCAAATTGGAGTGGGAGGGATGTGAGTGGAAAAGCGCACATTAGATCCAGCAATATACAATTATCCTTCAGGCATGAACGAGGATTCAATGTGCAATGTTGAGATTCAAATTGATGAAAATTCAAGGTAGGAGAATATAAACTGAAGATAGAGGGAAGAGAGAAAATTTTATGGGCTTGCGGGGTTGATAAATCTTTAAAGCATATGTAGGGGACAGAGGGTACCTAGAATTTCATCAACTAAGGACTTAGTTACTAAGGGACCGGAGGATAATTTTACGCGTACCTGCGGAAGTAGGACAGGTGTAGACAATTAAAATGTAGGAAGTTTAGGGGTCAGAATGATAATTGGTGTCAGTGAATCTCAGGGACAATAGTTAATTATGCCTGATAATAGTTGAGACCATAATAAAGTCATAAATATTCAGAACGAAGGTATTCGAACGAAAAATTATTTGTCATAATGTAAATTGATAATGCTGAAGATTAACTAAATGCTAAAATGTCGTTAACGGGATTGCCAAAATTAAAATCCAAGAAAAGAAGAGGTGCAAAAAAAAAGGGAACATTTAATGTTCCCGGCCGAAGAAATTGTAAATCGGAAGAAAACCTAGGAAATAATAGGGAAAAACAATAACGTACATTCGGATGGGACTGGAAATTTTCCTCTTATAAGAATAAAATATGTTCGATATTAAATTAGTCAATTAAGTGTGTCTGCATGCAACGCGTTCCTCTCCTACGTTTCCCAGGCCGCTATATCTCGGGAACTGAGGGACCGACCAGGCTGCAATTTTTGCCAAAATCAACATAACTGATAACAATTTTTATTTAAAATTTCAGATATTTATCGGTGAGATTCATGCAATTATTTACATAATTCGGAGACGAAACGTATTTACAGACAACCACACCCATATATATAGACATTTTTTTAAAACGTGAAATCTCTATAACGTTTCATAATGTGTCCAGGCGAAATTAGAGAAAGTAGAAGGAAAAGCGATCACAAGGGTGCCATCAGGAAGCAAAAATGGTAGAAAATAAAGAATAACTTTCAAAATTATTGTTAATCGTTGATTTATCTCGAGAACGAGTAGCGAAAGAATTTTTTTTTATAGAGCACCCATTTTTTTTTATAGGGCATCATGCGAGCTTCCAGTAAGCGCTGTAGCGCACAACAATTATTCAAAATAGCTGCCCGGCTACTCAGAACTCACGGAAAAAAATGGAAAAGTGTCGAATTAGAGAAAATGTCAAAATTGGCCATTTTGACTGGAGAATGGCTGACCCCCGGAACCGGCCCACCCAAAATTTCGTCTTTTCGATTCTTTCTCGTTTGATATCTTCAAAATCGTTGCCCGGCTACTCAGAACTCGCGGAAAAAAATAGAAAAGAGTTGAATTAAACGTTTTTGCTTCCGGACGGAAGCTTTGTTTTTACAAGATTTTTGATATTGTCTAATTTTGTGTGGAAATGATGTGGAGTGTTATGAAACGTCAAGATATGATATTTTTAGCGCCTGTCCGTATGTGTGTATGAGTGTGTGTGCAGATTTTTGATTTCTTTTTTGAAATTGGGATAATAAAACGGCAAAATTTTTTCAAAAAAATCTGAAATTTTTACACATATTTGGTATCTCTTATGTTCAACTTCAGGCAAAATTTCAGCTTGATCGACCGATTAGTTCTCGAGATATCGTCATTTATCGGAAAATCGTTTTTCTTCAATATCTCGGGAACAGTTTAAGCGATCAATTTTTTTTTTTTTTCAAAATATTCGTCATAAAAATATCTATCGATTTTGATAAAAATATTCACTCCGACCCCCGAGAAGTCACATAGTTATGGCCCTTTTTCTATTTTCTTCGCTAAAATCCTTGTACGCGTGATAACTTAAAAAATAATCTATAAAAAAAGTTCAAATTTGGTATGATTGTAGGTCTTATGAAAATAAAGGTTGCTATTTTGGATGGGCGTAATTGACCGATTAGTTTCGGAGATATTGCATTTTATGTGTAAAACTCGTTTCTCTGATATCTCAGAAACTACTTGACCGATTGGTTTTTTTTTTTTTTTCAAAATATTCGTCACGGTGGCTTCTATCTAATACAATCAAAATATGTATACCGCCCTATTGAAAGTTTTCGAGATATTGTCGATTTTCTATTTTTATTCTCGGAATTAGTCCCAATGAGCTATTATGCAACTAAGAGTTGGTGCCTGGATCTGAAATTTGGGCTACTAGTTGGTATAGTCAGGTTACAATTCTGTGTAAAATTTGAAGTCGATATGTCCTCTACTTTCCAAGATACAGCCAATTATTATTTTTTTTCCCTCTTCAAAGAGGATGGAAGTTGGTGTTGAGTGCAAAATTTCAGCAAAATTTCAATCGATTTAGATTTTCCTTGAGGATTAATCGAAAAGTAATTCATAAATTTATTTAATTTTTTTTTTTATTTTCGTTGAATACGATGGGACAGCTCACGGAATAAATAATCATTATTCTATTCTATTTCCCTTTTAAATGGGATGAAAATGGGATCAAGTAGGAAATTCCAGCAGAAATCAACCATTTTGGATTTTCTTCCAACACTGATTGAAGAGTAATTCATAAATTTATTTCACTGATTTTCTTTATTCCAGTGGGATTTTCCTTAAGGAAATGTAATTCATAAAGTTTCTATATTTTTTTCTGGGCAGAATCAATTCTAGATCCGTTCGGAAGCTAACTACCAATGAAATTGGTAGAAAAAAAAAAACAAGCTTAATATAATACCGCATTTCTTTGACCGCTTAATACCAGCCGCATGGCAGTGACCGCCTACTTGTTCCTCTTGCATTCGCAAAGTTCAGTGTTAATCCTAATAAACATGTTTCGTAATCATTTTCTTTGAATAGACACCAGTCTCCTATATAATAATTTTGCTTTGTGGAGGTAAAGCAAGATTTGAGAGTCGTCACATGCATATAGTGATTTCTTCGATTTCACATGATTTCATTGACTGCAAATGAATTCATTGTGACTTCAAGAAATGACTTAATGGTTTGAAATCATGAGATTTCAGTGATATCACCGATTTCATTGATTTCATGCGTGACTGCAAATTGATTTCAGTAGCTAGTGACACATGACTGCAAAGAGTTCCCAGCCCCTCGACTCCTACCACCGTCATAAATTAGGAGCAAAGGCTTTCGACGGTACATACACGGTAGGATCGGAGTGATTACTTTTTTTTTATAAAGGTGAAAAGTACGATAAAGATCTTTTAGGGGCTGGGAAGCTTCTCCCACATTTAGATTATCTTTTTAAAAATGTCATATTTTTACATATTCTAAAACTAGTGAAATTAATATTGTCCATTGGCTTAGGTTGATAAATTGTATACCGCCATATTAAGATGAACAATGCGATAGTTAATTTGGAATAACTAAAAAGTCTTGTAGGCGGTATTAATGAGAGTACCATTTACTATATTGAATAAAAACTGTTCTCGTTTTCGGGTTTCAGCAAAGCAAAAATGATTGCAGCAGACGATGATATGAGTGAGTTGATTGAAACAATGCGGCTTATGGTGGATACAATCCTCGAAAAGCTAGTGATATGTTACTCACTTTTACACTTAACAATTTTCGATGAGTTGGATGAACGTTTGTCACGATAGCCTTAATGAACGTTAAATGTTGTTTATGATGAATGTTGTTCAATGCAGAACCGAAGAGCGGAGTAGAAACCATCTCCTCCATTAGAACTCCCCCTTCCTCCTTTCCATTAGGCGGTCGTCCAATCGTAAGCAAAACCCGATTGGATGAGTTGACGCATACTATTCAAATTTTCCCCGATTTACCTGGTTGACAACTTCCTCCCTTTTGGGAAAAATCCCCGCCCTTTTTTGTGCCCCCATCAGACGTCGTAAAAGACGCCAGAAAACTCGTCGGAGCACTTGGCAGCCATAAATTAACAACAAAGGCCTCCGACGCTAATACTGAAGTAATCAGCTTTTCCTTTTCGAACAAAAAAAAGGTTAACATCTTGAAGGGACTTGGGAATTTTCTCCCAATGTTGATTATTATTTTGAAAACTTAAAATTACATTCTAACACTCTAGTGAAATTAATATAATCCATGTCATACAATAGTGGTAATGAGTGGACCGTTTATTATATTTAACGTGAACTGTTCTCGTCACCGTAGATTGAAAGGGGCGTAAACGCCATAATTTTTTCATTTTTGCTTCCGAATGGAAGCATTGTCATCGATCTATTTTTACATTGTCTAATTTTGGTTGGAAATGATGTAGAATGGTCTGAAACGTAAAAATACGAAGTTTGGAGCCAATGTCCATCTGTTCGCGTGTCCACTCGGGGGTCACTTTTCCTTAAATTGACCAATTAATTGAGAAAAT
The DNA here is from genome assembly GCA_035578325.1 of Coelinius sp. EB29. NCBI lineage: Eukaryota > Metazoa > Arthropoda > Insecta > Hymenoptera > Braconidae > Coelinius > Coelinius sp. EB29. The sequence continues at coordinate 4,076,120 of JAOZGT010000013.1, read as the reverse complement.
CATTTCTGAAACATCTGAAATTTTGTCAGATTGTTGGTATTAGTTGGAGCTAATTCTGTGCCAAATTTCAGCTCGACCGATTGAGTAGTTTTTGAGGAATAGTGATTTGTTTGTAAATCGTTTTTTGTAAATATCTCAGAAATGACCAAACCTATTGGCTTCTTTTTCAAAATCTTTGTCTCGTTGTCTACTATCTGAATCAACCAGGATATATATACCGGTCAATGCAAGGTTTTAGAGATATTGCCAATTTTCTGTTTTTTACAGAAAATTCTTATAAACACGCTAACTTTTGAAAAAATGGAGATATCAACTTGAAATTTGACATGAAGGTGACTCTCATGATTGTCATGTTTGATTTTAAAAATGAGCTCAATCGGAGAGGTGGTTCCGGAGATATTCAACTTTGTATGTGGATCTATTTTATTGAATATCTCAAAAACGACTCAATCGATTTTTTTTTTTTCAAAACCTTCGTCTCGATGTCTTTCATCTTAATCAATCAAAATATGTATACCCGTTCATACAAAAATTTTGAGATATGGTTATTTTTCCGTTTTTCACTGAAAATCCTTGTAAACACGCTAACTTTTGAAAAAATGAAGATATCAACTTGAAATTTGGCATGAAGGTGTCTTTTATGATTATAATATTTGGTATTTAAAATCAGCTCAATCGGACGATTAGTTCCGGAGATATTTAGCTTTCGTGATATGAGATGCAAAACATTTACTATAATATGCAAAAAGGATTGAAAGGACCATTTGGAAGCGCTCTATCAATTGATTGATGGCGAAAAGAAAATGCACACGTAAAATTAGCAAATTCCACAACCGCAAATCCGAAGTTACTAATTTATAGCCGCATGTCGCTGCCGCCTGCTTGTCTTTTGTAATAACAAAGGGGTGTATGTTTTTTTGTTACCTTGGAAATGAAGTGCATTGCACAGAGAGAAAAGTTGAGTAAAAATTACGAGTCTGTTCAGTAATTGTCGGGCGACCTTGTGGTGTGGGGAAAAAGTACGTGACATACCGCAATTTTCACTTGAAATTACCGTAATTTTTTCCCACACTTCAAAGTAGCTCATCAGTACACATAAAGTCGTTGAGTGTACAAAAATTAAACAATTTCCAAAAATTATTGTTTTCATTTTTAAATTATTTATAAGAATTATTGAGGTCATCAATATTAAAATTATAACATTTTTCGATTTTTAAAAAAGTAAAAATCAATAAAAAGTAATTCAGTTGACTAGCTTGCAAATATACGTGGCAACGCTGGATATTAAAATGACAGGCGGGAGTCGAGTGGAGTGAAGCAGACGTTGCCATGTCGATTTCGGTTCCGGTTTCTCGTCAATTTTCACTGTTTATTGTTAATATCAACAAAACTAAACGGATAAACCTCATGAAACAAGCGTCAATATTTTTTATTATTTTTTTCATATTTTGAGTAAAAAATTCAGATTTTAATCTTTATTCAGAAAAAAATTATGAGTTTTTCCATAAGACGCTGGGTAAAATGTTGATTTTTCAAAATTGATTTTTTGAAAAACTTAGACGGTCATTAAATCGAGCAAAAAATTACGATTAAAAAATCTAATATAAAAATCTAATATCACTTTCAGGCGATTTTTTGTAGTTTTCAAAAATCTTTAAATTTTATTGCACTGATAAGTTACTTTAAGGTCACCCCATTATTACCGAAGAGACTCGTACTTTTCACTCAATTTTTTTCTCCGTATGCCCCCCAAGAACGATTCTCATTGAGAAATTATTGTAGCGGCAAATGGATATGCTTCCGAAAAGTTAGGACCAAGTAAGCGTATCTCCTGAACATACGCCATTTTATTTTTAGCTGATCTAGTTCATCTCAAGAAGAAAAAATTACAAACAGGCGTAATTCAAGCACATACGCTCCTTTCATTATACGACGAGTAAAACACAAAGTATGGAGGAGGCTTGGGTGTAGAGATACGCTTCTGTGCCGTTACAAACTAGTAATTAGGCCTGTTTGTCTAGATCTTTTTGTTCAGAGATTTTCAATCAGTAGTTTAATGAAAAGGCGAAGAAACATAGATTTGTGACAAATGCCCATTTTGCTATAGAGAAGGCCTTTTTGGTACTTGCTATGCCATTTCCTTTTAAGTAGCTCTTTTCGTTTGATTAATATTGCATTAATGGGAAACCGGTGGCTTAAGTCTGGAGGTGAAGGGAAACGTAGGAGAAGGGGAAGTAACGCGTATGGTGGATTTGCACGGCGATAACTGATGAACATGGGTTCAAATACCCCTGAAATAGCTTTTTTTTTCTTATCGATTTCTTCAATTCCACTTCTTTTCTCTTTGCGGGTTAATAGCCGGGGGTGACAGAATTATAATTCCGTTGGAATTTATATTTCAGCTCTCTTTGTTCAATTGATATTGTATGGGCAGGAAAAGGGTGGATTTGGTGTTATTGGCGAGGGCAAACGTGCAATAACGGTGCAAATTATTACTGCGATAGCTGATGTGAAATATTCAATCATTAGTAATTGATTGAAATATGCAGAGATGTAAATGCGTTTAAAAAAAGGTCGGGTGGCTGTATCTATCGCGACACTAGCCAGTGCCGCTGATACACCCGATGAGTTTAGACTTGGCCACGTATATGATGTAGCCTAGGTAATGGAAGTAAGACGTGTCCACGTCAAAAATTGATGAATATGACATTCAATTCATGATTAGATATAAAAAAAATGAAAAAAGATGAAACAAAAACAGCCTCGGAGAAAACTATTAATAAATAAAAAATAATAAATACTAAAGAAACACAATGAAGATAACTTTTTTTTATACCATCACTTTAAAGTTAAAGGAGCGTAAGTGCCATTATGTTCAAATTTTTCTCTTACGATATCAAAAGAGCGTTTTTTTTCCCTTCGGAATAGAATTTTCCTACTCCTGTGAGAGGTTTTTTGTGAATTTTGTTTCGAAATGCCAAGTTGACGTAAGTCCAATTGATAAGCACTAAGGAAGTGTTTGACCAGAACATGCGCCCCTTCTCTTTCATCCTTGCTAGTAATATTCTAATTTATGTGAAGGAGAATTTATCATAAAGAGGTATAACTCGAGCACTTACGCCCCTTTCTTTTCGGTTGTTCGTTAAATTTGTTATCTATTGCAAAAAATCATCATCACAAAAGGCTGTAGCTACTGTTGTAACCTACATGAATATTTTTCGTTCATTGTTATTAATTCAAATCACCACTATAGGAATGGAAGGGGTGTAGTGCCTTAATAATTTTTTTTTTGTTTGTGATGTACCGTAAACATATTTTTGATTATTTGTGGACGTCCGCATGAAAAGGGCCCACTTTGGCGGTATTGGACTTATGCATAACTACCCTTTCCTTGATATGATTCCCCTCGTTTGAAGCCACGAATGACCCCAAAATCGTAGAAAATGACGTCTCTATTGAATATCAAAGAAATAATTTAACATGGGCTTAAATGGGAGATGTGAACACAAAAACGTGGATATCTCGGAAACTAAATGCGACAAAGTGGGCCCTTTTCATGCGAACGTCCACATTTATTCAAATAATGCGATGGATAAAAATCAATCATAAAATCAAGAAATTAATTTGATTCATTTAACATTATAATTTAAATCCACATTGTGGAGAGGGTTCATAACGATTTGCACAATAGGTAGTAACAGGTTGTGATGAGGTATGAATAGAAAAGGCAATAACAATCGCCGATTGCTTTTTATGAAACTGAAAAAAAACTGAACATGAATAAATCATAACTATAATCAATAATTTAATAATTAATTTGCATAATTAAATATATAATATTGATCTTAAAGTAGCAAAAAAAAAAAAAATGATATCAATGATAAAGAGGAATTGACCAAAATCCTGGGTATGTGCCCTCTCCTCTTGGTTTGAGCATGAGTACCACTGCTTCGACTCTTTTGTGAACAACTGTCCCCATCTGCCTAACTGTGAAAAATTGTGTTTAACAAAAAAAATTATAGAGGGCACTACTATTCTGTTCTTCGGTCGATAATTTTCTCGGGAGGTAACGGAATCTACTATTCTCAGTTCCTCACTGTGCTACTACGCGGCGCTACCGTCGCACTTCCTGTGCCATCATTAGCAGATGTGCCAGTTTTAGACCCACCCCTTTAGGGACCACAACTTTACTTTTAAATTCCACCTGGAGGGGGCTACGAGCAATGGCAATTTCGCTGACAGTTTCTCATCTTTAAGATAATAAATTACCATTCAAAAATATTTTTATTCCAACTGAATGAACTCGTATTTTTGTTTTGGATAAATCAATTTAATTATATGACATAAATGATATATTTTTTCCAAAAAATAAAATGAATAAAAAATGAAGAATAAAAAGGCGGAGGCCTGGAGGTGGATTCAAGAGTCATTTGCTCTGGACTGGAGGCCTTGAGGTGGATTCAAGAGTCATTTGCTTTAAGCTGGAAGCCTTGACGTGGATTCGAGAGTCCTTTCTCCTATCCACCTCCAGGCCTCCACCCTAAAGCAAGTGACTCTTGGATCCACCTCGAGGCCTCCAGCCTAGGAGAAATGACTCTTGAATCCACTTCCAGGCCTCCACCTTTTTCTTTTTATTTTTTATTCATTTTATTTTTTGGAAAAAATATATCATTTATGTCATATAATTAAATTGATTTATCCAAAACAAGAATACGAGTTCATTCAGTTGGAATAAAAATATTTTCGAATGGTAATTTATTATCTTAGAGATGAGAAACTGTCAGCGAAATCGCCATTGCTCATAGCCCCCTCCAGGTGAAATTTGAAAGTAAAGTTGTGGTCCCTAAAGATCCCACCCCAGACCTAATTGACCACCTAAAAAAAAAGCAAGAAAATTAGAAAAAAAAAATAATATCTTATTTTTTAATTTCCTATCTGGCTTTTGAAAATGATTTGGCGGGAGAGGGGGTGATAATGGAACGTTCTAATGTTGACAGGTTGATAGATTGGGAGCAGACCGAACTGACCACATAAAAAAATGCAAGAAAATTTGAAAAAAAAATAATATTTTATTTTTTAATTTCCTATCTGGCTTTTGAAAATGATTCGGCGGGTGAGGGGGCGACGGGAGAGCGTTTTGATGTCGATCGGTTGGCAACGGACTTGATAAATCACATGAAAAAGAAAAAAAAATTTAATTTCAAAATTTGGTTTTTGAAAATGATTTGGCGGGAGAGGGGCCGATAATGGAACGTTCTAATCATGGAGAATAGAGGTACCTCTATTCTCCATGGTTCTAATGTTGACAGGTTGATAGGTTGGGAGCAGACCTAATTGACCACCTAAAAAAATCGCAAGAAAATTTGAAAAAAAAATAATATTTTATTTTTTAATTTCCTATCTGGCTTTTGAAAATGATTTGGCGGGAGAGGGGGTGATAATGGAACGTTCTAATGTTGACAGGTTGATAGGTTGGGAGCAGACCTAATTGACTACCAAAAAAAAACGCAAGGTAATTTGGAAAAAAAATAATATTTTATTTTGGTAACACGTCACCACAACACAAACAAAAATAACATACAAAAATAACACAAGCAAAAATAACACAAACAAAAATATCACAAACATAAATAACACAGATAAGGATAATACTAATAGTAATTGGCACTGAGGAAAAAATTTATTAAAGTAATTCATTTTGATTGAATTTAAACGTCAAGTTATGATTTTTTAAAAAATATCAATTTAACACGTGTTCTTATCGAAAATTCACGGAAAGTTGGTGAAAACGATGAAAAATAGGTCTAGCGTAATGAATCTCCGGCTATAGGTCAATCGTTACGTCAAGAAAAAACGTTATATTCTTACGCATTTCTCAGACTAATAATTAGTTATAAAAAATGCCAAAATAAGCGAAAATTTACCTTTCTTGCGCGCGCAGCTGGGAAGTACGACAACGTCGCAACACACATTCAAAGAGAGAGGGCAGCGCGCAAAATACAAATCTGGGGTATCTGGGGAATGAATAAACGTTTACAGCCGAGTGTGTGGCCCTAGTCAGCCAATGGTACCAGCCCGTGTTACCAAATTTCTCTAGTTCCCAACGTTGCCGCTGTTAACGACCAGATGTTTATTTTTTTTAAAAATTATTAAATTGATTGTTGGGAATTTTTTGATCGATCCTATGAATATTTATTAGAAAAAAGAGTCATGAGGAATATAATGGCACTGTAAAAGTGACCAAATATAACCTCAATGGGGTGATTCAAAATTTCATTTTTTCGTGTTCAGGGGTTGGAATTCCCCAGAAAATCCTACCTTTCCCCTACAGCTCACCCCTCCCCCCATTGCAATCAAGGCAGAACATCCTTAAGTTCAAATATATGTTACTATCCCGAGTTATTCATGTTTATGTTTTTTTTGTTTGTGTTATTTTGGTTTGTGTTGCAGTGACATGGAACCTTTATTTTTTAATTTCCTATCTGGCTTTTGAAAATGATTTGGCGGGAGAGGGGGTGATAATGGAACGTTCTAATGTTGACAGGTTGATAGTTTGGTAGCAAACCTAACTGATCACATAAAAAAAACGTAAGAAAATTTGAAAAAAAAAATAATATTTTATTTTTTAATTTTCTATCTGGCTTTTGAAAATGATTTGGCGGGAGAAGGGGTGATAATGGAACGTTCTAATGTTGACAGGTTGATAGATTGGGAGCAGACCTAATTGACCACCTAAAAAAAACGCAAGAAAATTTGGAAAAAAATAATATTTTATTTTTTAATTTCCTATCTGGCTTTTGAAAATAATTTGGTGGGAGAGGGGGTGATAATGGAACGTTCTAATATTGACAGGTTGATAGGTTGGTAACAGACCTAACAGATCACCAAAAGAAAAAAGAAAGAAAAACCAAAAAAAAAAAATTATACTATTTCATAATTTCCTTTTTGGATTTTCGAAATAATTTTGGGCGCGAGAAGGCAATCAGCGGAGGGCAGGGGACCTGGGTCAACATTCCACCCCAAGGAATGGAGAAAAAAAAGTTTAGAACCCTTTTATTGAAAATAAAGTTTGGCCCTGGAATCAGTAGTCACAGCCAAAAAAAAAAAAGAGTCAGACAAAAAAAATCAAATTAAAAAATTGTCAAATCCAAAAAATGAAGAGGAACTTTCTTTTTCAAAAAGCTCCCTCTTCAATACCCTTTCAGGATTATGGTCGGTCGTGGGACACCCTGTATAAAAAAACCAGCGAGCCATATAGTACTCGAGATCTATGTGACCCTTCATGTGTAAACATCTCATCGCCGCCGTATGGGTCTGTAATCCCCACTAGTGACATCGGCCGGCCGCCTGAGGGACTGCGTGGTTACAGACTTCCGTCACATTTACACCAAATCGCTCCCAGCCAGGGGTGGGATTTCGAGGGCATTTTTGCTGTACTTAAAACTTTCACCAGAAGAGGGCTACTAGTGACGAAAATTCATTTGAGTTTCCTCTCTGTAAGAGTACTATCATTATTGCATTCAAATACATAAACCATATCAACAGAAACAAAATAGAGATTGTGAAGCAATAATTGATTTTGAGGATAATTTCGATCAATAACCAATTGTGTTCGTGACAATGCAATTCAATGAATTACCAGATGATTGTTCGTTGGAGATTTTTTCTCTTATGAAGGCTAGAGACGAGATCGTTGCAAAGAAAGGTAATTAAATCGTTTGTTTTTATGAAATTAGCGATCTCATCATCATTTTGAGATTATTCCACGTTTTTAATCATTTGTAATTGATAAAAATGCATTTTTTCTAGTCTGTATGAGATGGAAAAAACTGTTACCTTATGTTTCGTCTCACGCAAAGAAATTGAATGTCCCTCAACTTTTAATATCTCGTGAATCGAAATTACGACAAGTTGCAGGCATCATTAAAAACTATGGAAAGTATCTGAGGGCATTAAATTGATTAGTGAAGGATCGGAGACGATTGATGGTCCAAGTGAAAAATGCTTATAAGAATTTGGAACGGCTGACTCTTCAGTTTCGAAGGTCATATGAGGACGATGAGAAAGCTATTAGTACATTTCGAAAATACTCGAAGTCTCGAAGAACTCAGCCTTACATCCAATGATGTCAGCAGTGTCATTTTTCTGGTGAGTGAGGTTTTCTCAATTTGTAATGTGGATCATTTTCTTCTTTAGTTGACAATCATGATTACTGTGATCTTAGTAACTTTTGATAACAATGGTCTATTTGTATCGACAGCACATATGGATCAATTCCCTCAATTAGAGGTGCTAACTCTGAGAGTTGATTAATATTGAGAATTTGGAGCATTTCCATTTTCTCAAAATAATACAATGATGCAATACCAGCTTTACACAGATTGCATTGCTCAAATATCTTGTTTCATCCATCTTAGACACCTCGCCATAAATAACTCGCGCTCTTTCGAAGACGAGGGATTTAGGATTATTGACAGAAAGTGCGTGAGCTTAGAGATTCTAGAATTTTCAATTATTTGATATCAATGGACCGATAAATTCCAAATCCTACATGTTTTTACGCTTTTTTTTATCTCAGACGACTTATGAAAGGAATTCAAGTTTTCAAAAGAGAAAACGGTGTGTTGGAATTGAACATTGGTGTATTGGTGTAGTTGGGTTTTGCCTTACTGGAAAAAACGTGGAATTTTTTTTTTTAACCTTTCTTTTCCCAATTCGGATTTCAGAGTGAGGGCAGCAGAATCGGCCAGCAATTCTTGTGAAAAATACAGTCACAAAGATACTGGAAATTGCTGGAGAATAGATAATGTTCATTCATTGAATAAGACTGGAAACAGTGACCAGACCGAGGATGAGGAGTATGAAGATTACAATGTATTATGGTGCAACAATTTTCATTCTATTCAAAAACATTTTATAAGGTATTTTTTTACATAGTGGGAATTAATTGGGAGCAAAATATTTCAGTACATATATTTATATTTCTACGTATTTGCTGGCCTCATGTCTGTCGTTAACACCATCCTCATCTTGATCCTCCTGATTATCACTAATTTCACCATTTTCATCTCCATCCTCATCATGTCCGCTATAAGATGAAATAAAATTGTAGGTGTACCGCTTATTATATTCTCCCATATCTGCATACCTGTATTAAACAGCTTTGCTTGGTTGACAGAAGAGTTTCCTATGATTTTGAACACATTTGGATTTATTCTCTAGATTCCCAAACATTGTTTTATTAATTGATCGAGTATTCGTAAAAAATTCATTATAGGCCTCTTTGGAACTGTTTGCTTCAGCATTTGCAATTAGGGGAAGAAGTGATGGTTGCAGTGGATATCAAGAATCACCTGTAATATTATGTTTTCAATCCACAGCAATCACGAGGAATATTAAGATGGGGAACTTGAAATCACTCCACAACTGGGGGAATAATACCACTCAAAGATTTCTAGACACAATAGATTATTGTTACATGATTATGAGAAAGAATAAATAAATGATTTACCAATCAAATTGTATTGCACTTGGCCTTCTTCATTGAGCCTATCGATTCTCTGTTTCACTTACGGATTTCTCCAAATTGTAGAATTGTGTGTAGAGCCGGGATATGTGTCAATTAATGTTATTTGAAGTTTGTCGTCACAAGTGACTTACACGTTGATGGAAAATAGGATCGATTATAATTAAGATAATTCCATTTTTCTACATGAGGCCTTCTCATTGCAATGTGAGTGCAATCAATCGCACCAATAACTCCGCAAATCCAATGTGTTCTTCAAACCTATAATTCCAGTTTTGATTCTAATATCTATGTATAAATTAACTTTGAAGAGACAGGATAACTTCTCATGCGTCAGATATTCACTGTATCCTTGAGGATCAACAGGAAATTTCACCCAATCGTTTTGCAATGTTAGAATTGCAAGAGTGTCGTTGTTTATTATTTTACTCATGGTACTCTGTGAACAACAGGTATATGAAAAATCGCCGATGCTCTCTGAAAAGGATCCAATTCCATAGAATCTTAGGGTAGTCAAAATCTGAAAAAATATGATTACTAAAATTCATCACTTTTATCAAATTGAAAAGAGCACGAGAATTCATTCTGATTGACTTTACCAGTCTCTGTTGAAATGGATAATGAGATATAATCATCATACTCACTTGAATATCCTTTGAGATATGGGAGCAACGTCCACGATTTGGCAGTCGAGGCGAGATTACTTCACATAACCAATGAGCAAGTTCTTTTGGAAATCTACATAACGACGAAGAAAATTTTTATTACACTGGCTCACATAAGAAACTGATAAGAATGCCAAACAACTTTATCATACCTGAATTTCTTGTCGAATTGTCGTTTCGACAGAGTACGAAAGGGTAATGCTTTGTGTTAGTCTATGTCACCTCAAGTCTGCAATCCTGATGATTCTTTCTTCGTCTTCGTTTTCCTCGTCTGCTAAAATAGCTGCGAGTCCAAATATTCCCACAACATTCATCGTTTTTTTTAAATTGAGTTGATCAACTTGATATTAATAAATATATCCTCTGTCCTCTGATGAATTGTCACTTTTAAAAATACACGTTAAATACGAAAGTGTAGGGGAAATACTTTATTGAGATTTCCGTCACGGGTAGCCCCCTTCAGGCAAAAAGATTAATTACACCAAAATGCCCTCGAAATCCCACCCCTGAGTGTGGTAGGGGCGAGCGAAAAGATGTTTACACATAAAAACTCCCGTTTCTAGTGAAAGACGGGATTTTGTGATTTCTGTAATGTTTTTTTTTTTCGTCTCTGATTATTAAAATGCCATTGATGCTCCCTTTCTATTTTCTAATTTTTATTGTTATTTTTGTGTTTTTTTTTGACAAGTTTTTTTCACGTTAGGTTGTTTTGACGAGGTTTTTTTTACGTCAGGTTTTTTTTGACAGTTTTTTTGACCGAGTTTTTTTGACTCAAGTTTTTTTGACATGGACCCGATTTGAGCTTATCTTTCATAGTCAAATCGAGTAAAAAAAATCACATCTTCCGTTTTGCTCTTGGGGTCCGTTTTGCCCCACGGTCCGTTTTGCCCTACCCTCCCCTAATTCTCCTCATCTCATTCTCGTCAAATTGAGTCAATAATGTGCAAAATGGATCGAATTGTCTCGTAGAATTACGTCTTTTATTCTGTGGAATTTTTCTGACATTTTGACATTTCAATTCGATAGCTTGAAATTATATGAAATCTTCTGAAATCTTTGAAATCTCCTGAAATCTATGAAATTTCTATGGATTTCTTGAAATCTCATGGAATCCTTGAAAAAAAATCGAAATCTTTGAAATTTTGAAATCTTGAAATCTAGTGTACATACACTATTTTTCGGAGTGATTACCCCCTCGGGAACGACTAATACCGGGGGGGTTGAGCGTCTTCTAGATGTTTTGATCGTTGACCCGAGGGGTCTCAAATTTACCCTAAGATTTTCGATGATTTAATCAATTGTTACGTCATGATTTCATTAGAATTTAAGAAAATAAATCCCAATAAATTCATAACATAGTTTAATTTTCTCCTGTTTTTAGCCTATCCGAAGATAATAGCTTGGGATCGGAGTGGGTTGAATTGCTGAAATAAATTTGGGAAAGGAATTGATTATAAATTAAACAATAACTCAATTGAATAATTCAAATTAAAATCTCTATAATATCAGAATTTTCTCAATACAAAAATTATTTACTCTTGATTTTCAATTAAAAATATTTTTTTTTTCACAATGAATCATTGAATTCACATTAAAACCCGACAATTTAAAGACAATTCGCGATTTATATTATAAAGTTTTCTACTTATCCAATTAGTCAGTTATCCATTTTGTCCAGTGCTTTTTTTTATAAATAATTAAACTGTCAATTTTACAATAACTTTAAAATTTGAAATTCACAAATCAGAAGCTAAATCATAATATTTCCGGATCCTAAATTCAAAAAAAAAAATTCACGTTAACTTTTTCTTTTTATTATAATTCAAAACAATTGAAAAGATTAAAAATTTTGATTTCACAATTTAACTTTTCAAATTCACAGAGTTCACGTTAATTTTTCCACTACAATTAAAATTAAAATTTACCAAAATTCAAAACTATTAATTCACAACAGAAAAAAATAAAATTTAATTTTTAAAGAGAGATGAATTTGAATTGTCCTGAAGGGATCTGGATTGAATATTACTGAAGGTGATGTTGGAACTACCCGGACTGATATGTTGGTTGACGACTAATGACTAACTATTGTTTTCCGCCAACTAACTCTTTGGGGTGCGCTCAAACAGTTTTATTGACTGACTGTTTGATTGTATTAATTTAAATGTATGCAAGCAAATTTTTAATTGTCTTAGTAATGAGGAGGGGGTATACCGCGACGATGGTGTATTACCTTGATGCGGATACCTGAACCTCCTGGTGATAACGCGCTTGGAGACAAGTCCAGGCATTGCCACCTAACGATCACGTGATCGTTATATAATTTATTATGAATGTTTTTATTTAATTTTCAGGTTTAATTTGAATTCATTTATCTTTATAATATTTTTCTCGTGAATTCTGAATTTTTCTCTATTTTTCTTTATTAATTTTTCTCTTTTAGCTGATCTATTTCTTCTATGAGAAATATGAACCTGCCAGCGCAAAGTCCGCGAGACCTGCCGCGTTTAATAAAATTCAACTTGATCGCATTTTTCCGATCGAATTAAATATCCCCATTGTTTAACAACTCTAAAAATATAAAAAGTTCGAAAACGATTCTTCCAGAGTTCATCATTTGATTCCATTGGAATTCGTTATTCGATACATTTATTTAAACATTCCAAATTTTCATATTTTTAATTTTCTCTAAAATTTATAAATTCTATACGTTCATCAGGACGTAACACAATTTATTCTCTCAAAAATTTCCTTAAGGTAGTTATCTAGCTAAGGGCCGTATCTATTTTTTTCGTTTTTCGATGAATCACACACCGTATCGTTGCAACCGAACTTTAATGTTACATCTTGAAGACAATGCCTAGGTCTTGAGCATGTTAGGCAGAATTTTTTTTTTCGTCCATTTTAGCATAAAAAAATTTTTTTGCAACACCTGCCGTTATAGTTCACTTTTCGGGTTAGTTTTGCGTGCGTAAAGTGTTTGTTTTGTGCACGGAGTGTGTAAAATTCCAGATCGTGCGTAAAGTGAATTTCGAGTGCGTAAAACGAAGCGCACTTACATCCATCACCCCCACCGCTACTACGCTATCAATCGAAATTAATTAATTGTGGGGGTTTCATTCTTCCCCAAATGATTTGGTCTTCAGAATTCGATTCCCCAAATCATTTAGAAGCTTTTGAGTAATTTTTCAAATTTTTTCAATGATTTGTTTGCTAACTATACGTCATACTTTAATTAATTAATAATAAATCAAATAATTTTCCCCAAATCTTAAAACAATTTGCCCAAATATCACTAAATCATCCCCAAACGAATGAGCATAATTAGAATGTATAATTAATTTCTCGTCTGCCAAGTATACGAGTAAAGGTTCATGAGCAAAAAACAACAAAGGGAGAACAGATAATAATAATGTGAGTCGACACTCGCACTATAGAGGGCGCCACTACGCATCCCCTACTACGTTTATATACAGAGCAAAAGTGCCCTCGAAATCCCACCCCAGATAATTGTGGATCGAAATAACAATCGAATTTTTTGAGGGACAATTGAATGAAAATGACAGTAAAAAATTGTTGCTGTTGTGTCTTCATGATCACTGTTGAGTGTTAACTATGGGAGATCGTTTCTAGGTCAAAGTAATGGTGATTGTGTAAGTCAAAGATGCTTTTCAGGACGATGGTTGCGGTGTAATCAACAGTTTCTCGATGTTATCTGATTGTCAATGCAATCGTCAACGGGAAATCAACAATTGGGATTCGGAGTGAACTGTTAGGACAATGTGAGAGAGCCGAGTGCTCGTTCAGACGTAAGTTTTTTTGAAATTGTGGTTAAGCATGGTTTTGAAAGATTTCATGAATTAAGATTTTCAGATTCCGCGCAGAGGCCACCAACTGCTAATTATGATGAGTCTGTGGATAGTGTGCTTCCTGACTGGGGCTCTGAGTATTGTTGGCGGACAATTATGTCCTGCTCCATGCAGCTGTAAACTTGTAGGGCCTCAAAATGAAAGGCTTAAGGTTAAATGTAATAAGAACATCCAAGATATTAAGGATGTTAATATCAACGCTGTCAGTATCGACCTTTATCATCTGTAAGTGGTTGTTCGTTACACTTCATTGTAATTCTACAATTTTTCTACAATTATTTCTCTAGTAGAGGGGTAAAACGCTATGTGGATTTATCTCGCACATGAGTCGCGTGAGAAAAGGTCAGAAGAACTTTGTAATAAGAATTTTGTAACTGACGAAATTTGGATAAAACAGATCTTAAGATATTTGCTTCTAAAAATAATGAGCAACAGAATAATCGGGTAAAAAACGAGAATGTTAAAGATTCAATTGCAAATCAATTTGTGGATATCTTAGGATTCAAGAGGTTTAGGAGAATTTGTCAAGAGATCTTTTTTTGAAGCTGCAAAAATTTTCGACGAAGAATGTCTAAATATTTTCTTCTAGTATTGATGATTTCACTTGACATTTCATGTGCCAATTGAAGTTCTCGGAACGAGAAAATTTCATCATCAGCAACGAGAAAAAATTGTCAATAGGTAAATTCACTCGAACCTATTCACTCTGAGGATAAGATAATAAGGAAGTGAGTGTTAGGAATTTGAAGTTTCACTGATTCATGACGAATTTGAAATTTTCTGTTGCAGAGATTTGAGTAAAAATAGTATTTGCATAGTTGAGAGAGGAATTTTTCAAAATTTAACGAACTTAAAGCGTCTGGATCTTTCTTCAAATAAAGTTACAGTGTTGGAAGAAGGATGTTTTAGTGGATTAGAGAGTCTAGAAAAATTGTGAGTATTGAATTGAATAGTTTAATAGATCTTGTATCCGTTATTCGATTGATCATTTTTTTCCATACTATTTTGCAGAGATCTGAGCAGAAATCGGATTGCTACCATTGACTCCTTGGTTTTCCGACACTTATTCAATCTTAAGAAACTGTAAGAATACAAAACAAAAGATTAGAACTGTTGTAGAGCATTTTCTATATCATAGCTGTAGAGTGGTTAAACAATTCATCCTGAACTCGAAAATTTCGATAATTATGCAATTATTTCGGGAGCGAGTCATTTCACCCAGAATTGTTCTCGAAGAATAATTGATTTTGGAAAATGTTCATAAAATCAATATTTTCTGCTGAAATTTATAAATTAAGAGATCGATTTGAATCATTTTATCACTCTACTATTGAATTATATTTCATTCATTCAATTCATTCCCATTATTTTATGGTTTGTTTGGCTTAGTGACTTATCTGGTAACCGAATAAGCACAGTGGAGATGACTTCATTCCATGATTTGGTGGCGCTGGAGCACTTGTAAGTATTTCATTGATTCAATTTGCTCAGCTGAAAACAAAGCTGATTTTTTTTCCTCAGAATTCGGACTAATAGAATCATTGCCTTTGGCGAATTTACACGATTTTATTTCTGATATTTTGCCAATATTTCTAGCTATCGTGAATGATAGGAAATATCTAACAACTATCTTCTCGGCCGAAATTCTAAAAAAAACAAATAATCTAGCCAAAAGCCCGAGATGCAAAATGACTCGTGTATTTCCCTCAAACTCCATTGCATGAAAATGAAGGTTTCACATTCCGCAAGAAAGATCTTCGTGCTACCGTTCAGGATTTTTTAACTTGCGAAATCTGACACATTCGTTTTCATCCAACGAATTTATCGGGGCTAGCACTAATAGCGTTTTTGTTGCGCTCTAAACCGTCGTCTGTATAACCGACTGGGGTAATTTCCACCGGGACTTTAAGTACGATCAAGTTGATGTCAAGTTACTGCAAACTTGCATTTCCACCGAGACTTGGCATGAACTTGGTCATCAACTTCCCGTTTCCACGCAGATTTGGCGTGAACTTGACTATACTCCAGGTGCCGGTAGAAATTGCCCCAGTGTGACAAGGGGGCAATTTCCACCGGGACTTCAAGTATGATGAAGTTCATGTAAAGTTAGTGCAAACTTGCGTTTCAACTGAGACTTGGCATGAACTTGGTTCATCACTTCGCGTTTCCACCGAGACTGGACACTTGTCTAAGACTAAGTCACTTGACATGAACTTAGCTGCATATAGCTGACGGAGAAAGGCAGGGAATGTACTGTTTTATTATTGCAATCGCTTAGTGGTTCGATGGTGGTCAAAAGTAGTGCCTTCTTAATTATCTGGTGGTAATAATTGAATTTTTGAAAATAACTAGCGTATGAGATGTATCCACATATGTTCAAGTACTAAGAATTTCCGCGAGAATGAGAATGATATAGATTACATTCCATATTTTTCAATGAATTTTTACTACTGGCTTTACACTTATGCTCCGTTCACCTCTCTATAGGCTAACTAATGCGGTGAATGATTTTGTAATATCTGATGATTCGATTGATGTTTTTAATGATACCCTTGGTGTGCTAGCTAGTAAGGTCTATAAATATCTTGTTGCGAAGAGAAATATCTTGAGCGTTGTTGACGACTGACGTCTAATGTATTACTTCTCCATCTTTATTATTATTATTATTTTCCTTATTTTTTCATTTTTTCATTTATATTTTCTTTATATTTTGTATCTATTGACCCTGTTATTGGCCTTTGGCTGTTGGATCTATGTAAATCCAATAAATAAATGAATTTTGGCACTTTTAAAAAATGTCAATCAAAAGGATTTTTCTAAGAATAGTATCCATTAATAATAATCTGATAATTCATGAAATGAACGACAAAACATTTCAAAAGATTACAGTTTATCCTTCAAGTTTGAGTTATCCGTAAAATTTATGTTTATCCTTCACGTTTAATCCTACACGGAGAAAAAAATCCATCGAAAAGTGAAGAGGCCCTGCCTCAGAAAATAGTGTATTCTGTCGATGAAAAATAGTATATTTCGTAACAAGTGCAGAAAAGTGATTTTGGCGCGTGGTTCATAGGACGAGCCGAAGGCAAAATTTCAATATCGATTTGTGACCCGTGGGGTTGGGAAATCTTGAAGTCATGTGTCACCAGCCACTGAAATCAATTTGCAGTCACGTCTGAAATCAATGAAATCGGCGACTTCACTGAAATTACTGAAATCTCATGATTTCAAACCATGAAGTTATTTTTTGAAGTCACAATGAATTCATTTGCAATCAATGAAATCATGTGAAATCAAAGAAATCACTATATGCATGTGACGACTCTGAAATCTCGCTTTACCTCCGCAAAGCAAAATTATTATATAGAAGACTGGTGTCTATTCAAAGAAAATGATTACGAGACGTGGTTATAGCCATCTAGTGACGGCAAGTGCCATTAATCCTCCGTTGATATAATTCAGTTTTGTTTTGTTTTGGTTATATCCCCCTAGGGGGAAGCACCATTAATATTCCGGACAAATCCTTTAATTTTAAATTTCGTTGATTCCAGGTTTTTGAGTGATTTGATTTTTTTTTTCCTTTTCTTCTTTATTTAATAATCTTTGCCCTTTGGGAATCACTCGTATTTCACTCTCATAGATATGGCTCTTCTATTTAAGTTCCGTCGTTGTATGTCCTTGCAGGATTTATTTTATATTCTGGGATTTAGTTTTATTTTAACTCCTATGCATTTAGTCCAGTATTTCCTTTACTTTTATATAGGCTCGTTAGTGTTTACTCGGATGGATGTAAACATTGTTGTGTGCCATGACCTTGTTATTGTTCTGATTTGTATTTATCTTGGATATCCAACCCTACTTTGAAAAGGATTCCAATGCATGACCTCATCGAAAATATCTTAAAATGAAATATTGCCCAGAATTCACAAATCCCATATATAAGACCGATTAATTATGCAATGAAATTCCAGATTAATAGTTCACTCAAAGTTCACCAAAGTTAATTTCCGGCTGGTATAAAAATTAAACTCTCGATAACTTGAGTCCAGATTAAATATTCAAGATTTAAATACACTTATAGCAACACTTTTTACAAATCGGATGGTCGATTTAAAAACTTATATTGGGGAGTCCGCCGGCGGTATCTAGGACCACTATTAATTTTCGGAGCGTCAATTAAAAGATGTTAAAGGAGTTGAGAAAAGAAAGGAAAAAAGAAAAGAAAAAGATTGGATGGTAGAAGAGGATATTTCAGGTGGTGTGATAGATATCCTATATGACGGGACAGACGAGCGACCGCCCCGCTTGACGACTCCCGGCGAACTCCTACCCGAGTAGTTGGGGAAACATTCTCCTCCGCTCAACGACGGCTGATGAGCTAGAGGGAGTGAGAGTTACAAGGAGTCGACTGTATACAGTAGTGGGGGGAAAAAGAACATAACCTACAACTGTCAACCGTTTCATTGGTGTGACATTGCGCATTTCCACGCGCATGACGTCGTAAACAAGGATGTTCATCGATGCAGGAGAAGTGGGAGAAACTTTTTGAGGGAGGATAAGCCAAGAGGAGAAGAATGAGAAACGTATGGAAGTGGATAAGTAAGGGAACTCCACTGTAGTGGAAAATCGAGGGGATTATGCCATTGACGGAAACTGACAATTGTGGAACATTGCGAAATTCAGTCCAATTTCACCTCGATCCAACGAACATCTAGATTTTTTGAGAAAATAAAAGGTATACAGTAGATGAAGAATCATTCAAATTTGATCATGCTGTGTCATCTATTGATGATTTCCGGTTTATTTTTTTGGGTACTCTAGAAGATTCTATTGAGTGGATATTATGAAGAGATGTGAATTTTATGGTATGTGTATTACGAAGACATATAAAACATACAGGGACATTTGGATTCTACCATACAGTGATTATGAGGACACGAGACTACGATCCTAATGTATACTATGAGGTCTTGCCCAAAAATGTAATCATTTGAAATTTGAACTAATTAACATAGTTATTCATATCAATACGATTTCCATAATGACGAAGTGTCTCGGCATTACACGAAAGGACGATTTCTCCTATCAACCATAATTTAAAACTTTTCCTCAACTCGATATCGATACATTCATTTAAGGGTAGGAATTTTTAGATGTTCTTTCTGCTTTAATTAAATTTTCCAACTGACAGACGAAAAGGGTAATCACACTACAAAAATTGGGATCTTATTTTAAGATCCATGTGTCCGATTTTTAAAATCGAAATGTCCCAATTTCTAAGTACTCAAATATGACTCAATTTAAGATTCTTTTTTCATCTTGAGGCTAAGATGCATTTCAGATCTTATTTTTTTACTTTTTTCTTTTTTTTCTTTTATTGCTTCCGGACGGAAGCTTTGTTTTTACAAGATTTTTGATATTGTCCAATTTTGTGTGGAAATGATGTGGAGTGTTATGAAACGTCAAGATATGATATTTTTAGCGCCTGTCCGTATGTGTGTATGAGTGTGTGTGCAGATTTTTGATTTTTTTTTTGAAATTGGGATAATAAAACGGCAAAATTGTTTCAGAAAAATCTGAAATTTTTATACATATTTGGTATCTTTTATGTTCAGCTTCAGGCAAAATTTCAGCTTGATCGACCGATTAGTTCTCGAGATATCGTCATTTATTGGAAAATCGTTTTTCTTCAATATCTCGGGAACGGTTCAATCGATCGATTTTTTTTTTTTTCAAAATATTCGTCATAAAAATATCTATCGATTTTGATAAAAATATTCACTCCGACCCCTGAGAAGTTACATAGTTATGGCCCTTTTTCTATTTTCTTCGCTGAAATCCTTGTACGCGTGATAACTTAAAAAATAATCGATAAAAAAAGTTGAAATTTGGTATGATTGTAGGTCTTATGAAAATAAAGGTTGCTATTTTGGATGGGCGCAATTGACCGATTAGTTTCGGAGATATTGCATTTTATGTATAAAACTCGTTTCTCCGATATCTCAGAAACTACTTGACCGATTGGTTTTTTTTTTTTTCAAAATATTCGTCACGGTGGCTTCTATCTAATACAATCAAAATATGTATACCGCCCTATTGAAAGTTTTCGAGATATTGTCGATTTTCTATTTTTATTCTCGGAATTTGTCTCAACGAGCTATTATGCAACTAAGAGTTGATGCCTGGATCTGAAATTTGGGCTACTAGTTGGTATAGTCAGGTTACAATTCTGTGTAAAATTTGAAGTCGATATGTCCTCTACTTTCCAAGATACAGCGAATTATTATTTTTTTTTCCCTCTTGAAAGAGGATGGAAGTTGGTGTTTAGTGCAAAATTTCAGCAAAATTTCAATCGATTTAGATTTTCCTTGAGGATTAATTGAAAAGTAATTCATAAATTTATTTAATTTTTTTTTTTATTCTCGTTGAATACGATGGGACAGCTCACGGAATAAATAATCATTATTCTATTCTATTTCCCTTTCAAATGGGATGAAAATGGGATCAAGTAGGAAATTCCAGCAGAACTCAACCATTTTGGATTTTCTTCCAACACTGATTGAAGATTAATTCATAAATTTATTTCACTGATTTTCTTTATTCCAGTGGCATTTCCCTTGAGGAAATGTAATTCATAAAGTTTCTACATTTTTTTCTGGGCAGAATCGATTCTAGATCCGTTCGGAAGCTAACTACCAATGAAATTGGTAGAAAAAAAAAACAAGCATAATATAATACCGCATTTCTTTCACCGCTTAATACCAGCCGCATGGAAGTGACCGCCTACTTGTTAATTTTTTAAAATGATTTATCAAATCTTTTTTAACTTCCCGGGATAGGGAAGTTATTGCATTCACCCCGAAAATCGACAATCGATTTTCCATCATATCTTCACGTTTTGACGTCTCTCCGATGTTTTTCGACATTTTTCGACAACATGTGTGTGTGTGTGCGCGTGTGCGTGTGTGTGTGCGTGTGTGCGTGTGTGTGTGTGCGTGTGCGCGCGCGCGCGTGCGTGTGTGCGTGTGTGCGTGCGTGTGTGCGTGCGTGCGTGCGTGTGTGTGTGTGTGTGTGTGTGTGTGTGTGTGTGTGTGTGTGTGTGTGTGTGTGTGTGTGTGTACCACCGTATGTAACCGAAATTTTGGTTAACGATTTCTCGAAAATGGCTGAACCGATCGGAGTGATCAAGGTCGCGATTGATGGGTCTTCACGTAACTTAGCCCTGATTAGATTTTGGTCAAGGGATTCGGCTGTCGACTACCGTGACATGTGGACGCGCATCGTGTGTGTTGCACTTTATCAACCATTTTCCGACTACTTTCTTTACTCATGAGCATCCCTCAATAATATTTTCAATTAATATTACATTGGCTAAAATACAAAACAGTCGAATCAGTATTATTTAAATTTATTACCTCCCATAAATTGTAGTTACCGCGCAGTGTAGGTTAGTTAACCTCAAAGTTCGTTTCCGCCTTTTATATTCCGCCTTCCCACGTACAATCCACCATGGGTGGAAGAAACTGAAATAAGCGAATCACCCAAGACCAACAACAGAAACAGGCAAACATCCCCAGCAAAGTCCTTGACAAATCCACAACAAAATCATCTTCCCAACCCCAACCACAAACCTCACTACCAATCTCCACCAATCGTTACCCCACTGATTCCACTTACAAAACGTTTAACGTTATTTTCCAATCCACTCAAAAAACCAACTCCAGCTCAACATTCAATTCGACTTTCAACAAAGTTGATTTGTCGAAATCAGTATTCCAAACATTAAAAATCAATGAACATCACTTCCAGATCCACCTTATCTAACAAGAATGGGCTCTCACTACTTGTTGCCTTCAATATAGCATATGAGGCTAATTCTATCATCGAATCTCCTTCACTGAAACACCAACAAATTGTCGGCTTCCTTCCTGATGCTATGATCACCCGGCAAGGAGTTATAAAAAATATCCCGACTGACATTTCCATCGAAGAACTCACACAAAACATCAACTCCAATGTTCCTATCGAAAGCATCACTCGCTGCAACCGCCTCACTCTCGACGAACACGGAAGGAGAAACACACAAGATTCTCTCACTATCCTCCTCAAATTCCAAGGGCAATCACTACCTCAACACGTCGGTCTATACAATGTAAGGTGTATAGTTCACCCTTACATATCTCAAGTGAAACGATGCTCCAACTGTCTAAGATTTGGCCACCCCAAGAAATTCTGCAGAAGCCAGAAGACCTGCCCCCACTGCAGTGAAACCGACCATGAAGATCAGCAGCAATGCCCACACTCCAATAAACCTCCCAAGTGCATCAAATGCAAGAAGAATCATTCATCTACAGACAACGATTGTCCAGAGCTACAAAACCAGCGTCTCATCCACCAGCTCGCCGCAAAAAACCAAATAACTCTTCTAGAAGCCAGGGAAATCCTCAACTCCCAGTCAAATCGTCTACATCTTTCTTCCTCCCCCCCTCCACCTACTCTAACTCCACAACACTATCCTCATTTGAAAAAACCACCTTCTTCTGAAAACGAAATCATCAACCCTCCCCCGATCCACACAGTCCCCGTACCTATATCTTCCATTTCTCCTGAACCCCAACAACAGATTCAAACCAAAACTGATCCCCCATCCTCAGACCCTGTCAGTACCAATGACAAACCAACTCTTGATCCCCCAAAATCGAACATCCAACACACAAACTCTCCTCTTAATCTTTCCTCAAATAACTCTCACTCCATTCCCCCCTCGGCTCAAGTCCAACCCCCTCCTACCCCCATTGCCATTCAACACAAGAAAATTCTTATCTCTCCTAATGGTGAAAGCTACTCCAATCTAACTAATACTAAGGACACTAAACAAAATCCGCCGTCTACCTCCAATCAACCTCTTCCCAACATGTTTGGGCCCTCAATCTCTGAACCTCCGATCTCACCTGCCCAACTCCAACTCCTCTTATGCATACAAAATCTCATCAAAGCTATTATAATACCACTCAAATCCCTTATAGACAATTGTACTCCCTTAATCCACGCACATTACTACCTACACCTCCTCACGAAAACTCACCAACTCCCTCCTTCAGACCAACCAAAATAAACTCCCACCTACTTTACATACTATCCATATCATATATACCTATATCACAGTCTCACACCCTTTTTTATCACTCAAATTATCTCCTATAATTTACATTACCTATAATTTATTATTCCTTTCAAACATCTCGCGCTACAAATACTAGTTATAAAAACGATTCCGTTTATACCGGCAACCTTAAATAATTCAGTAATGTCCCTCTAGAGGGATAACGGTCGCAAGACACACCGTAGTCAGTGCCATAAAAATCGAAGAAGAAGAAGAAGAAGAAGAAGATTTTGGTCAACATCGGTCGAGCAGTTTTCTAGTTTTTTTAGCATAAATGCAGTGGAATAAAATTTTTTTTTTCGATTTTTGCTTTTTTTTTTGGTTTGTTTTTCGTTTTTGCTTCCGAATAGAAGCATTGTCATCGACCTATTTTTACATTTTCTAATTTTGGTTGGAAATGATGTAGAATGGTCTGAAACGTAAAAATACGAAGTTTGGAGCCAATGTCCGTCTGTTCGCGTGTCCACTCGGGGTCACTTTTCCTTAAATTGACCAATTAATTGAGAAAATCCTTTCCGAAAAATCTGAAATTTTATCAGATTGTTGGTATTAGTTGGTGCTAATTTTGTGCCAAATTTCAGCTCGATCGATTGAGTAGTTTTTTAGGAATAGTGATTTGTTTGTAAATCGTTTTTTGTGAATATCTTAGAAATGACCAAACCTATTGGCTTTTTTTTTTCAAAATCTTCGTCTCGTTGTCTACTATCTGAATCATCCAGGATATATATACCGGTCGATGCAAGGTTTTAGAGATATGGCCAATTTTCTGTTTTTTGCGGAAAATTCTTATAAACACGCTAACTTTTGAAAAAGAAGAGATATCAACTTGAAATTTGGCATGGAGGTGACTCTCATGATTGTCATGTTTGATTTTAAAAATGAGCTCAATCGGGCAAGAGGTTTCGGAGATATTCAACGTTGTATGTAAATCGATTTTATCGAATATCTCGAAAACGACTCAATCGATTAATTTTTTTTTTTTTTCAAAACCTTCGTCTTGATGTCTTTTATCTTAATCAATCAAAATATGTATACCCGTTCATACAAAAATTTCGAGATATGGCTATTTTTCTGTTTCTCACCGAAAATCCTTGTAAACACGCTAACTTTTGAAAAAATGGAGATATCAACTTGCAATTTGGCATGAAGGTGACTTTTATGATTGTCATATTTGGTATTTAAAATCAGCTCAATCGGACAGGTGGTTCCGGAGATATTCAACTTTTGAGATATGAAATGCAAAACATATACTATAATCATACGCGAAAAGGATTGAAAGGATCATTCGGAAGCGCTCCATCAATTGATTGATGGCGAAGAAAAATGCACATGTAAAATTAACAAACTCCACAACCGCAAATCTGTAGTTACAAATCTATAGTCGCATGTCGCTGCCGCCTACTTGTTTTTTCTTATTTGCGGCGCCCATGACGCGTAAGCGGGTTCAATTGGAGAGGTAGGAGGAGATTGTATGTGAGGAAACATTCGGAAAACAAGCCGGGAAGTTATTGTTGCGACCCGCTCAACGGGTCACATCCAGTCAAATCCACCACTACTAACGCGCCGACCAGGGGAGCGAGCTTACGAGCGACCAACAATATGGGTATAACTGCCGCACCACTAGTTTCTTTTCCTTTCTTTCGTTAATTTTATTCGGATTTTTTTTCTATCATGGAATAAATGTCAAAGGACAATTTTTTTTTTTTCATTTTT
Organism: Coelinius sp. EB29; assembly: GCA_035578325.1. Taxonomy (NCBI): domain Eukaryota; kingdom Metazoa; phylum Arthropoda; class Insecta; order Hymenoptera; family Braconidae; genus Coelinius; species Coelinius sp. EB29. The sequence goes on along the minus strand of JAOZGT010000013.1, from coordinate 4,051,187 downwards.
TTTAAATCAAAGGACTAATATTTTTTTTTTTTAATCAAAGGACTGATATTTTTTTTTTGCAACTGCCGTAAAAGTTCACTTTTCGGGTCAGTTTCGTGTGCATAAAATTCAGAGGTTGTGTGTAAAGTGAATCTCGTGCGTGAACTTCGTTTTACGCACTCGAATTTCACTTTACGTACGACTTTGAATTTTACGCACTCCGTGCACAAAACAAACACTTTGCACTCCAAATTTCCCCTCAAAGCGAACTCCGGCAGGTATTACAAAAAATAGTATATGTAACGCGTACGTAAAAAAGAGTTTCACTTTACGCACTAGTTACACAATGTACTATTTTTTTATCAAAGGATTAATAATTTTTTTTTCTTCAACAGTAGTATAGTACCATGTGACAAATGTCAAAGGACTAATTTTTTTTTTATCGAAGGACTATTTTTTTGAACAGTAGCATGATGCCATGTGACAAATGTCAAAGGACCATTTTTTTTTCATTTTTGGCTTCCGAATGGAAGCCTTTGAAATCGTTCAATTTTGACATTTTCCAATTTTGCCTGGAAACGATGTAGAATGGTCTGAAACGTAAAAATACGAAGTTTGGTGAGAATGTCTGTATGTGTACATGCTGACCGGTGGTCACTTTTTCGTAAATTTAATTATTAAACGGGTAAAAGAGTTCAAAAAAATCTGAAATTTTGTCAGTTAGTTGGAAATAGATGGGGCTAGTTCTGTGCCAAATTTCAGCTCGATCGATCGATTAGTTCTCGAGATTTTGCTATGTATCGAAAATTCGTTTTCCTTCAATATCTCGGAAATGACTAGACCGATTTCATTTTTTTTTTCAAAATTTTCATCTCGATGTCTTCTATCTCAATCAATAAAAATATGTATACCTGTTGGTGGAAAGTTTTCGAGATATGGCTAGTTTTCTATTTTTCATTGAAAATCCTTGTAAACACGCTAACTTTGGAAAAAATTGAGACATCAACTTGAAATTTGGCATGGAGGTATCTCTTATGATTGCAATGTTTGGTATTTAAAATCAGCTAAATCGGATGGTTAGTTCCGGAGATATTTAACCTTGCATGCAAATCGATTTTATTCGATATCTCGAAAATGACTCAATCGATTAATTTTTTTTTTTTTCAAAACCTTCATCTCGATGTTTTCTATTTTAATCTATCAAAATATGTACACCCGTTCATACAAAAATTTCGAGATATGGCTATTTTTCCGTTTTTTACTGAAAATCCTTGTAAACACGCTAACTTTCGAAAGAATGGAGAGATCAACTTGAAATTTGGCATAAAAGTGACTCTCATGATTGTAATGTTTGGTATTTAAAATCAGCTCAATCGGACAGGTGGTTCCGGAGATATTCAACTTTCTAGATATGAAATGCAAAACGTTTGTTATAATAATACGCGAAAAGGATTGAAAGGACCATTCGGAAGCGCTCCATCATTTGATTGCTGGCAAAAAAAACGCACACGTAAAATTAACAAACTCCACAACCGCAAATCTGTAGTTACAAATCTATAGCCGTATGTCGCTGCCGCCTACTTGTTTTTTAAATCAAAGGACTATTTTTTGCTTCCGAATGGAAGCTTTGCAATCGGTCGATTTTCACATTTTCTAATTTTGTCTGGAAATGATGTAGAATGGTCCAAAACATAAAAATATGATGTTTTGACAAAAAGTCTGTATGTTCCCCTGTCCACCTGGTGGTCATTTTTTCGTAAATTAAATATTAAAGGGACAAAATTTGTTCCAAAACATCTGAAATTTTGTCAGTTAGTTGGTACTAGTTATAGCTAGTTCTGTGCTAAATTTCAGCCTGATCGGCCGATTAGTTTCTGAGAAATAGTGAATTGTTTGTAAATCGTTTTTCGCCAATATCTCGGAAACGAATCCCCCGATCGGCATTTTTTTTTTTTCAAAATTTTCGTCTCGATGCCGTCTATCTCATCCACCTAAAATATGTATACCGTTGGATGCTAGGTATCTGAGATATGGCTATTTTTCTCTTTTTCACTGGAAATCCTTCTAAACACGCTAATTCTGGAAATAACCGTGCAATTAATTTGAAATTTGGCATGAATGTGTCTCTTATGACTGCAATGTTTCATACCAAAAATTAGCTTAATCGACCGTTTAGTTTCGGAGATATTCAACTTTGTATGAAAACCTATTTATCCAATATCTCAAAAACTATTCGATCGATTAATTTTTTTTTTTTTCAAAATCTTCGTCTCGGTGTCTTCTATCTCAATCAACTAAAATATGTACACTCGTTGGGGCAAACGTTTGAGATATAGTCATTTTTCTGGTTTTGACCAAAAGTCCTTGTAAACACGCTAACTTTCGAAAAAATTAATATATCAACTTGAAATTTGGCATGAAGGTATCTCATATGATGGCAATGTTTCCTATTTAAAATCAGCTCAATCGATCGATTAGTTTCGGAGCTATCCAACTTTGAATGTAAACCTATTTTATCCAATATCGCGAAAACACCTCGATCGATTTTTTTTTTTTTTTTTTTTTAAATCTTTGTCTCGATGTCTTCTATCTCAATCAATTAAAATATGTACACTCGTTAGGACAAATGTTTGAGATATAGCCATTTTTCTGATTTTGACCATAAGTCCTTGTAAACACCCTAACTTTCAGAAAAATCTAGATAGCAAGTTAAAATTTGACATGGAGATATCTCTTATGTTTGTCATGTTCCCTATTTGAAATCAGCTCAATCGATCAGTTAGTTTCGGAGATATTTAACTTTGTAGGTAAACCTTGTAAGACTTTATTCGATATCTCGAGGATGACTCAATCGATTAATAGTATATTTCTAACCTAGGGAGGTAAAATAAGGAATCCCTTCCCACGTGCAGGATTATCAGCCGAGCCGAAGGCGAGGTTGATAAGCACGTGGGTAGGGATCCTTTATTTTATATTCCGTGGTTAGAAATATACTATTTTCGCCCCGGCGGACGGAAAGTGCACACTTCCGTCCCGCTACGCGGAAGGGAAATCTGACTTCCCGCCCACACCGTGGCGAAAAACTCGGTTTTGAAAACTTTCAAACGAACATTCGGAAGCACACCATCAATTGATTGATGGCAAGAAAAAAAACACACGCAGAATGAACAGACTCTACAGCCGCACATCTACAGCGGCATAGCCTCGGCAGCCTGCTTGTTTTCTTTTTTCTTCAATCAAGGGACTAATGTTTTTTCTATCAAAGGACTATTTTTTTTTTCGACAGTAGAATGATGCCATGTGACAAATGTCAGAGGATAATTTTTTTTTTTCATTTTTTTTAAATCGAAGGACTAATATTTTGTTTTTATCAAAGGATTAATAATTTTTTTTTTAAATCAAAGGACTATTAGTTTTTTGAACAGTAGCATGATGCCTTGTGACAAATGTCAAAGGACTAATAATTTTTTTTTTTAATCAAAGAACTGTGACGTTATGAGTTTCACCCGGAGGTAAAACTCAAGGTTAAAGGATTATACTCTTGGTTGGTGATAGTATTGGGAACTCTAAAGCTCCCTTTCTAGCTATTGTAATTATCCTTTATTCACTCCGCCTCGGCTAACTTCGGCGGTGAGCTCACGGGGGATTCGCTCACTCGGCGGATGTCGGATGGAAGGATATGAAGGGTTAAGGTGTTATTGAACACTCGCGTATTAATCGGTAAACGTATGGTATATTCACGATAGTTGTTAAAATACACGACAATGTTCGTAGATGGGTCGGTATACGTGTAATTAAGATGTTAGCTCGACTTGGAACTTAGACTCGCTATTATTATCTTTCGGCTGAAGGCCTGAGTCTGGAGATGTTCGCGACTCCGCTCCCTATCATACTCTGGTCTCTGGTGAGTCCAGGAGACCCACCAAAGTTCGCCAAAGTTCTAAGTTGCTGAGCTAAGCAGTCTCACGGTTTTTTCCACTAATACTCTTTTATGCCATCATTGACACAAACTAAGACAGTCAAACAGTTCAGGCCACCTGAACTGGACTTGCAAAAATCGTGGGACTGCTTACCACGATGTCCAAATGACACCGTTGGACTGCTGACCAAAGTCTGGATGGCAGGAAAGAGAAATCACATTTCTCATGTCTCTCATCCAGCTATTGTTTAACTTTTCCATTAATTATAATTAATAACTAAATCGACGTATTGGTCGATCCCAATACGTCACAAGTCCTTTGATAAAAAAAAAATATTAGTCCTTTGATTAAAAAAAAAAAATTATTAGTCCTTTGATAAAAAAAAAATATCAGTCCTTTGATTAAAAAAAAAATTATTAGTCCTTTGATCAGAAAAAAAATCATATTAGTCCTTTGATTTAAAAAAAAAATGAAAAAAAAAATTCCTTTGACATTTATTACATGGCACTACAGTAGGGTCTCCCTATGATTTCGGCTTCGGGGCTACAAATTCTACGAACTGAAACGTTATGGGAGCCTTCACCTTTCCCCCACTCTTCCGTGGAGAATGTGACTTGAGAAGAGAGAAACAGAGAGAAAATGGAATTGTCTGTTTCACTTTCCTTGTGTGGTAACGAACATAACCTCAACCTGTCAAATAAATTCTACCAAAAACTGCACAATTTCATATGGTTTATCACTTTTATTGTGAGATTTTTCTCTTGAAATGATGCATACATCATGAATATTTTCCAAGTGAATGTTTAGTTCGATTAACTAATGATTAAATTTTTCATGAAGTGTTAGCGAGTCAAACGTCCACCAACTGAACATTTTTCTATATTTTTAATGAAAAATGTTGCACTTTTCTAATAACATCCTATCCCTTCAAACAATAATCTCTTGAATATTCTATTTTATGGAAAAATAATGGTTATTTCCATCAAAAACTCTTTCACTCTTCCACTGCGCGTTTCCGTCGCGCAGAAGAGCACATACACTTACCACACGCGTTAACGGTCTGAGGGGTGGGGGAAAGCATCTTCCCCTACTGAAATCATAGAGAGTACGAATCATAGGGAGACCCTACTGTATTCTACTGTTGAAGAAAAAAAAAATTATTAGTCCCTTGATAATTACAAAAAAAAATCTTCCCTTGAAATTTGTCTCATAACAGTGCCGTGATTCGGAGCTTTCGATATCTGTCTATTGTTATGTTTTCAAAAGAATACATGTGTTATTGGATTAATTATTCAATTAATTAATCAATTGATGTATGGATGATGTATGGATGAATGAAGAAACCACCAATTCCATTACTTAATGGATTTTAACTTCGATCGATTGACAAATGAACGAATTCTTTAATTGATAAAATCGGTTCATCGTAAGACTCGGAAATAGTATTACATTTTGGATCTTAATCGCTACGCGCATCTTACATTTGCAAAGTGTCTTACACCTCATGTTCTTAAATCACTTTAAGAATCTTAAATTGAGATTCTATTTGGATCTTAAATTGAGGATCTTAAAATTTAAGATTCGAAAGGAATCTTATTTTTATCTAAGATCTATAAAGGATCTTAATTGCGTAAGAACATCATCATAAGATACGAAATAGATCTTATTTTAAGACTCTTTATCGTTCTTAAGACTTTAGATCTTAGTTTAAGAACCCTCCTAAGATCCAACTTTTTGTAGTGCAGTGGATGAAGAATCATTCGAATTTCATCACCCTGTGTCATCTATTGATGATTTCCGGTTCATTTTTTTGGGTAGTCTAGAAAATTCTATTGAGTGAATATTATAAAGAGATGTGAATTTTATGGTATGTGTATTTCGAGGACATATAAAACATACAGGGACATTTCAATTCTATATACAGGGTGTCCCACAACTACTCTGCTTCCTTTGGGGTGATGAAAGGGGATGATATTTGAAGTATAAAGTTCCTCTTCGGTTTTGGGATCGGACAACTTTTTTTTTGATTTTTTAAAAAAATATGTCTGACTTGTCATGTTTTTTTTCATTCGTACTACTTTTTATGATTTTTTTTTTCTTCAATTTTTTGGGTTTTTTAGGACTGATTATCGGCACATACCAACCATAGCCCCCCCACCCCTTTTTTCGCCCTCTAATGCTGGGAATTATTTTTCAAAAACATAAATTCAAAACTGAATAATTTTTTTTTTCACTGGTGCTATCTATCAAGTTCGTATCCACCAATGAAAGTACGCCTTTTCTCACTCCCTCACGCCGCGAATTATTTCTAAAAATCCATACGGTAATTACAAAATATTTGATTTTTTGGTTTGTTTTTTTTTTTTAGTTTTTTTCACCTACCTATCGACCCATCAACATGAAAACTCCCCCTCGTCACATCTCCGGTCCCTGAATCATTTTCAAAAACCAAAAAGACAATTCCAAAATTGAATATTATTTTTTTTTGTTTTTTTTTTTTGGTTTTTTCCACCTGGTTCAGTCGGCCTGATATCCACCCATCAACCCATCAACATGAAAACTCCCCCTCGTCACATCTCCGATCACTGAATCATTTTCAAAAATCAAACAGAATATTCCAGAATTAAATATTATTTTTTTTTCTTTTTTTTTTGGTTTTTTCCACCTGGTTCAGTCGGCCTGATATCCACCCATCAACCCATCAACATGAAAACTCCCCCTCGTCACATCTCCGGTCTCTGAATCATTTTCACAAATAAAAAAGAAAATTTCAGAATTAAATATTATTTTTTTTGTTTTTTTTTTGTTTTTTTCACCTGGTTCAGTAGGCCTGATATCCACCCATTGACCCATCAACATGAAAACTCCCCCTCGTCACATCTCCGGTCTCTGAATCATTTTCAAAAACTAAACAGAAAATTCCAGAATTAAATATTATTATTTTTGCTTCCGAATGGAAGCATTGTCATCGACCTATTTTTACATTTTCTAATTTTGGTTGAAAATGATGTAGAATGGTCTGAAACGTAAAAATACGAAGTTTGGAGCCAATGTCCGTCTGTTCGCGTGTCCACTCGGGGTCACTTTTCCTTAAATTGACCAATTAATTGAGAAAATCATTTCCGAAAAATCTGAAATTTTGTCAGATTATTGGTATTAGTTGGTGCTAATTTTGTGCCAAATTTCAGCTCGATCGATTGAGTAGTTTTTGAGGAATAGTGATTTGTTTGTAAATCGTTTTTTGTGAATATCTCAAAAATGACCAAACCTACTGGCTTTTTTTTTTTTTTCAAAATCTTCGTCTCGTTGTCTACTATCTGAATCAACCAGGATATATATACCGGTCGATGCAAGGTTTTAGAGATATTGCCAATTTTCTGTTTTTTGCGGAAAATTGTTATAAACACGCTAACTTTTGAAAAAGAAGAGATATCAACTTGAAATTTGGCATGAAGGTGACTCTCATGATTGTCATGTTTGATTTTAAAAATGAGCTCAATTGGACAAGCGGTTCCGGAGATATTCAACGTTGTATGTAAATCGATTTTATCGAATATCTCGAAAACGACTCAATCGATTATTTTTTTTTTTTTTCAAAACCTTCATCTTGATGTCTTTTATCTTAATCAATCAAAATATGTATATCCGTTCATACAAAAATTTCGAGATATGGCTATTTTTCTGTTTTTCACTGAAAATCCTTGTAAACACGCTAACTTTTGAAAAAATGAAGATATCAACTTGAAATTTAGCATGAAGGTGACTCTTATGATTGTCATGTTTGGTATTTAAAATCAGCTCAATCGGACAGGTGGTTCCGGAGATATTCAACTTTGTATGTGGATCTATTTTATCGAATATCTCGAAAACGACTCAATCGATTAATTTGTTTTTTTTTTAAAACCTTTATCTCAATGTCTTCTATCTTGATCAATCAAAATATGTATACCCGTTCATATAAAAATTTCGAGATATGGCTATTTTTTCGTTTTTCACTAAAAATCCTTGTAAACACGCTAACTTTTGAAAAAATGGAGATATCAACTTGAAATTTGGCATGAAGGTGACTCTCATGATTGTCATGTTTGGTATTTAAAATCAGCTCAATCGGACAGGTGGTTCCGGAGATATTCAACTTTTGAGATATGAAATGCAAAACATTTACTATAATAATACGCGAAAAGGATTGAAAGCATCATTCGGAAGCGCTCCATCAATTGATTGATGGCGAAAAAAAATACACATGTAAAATTAACAAACTCCACGATCGCAAATCTGTAGTTACAAATCTATAGCCGCATGTCGCTGCCGCCTGCTTGTTTGTTTTTTTTTTGGTTTTTTTCACCTGGTTCAGTAGGCCTGATATCCACCCATTGACCCATCAACATGAAAACTCCCCCTCGTCACATCTCCGGTCTCTGAATCATTTTCACAAATAAAAAAGAAAATTCCAGAATTAAATATTATTTTTTTAGTTTTGAGGCTTTCGCGGCCATGATTAGTGGCTCGATTGGCTTCCGGATGGATGCCGCGTTGGGTTTCAGCATTTTGCCGACGTTTCGCAAACATTGCAGTCTGCATCTTCAGGGCTATGAGCTCCGATTCTGAGCTCCGATGTCTAGGGGTAGTCCTTATATGCCTTCCCTTGTGGTGGTAGGGGAAGGGGAAGGGGGGGGGGGGTCAGCCAATCACATGTTTTTAATTGATCAACTGGTCAAATCCAAAAACATTTCTCCTCAACTCCTTCCCTTGATTGAGCACTGCCTGACTTCGACATACTTTCAGTTTGAAGGAGAATTCTATGAGCAAAAATCAGGAGCAGCAATGGGTTCTCCCATCTCTCCGATTATTGCAAATATATTCATGGAACACTTTGAGAACGATGTATTGAAGTCAGCAGTTCAAAAACCCACTGTGTGGTTCAGATATGTAGACGATACCTTTGTCATCTGGCCACATGGAAGAACTGGTCTAACCCAATTCCTGGAATTCTTGAATGATCATCACACGAGCATCAAGTTTACCATGGAAGTTGAGCAGGACAGGTGTCTTTTTTTTCTGGATGTTCTGGTTCGGCGCAACGAGGATGGCACTCTGGGCCATCAAGTATATCGCAAGCCAACCCACACACATAGGTATCTCAATGCAACCTCCCATCACCACCCCTCCCAGAAAAACTCTGTTATTAGCTCTCTAATGTATAGAGCACTCACAATCTCCCAATCCTCCAACGTTGACAGTGAAGTTGAACATCTTGAGACAGCTCTGACTAAGAATGGGTATAACATCCAACAAATTCGAAAGGTCAAACAAAAACTACAGAGCAAACTCTCATCTCTCCAAGAGGAGACTGATCCTGAGGAAAACCAGGAAAGACCTGAAGTGGCCCTTCTCCCTTATCTGAGAGGCACAACAGAACGCATAAGCAGAGTACTCGGTAAGCATAACATCCGAACGATCTTCCAACCACCAATGAAGATCGGACAGATGCTGCCGAGCGCGAAGGATCCAAGACCAGTCTTGAGCACACCAGGAGTGTACGAGATCCCTTGCTCATGCGGAAAAGTGTACATTGGAGAAACCGGGAGGAAGATCAGTACACGGATCAAGGAACACCAGCGGTGCTCCAAATACGGTCACTTAGAACGGTCTGCCCTGGCTGAACACTGGATGGACACTGGACACACTATCCAGTATGACCAAGCCAGAATGTTGGCTGAATTTCAAGGGTATTTTGAAAGGAAATACCGAGAGGGTTTGGAGATCCATAAAAACCCTAACAATCTCAACAGAGACAGAGGATATCAAGTGAACCCCATTTGGAAAACCGTCCTCCCGGTTTTTTAATTGACCAGCTGATCAATTAAAAACATGTGATTGGCTGACCCCCCTCCCCCCTTCCCCTTCCCCTACCACCACAAGGGAAGGCATATGAGGACTACCCCTAGACATCGGCGCTCAGAATCGGAGCTCATAGCCCTGAAGATGCAGACTGCAATGTTTGCGAAACGTCGGCAAAATGCTGAAACCCAACACGGCATCCATCCGGAAGCCAATCGAGCCACTAATCATGGCCGCGAAAGCCTCAAAACTAAAAAAAATAATATTTAATTCTGGAATTTTCTTTTTTATTTGTGAAAATGATTCAGAGACCGGAGATGTGACGAGGGGGAGTTTTCATGTTGATGGGTCAATGGGTGGATATCAGGCCTACTAAACCAGGTGGAAAAAACCAAAAAAAAAAACAAAAAACTAGTGGTGCGTTGTTGGTCGCTCGCAAGCTCGCTCCCATGGGTGAGTGCGTTACAATTTGGTGTGACCCTTTTAGCGGGTCGCAACAATAACTTCCCGGTATCTTCCTCACTATTGTTTAGAAGAAAAAAAAAACAAGAAAAAAATTTTTTTTTCATTTTATGTTTTCCTGGAAAAACTGGAGAACGACTGGAACAATTTTTTCCAAAATCCTTTCGGCTCTAAGTTGGATGAAGACGCTTCGATTGCGTCATTGATGACTTTGATCGCATCATCCGTTTAAGAGATATCGTTGACGAAAATTTTTGGTCACACCCGTACAAACCCACACACACACACACACACACACATACATCATCTTGAAAATTATCAGGGAGTGTTGTGGAGACCTTGAAACGTGGAGATATGTTGAAAATTCGATTTTCGATTTTCGGGGTGATTACAATAACTTCCCTAACCCGGGAAGTTAATAATATTTAATTCTGGAATATTCTGTTTGATTTTTGAAAATGATTCAGTGATCGGAGATGTGACGAGGGGGAGTTTTCATGTTGATGGGTCAATGGGTGGATATCAGGCCTACTGAACCAGGTGGAAAAAATAAAAAAAAAAACAAAAAAAAATAATATTTAATTCTGCAATATTCTTTTTGGTTTTTGAAAATGATTCAGTGATCGGAGATGTGACGAGGGGGAGTTTTCATGTTGATGGGTCAATAAGTGGATATCAGGCCTACTGAACCAGGTGAAAAAACCAAAAAAAAAAACAAAAAAAAATAATATTCAATTTTGGAATTGTCTTTTTGGTTTTTGAAAATGATTCAGGGACCGGAGATGTGACGAGGGGGAGTTTTCATGTTGATGGGTCGATAGGTAGGTAGGTGAAAAAAACTAAAAAAAAAAAAACAAACCAAAAAATCAATTATTTTGTAATTACCGTATGGATTTTTAGAAATAATTCGCGGCGTGAGGGAGTGAGAAGGCGTACTTTCATTGGTGGATACGAACTTGATAGATAGCACCAGTGAAAAAAAAAATTATTCAGTTTTGAATTTGTTTTTGAAAAATAATTCCCAGCATTAGAGGGCGAAAAAAAGGGTGGGGGGGCTATGGTTGGTATGTGCCGATAATCAGTCCTAAAAACCCCAAAAAATTGAGGAAAAAAAAATCATAAAAAGTAGTACGAATGAAAAAAAACATGACAAGTCAGACATATTTTTTTAAAAAATCAAAAAAAAAGTTGTCCGATCCTAAAACCCAAGAGGAACTTTATACTTCAAATATCATCCCCTTTCATCACCCCAAAGGAAGCAGAGTAGTTGTGGGACACCCTGTATACCACCATCTAAAATTGCTTCTTCACCGCCGAGTTACTTCAGTTCTGCTTCGGTCAAAGTCCACGGTGTAAATAGGCTCATTGCTTGTTATAAGGGGGATGACTTGGGTTATTCACATTTAATTGCCGTTACGTCGGTTTCGCAGCGCAACAAAAACGCTATAAAGGAAGGATCCACTTTCGGAAAATAAAATTTATATCACTTCGCCCACCCTATTCTCACTCTTTACAGGCTTCTAGGTCTGGTGAGTGAAAGTAGATTTACTAGGCTTAGGCCTGTTAAGAACTCGGTTGGTCGGGTTTCGTGACATAAAATGGTGTATGTTACATGAAAAAAAGTATTTTATGTCACTCGGCCCGCCCTAACCTTGTTCTTTTCAGGCCTAGTCCTGGTAAGTGCACTTACCGAGACTAGGCCTGTTGAGAACTCGGTTAGTTGGGTCTCGTGACATAAAATAGCGTATGTTACATGGCCCAAAAAGTGTTTTTATAACAAACCGGATCATAATTGGATACATTTATCGCAGAAATACTTATCGGGCCTAGTGACATAATCTACTATCTATGACATATTTATCACAAAAAAACTCATCGGGCCTTGTGACATAATCTGTTATCTTCTAGGCCCACATGAAGAGGAAAGTTCAGTAAAAATTGCGAGTCTGTTCCGTAATCGTGGGGCGACCTTGAAGTATGGGAAAAATTACGTGAAGTTCCGTTATTTTTCACTTAGAATCACGGAAAAATTACGATCACTTGAAGTAAAAATTACTAAAAGTCACGTAATTTTTCTCCACACCTCAAGGTCGCCCCACGAGGACAAAATAGACTCGGAATTTTTACTGAACTTTTCTCTCCGTGCAGTACTAGAGATTCCGGTTCAGCTAACTTGAAGTCTCAAGTTAACTCGACGATAATTTAGAACGACAAGTTAACTAACTCCACCTTTGAAGTTAAACTGCCGGTTAACTTGGCGAGAGTCATATTTAACTTGACTCCCGAAAATTATCTCGATTTCAACTTCAGAAGTGGAGTTAGTTAACTTGTTGAAAATTATCGTCGAGTTATCTCGAGACTTCAAGTCAGCTGAATCGGACTTTAGTCTCACCGAGACTTCTAGTACTGGGCCATTAGGGAGAATGCTAGGGAACAAATTCCTCAGACATCTTCCTCTCGCCATTTTCCCTTAAACTAGAGTATATAGGCATGTTCCACGCGCATATTTGTTAGACTATGAGGCTCCATCCGTTTGTCTATGTTGGATTTGTATACATCTATGCCGTATCCAACTATATTCATATGCAGACCCGCGTGAAAAAATATATATCCGGACATATATCTCAGCTATATTCACTTATATTTCGGCCAAAAAATGTAGTATGCCAGATATATGCTGGATATAAATGGGTAGATATATCCCGATAGAAATATTTAGCCTTATATCTAGAATATATTATATATATTATTTCTTTATTTCCTTGATGTTACAAAAGTTTTCTTTGTTTGATATCCTCATTAGCCTCCTCTTCTCATCAACATAAATAAAAGAATAAAGACCATATTTAGGTATATATAGATAGATAGATAGATTTAGATTTATTTACACTCTTTAGCCTTAATTTACTCTCACTTTCACTGTCTTTGTTCCTCATTCTCTTACCACTACGCCCTCTTATCCTCTTCCCTTGACCTCTATTTCCATCTCTCGTTCCTGCTCACAGCCTCCTTCTTTCTCCATGCTTCTTTGGTTCTTTACCTCCTTCACTTGTCTCTTCTCTTTTGTCTCTCTCTTAGTATTTTCTCGATCCTCCCCATTCTATCATAATTTTTCTTTGTTGGCAAATCCCTTAGTTCCTCTACTAACCTTCCTCTCCAGCCTCTCCATCCGCTTTTTCTCCTCCAATTACTCCACCACCTCTCGTCCTCTGGCCCTACTCCTCTCATTACTTCCTGACAACTGATCACATGTTCCAAGACCTCTTCCTCTTTCCCACATGCCCTGCACTGCCCATTCTCAAACCCTTTCTTTCCTCCTACCAGTGCGTTTCCACACCTCCATCTTGCCCACGTCATCTTTTGCTTCATACTCAGCTTCCTGTCCGCCCAGTACTCGCTCATTTCTGTGTTCTCTTTTATCTCTCCATAATAGTCACAGTACCTAGACTTTTCTATTCTTTCCCAGTCTTTTTGCTTCTCTTGATCCGCTACTATTTCCACTATTTTTTCTACCCTTTTCTTCGCCTCTTCTTCTTCTCCCTTCCACAGCCGATCTATAAACTCTCCGCCCCCCACTTCCCTCAACCTCTCTTGCACTCCTTTCCCCCAACTAGAGGGTTGTCCATTCTTTATCCCCCTTAGTTCCTCTCTTAGACATTTCCTTGGCCATCTATTCTCTTTCATTTTACTTAACTTTATTAAAAATGTTGCTGCTCTCCTTACCGCTTCCACCTCTATACTGCATAGTCCTGCCTCCATCCTTCATATGTAGTCCGTTGTGTTTCTCGCCAGTCCCATACTCGCCTTTGTGTACTTCTTCTGAATCTTTTCTATCCTCTCCTGCCTCCTCCATCCCTACTGTTCAACTCCATAGAGCGCTGCTGCCTTCATCGTTACTCCCATGAAGTACAGTCTCCTCCTTAAATTTTTTATCCTGCCTCTTCTCATCTCTCCCCAAGCTTTATTCACCAACGTCTGCGCCTTCCCTGCCAGATTTCTGGTGTGTCTTGTATACTGGTTCTTAGTGGAGAACCAGAAGCCCAGGTATTTGAATTCCTTCACTATTTCTATTTCCCTCTCTTTATACTTCCAACTCTCTCTCTTTCTCTTTCCTCCATTCCTAAATACCATTATTTTCGTCTTTTCCACACTCACCTCCATCCAATTCCTATCCGACCATCTCTCTAATGTTTTAAGCATCCTCGCCAATTCTGTTCCTTCTTCTGCCACAATTGCCGCATCATCCGCGTACAGTAGTGCGAAAACTTTCACACCTGCTCCTGGTCCTATTAGCGTACCTCCCTCTCCTCTTTCCTCCAATGCTTCTACCATATCCTGTATAAATATGTTGAATAATATTGGGCTCAGTGGGCATCCTTGCCTCACTCCTTTCCCTGTCCTGAATTCCTCCGTTAGTCCTGTCCCTGCTATTACTCTGTTCTTGGTTTCTTCATAAATCCTTTTGGTCATTCTCAGAAATTTTCCCTCAATCCCCATTTTCTCCATTTTTGCCCACAGTTTCCTTCTATCCACTTTATTGAACGCCGCCTTAAAATCTATAAATGCCACATATAGTTTTCCTCCCTTCTTCCTCAGCCTGTTTCCAATCAGTATATTTAACACAAACACCTGTTCCATTGTCCCTCTATTTCTCCTGAACCCTGCCTGCGCCTCCGACAGTTTCTTTTCTTCCTCCAGCCATCGTCCCAGCCTTCTAGCCATTACTGTTGAGAGTATTTTATACCCAATATCTAGTAGTGACACTCCTCTGTAATTCGCCGCCTCATTCAAGTCTCCTTTCTTATGTATCGGAAAAATTGTAGCCAGCCTCCATCTGTCTACCATCTCCTCTCCCTTCCATATCTCCTTTATTATCCCTACTAGCTCCTCTTTTCCTTCGTCCGGCAAATTCTTCCAGAATTCAGCTGTGACACCATCCTCACCAGCCGCTTTGCCACTCTTAAGTCCCTTTATCACCCCCGCTATCTCCGAATCCGTTAGTTCCTCATTCAATTTTATCTCCTTTTCTTCCTCTCTTCTGCTTGTTCTTTCTTGCTCGTTCTTCCTCCCCTCCTCTTCCCTTTCCCACTCATTCGGCGTTCCTTCACTTGTTTCCTTCTGTTTTTCCTCTGCTTCCAACAGTTTCTTGAAATGCTTCAGCCAATCCTCCTCTGATATTATGTTTGTTTCTTTTTTCTTTTCCTGCCTAAACCAATTCATCGCCTTCCACCATTCTTGCATTGTTCTACTCGCTGCTACCTCTCCTTGTTTCGCCTCTATCCACTCTTCAGTTAGCCTGCCTCTAATCTTCTTCAGGGACCTATTATACATATTGTACCTCCGCTTCGAGTTCCAATCTCTCTTTTTCCTGAATCTGTTCAGGCTTCTGAACATTTTTTGCCTCTCCTCCTGATATTCTCCCGTATTCCAAGCCGCTCTATCTTCTCTCCTTCTGCCTGCCACCATTTTCGCTTCGTGAGCTGCTTCCGTTGTTACTTTCACTAGTCTCTCCCATCTTTTCTCCGCATTCTCTGCCTCCTCTTCTCTGTCTGTCCATTTTTTTTTCCACTTTTCCTGAAATGTTTCCTCTCTTTCTCCTTTCCACTTCATCCTTGGCGGTCCTCTTTCTGACTTCTCCCTCTCTCTCTCCCCCTCTTCACTCCAGTCTACCTTACAAATGATTGGAAGATGGTCCGAACCTTCCTGTTCTGTCACCTTCATTTCCCTGAACCATCTTGGTGCCTCCTCTCCCTCCAGCTTGATTATTACATAATCTAGGACACTCCCTAATCCGGCCCCCTCCCCTATAAACGTTATTTGTCCCTCCTCGTCCCCCCTCACTCTGCCATTCTGTACCAACAGTGCCCTCTCCTCGCACCATTCCATTAGCCTTTTGCCCTCACTCCTCATTGTTTTGTCCTGCGACTTTCTTTCTTTTATCCTTGTTCCTTCTTCCATTCCACATTCAGGTATTCCTTGCAGCTCTCCTATCCTCGCATTCAGATCCCCTGTGATTATCACTCTCTCCTCTGATCCTTCCATATCTTCTACCATCTCACTCATTTCCTTTAGTACTTTGTTCAGGTTTTTCCTGTCATTGTTATAAGTGTTAATCACCACGTAACTCACCCTACTCTCCTTCTCTTTTATTTTTGCTTTAAGGATGTTCTGCCTACATTTTGGACATTATAAGGAAATATAAGAAGTTGATGAAATTTTTTTGTAAGATTCTTCAATCTATTGAAGAACCGCATGCAAAATTTCAGCTTTCCTGCGAGCTGCATAATAAAGTTATGATTTTTTAAAAAATATCAATTTAACACGTGTTCTTATGGAAAATTCACGAAAAGTTAGTGAAATCGATGAAAAATGGGTCTAGCGTAATGAAACTCCGGCTATAGGTCAATCGTTATGTCACGGAAAAACGTTATATTCTTACGCATCCCCCAGACTAATAATTAGTAATAAAAAATGGCAAAATAGGCGAAAATTTACCTTTCTTGCGCGCGCAGCTGGAAAGCACGACAACGTCGCGACACTTTCAACGAGAGAGGGGCAGCGCGCAAAATACAAATCTGGGGTATCTGGGGAATGAATAAACGTTTACAGCCGAGTGTGGCCTAGTCAACCAATGGTACCAGCCCGTGTTACCAAATTTCTCTAGTTCCCAACGTTGCCGCTGTTAACGACTAGATTTATGTTTTTTTCAGAAATTATTAAATCGATTATCGGAAATTTTTTGATTGATCCTATGAATATTTATTAGGAAAAAGAGTTATGAGGAATATAATGACACCATAAAAGTGACCAAATTTAACCTCAATGGGGTAATTTAAAATTTCATTTTTTCGTCTTCAGGGGTTGGAATTCCCCACAAAACCCTACCTTCCCCCTACAGCTCACCCCCCCGTTGCAATCTAGGCAGAACATCCTTAAGCCCATATTTCCACTGTTCCACTTGCCACTCAGCTTTCAGGTGTTTCTTGATTCCCATTAGGAACCCCCCACTTGCCTTGCCTCTTTTATTCACTCTAGTCGCCTCCTTTCCATGCCACTCAAACTGTTTATTCAACCTACCCATCATCCTTTTCATTCCCTTTTCCTCTAAGTGAGTTTCCTGAAACATCACTACGTCCATCTTTTTCCACTGTTCCTCGTTCTTTCCTATATTGCTTGCATTTTCTACATTCCAGTGCCATATTCTGATTGCCCTCTCTCCCCTTTCCTCCACTATACTCGCCTTCTGTCTAAAAGGGCTCTCTTCCCTCACCTCTCTCTCTTCTTTCCTTCTGTCTCAACATTCCTTCCTTCTCATCCCATTCCAGCCAAGTCCCCTCCACGCAGAGACTGTTGTATCTCGTCCATGCTTCTTTTTTAATTTTTCTTCAGTTCTCTACCTCTCTTTCCATCCATGCCTGCACCTCTTTCTGCCTGTCTGTGAGATCATCAGTTATGTATACTCCCCAGCCTTTCTTCTTCAGTTTTATCTTTTCCTTCATTATTGCCTTCTTATCTGTCAATTCTTCAACCCTGGCCATCCACCCTCCTTCCTCTCTCCTATCCAATTTCTCTACCCTCACTTTTAGCTCCAGGACTTCCATCATCCAGTTCTCCAGCTCCTCTTTCCTTGTCCTCGTTATCAACGTCAATCCCTCAATGATCATGTTCTTTCTTTTTCCTCTCCTCATGTCCAGCTCCGTTTGCCACTCTTCCTCTGTCAACCTTCTTGGGGGTGGATTTTCGTCCATTCTCAATTGTCTCTCCACCCTCTCGTTCCTTCTTACCTCTTTCCACCTCGCTCCATTTTCTCCACTATCTCTCCTCTCTTGTCTTCTCTCGTTGTTCCCATCCGTTCCTTCCTCCCTTCTCTCCTCTCTTTCCTCTATCCACTGATTCCCTTGAGCCCCCACCAACTCCTCCACCTGCTCTGTTTGCAGTACCTGCTCCTCTTGGTCTCCAGGATCCCCAACCCTCCTGTCGCTTTCGCTCCATGTGCTAGGGTCATCCCTTCCTCCTAGAGTGCTTCCAGGTGAGGAGAGTGTCCCTCCCGAGTCGGGTACCTCATCCCCTCCTTTTGCATAGCCCGCCGTATCACCTTTTGCTCCTTTTCTCTGCCCCCCCCCCCCCTCTTTCAGCTCTTTCCCTCCATATCTCTACCATCCCTTTCCACTGTCTCACTCTCACTTCTAACTCGTCATTTAAGTTTTCACTCTGCCTCGATCTCTCCTGAAGGTCTCTGCACTGCTCTGCCAGCTGATCTTCCTGGTGTTCCTCTCCCCTTCTCTTCTCACAATTTTCACATCTCACTCTCACTTCTCTCAGCTCTGTTCTAATCAGGCATTCCATGTCCGCCATTCTTGCCTCCCACTCTTCTTTTTGTCTTCTCTCCCAGTTTTCCATCCACTTCTCCAGTTTCTCCATTTCCCTCTCCTCTCCCCTTATTCTTGCCTCAAGATTCCTCTTATTTCTGTCTGTTTCCTCTTCACTTTTTTCTTCATCTTGCCTGTGTATACTCTCTTCACTCTGGGATTTCTCTCTCTCTTGTGTCAAGTTTACTTGCTCCTGACTATCTTTCTCTTTTTCAATCTGTAATGGACTGTTTACATGAATCTGGTCCTGCGCCACCGCCTCTACTGTTTCTTCTATCCTTGTGTTGTCCTCCTGTCTGACATCTTCCTTGCCTCCAATCGGTGTCCTCGGTAAAGTCCACGTTGGTTTCAGCATCTCTGCTTCCTCACTTTCCTCCCTTTTTTCCTCTGTCTCTTTTCTCTCTTCCTGTTCCTCCTCCTCCTCCATTACCTCTTGGACATTCATGCCACCCTTCTGCTCTTCCCCTTTATTTTCCTGTATTTCCTCATCTTCTTTTTCTTCTGACCAGTATTCCTCTAATCTCTTAACCCCCGATACCGACCTGTCTTTCCTCGACCCTTTCTTATCTTCTGGGGGTATCTTCTTCCTGCCTCTACTTGGCCTCACAGATGTCACTCCTTTTAGTTTCTGTTCATTTTCTTCTTTGCCGATCTCTTTCTCTTTTGCTCTCTCCATCCTCCTCAGATTGTAACCGCCGTTTCCCTCTCCCTCCGGCTCCTCATTTATCGCCGGTATTTCCTAACCTCTTCTTTCTTCCCTTTTTTATTCAACTAATCCCTCTTTTCTCTCTATGTCCACTACCTGTATTTTACCTTCTCCGCGTACTCTTCGATTTCCTCTTCTTTTTGAAAACAATTTTAGCTTCTATCCACGTTTTAATCCTAAAAAAACCGATAAAAAACAACGAGACGTTTTCACGCGTACCGCTTTATTCAGCACCCTCTACCGGACTCCCTATATCTAGAATATATCTCAGATATATTTTCGGCCAAAAATGTAATATGCCAGATATATTCTCGATATAAGTGTACGGATATATGTTCTTTTTATAAGGGGATATACACTGTATACTGCATTCATACAGTCGTCAACATTATTAATTCTGTTTACTCAACCTTGATTGGGGTAGATCTGGCATTGGTCAGCCTTGTCTACAGTGATCTGAGATTGGCTATGAGCCTCTACTCAGCTAAAACTGGGAACAATCGTCACATAAAGTTCGTAAACAGAATGCATTGGAACTGACTACATTTCCTTTACGAACTTTATGCGACGATTGTACAATCGTCGCATAAAGTTCGTAAAGAACGTGAAGTTGTGAGCGGATGAAGATTGCACGGAGTATAGAACCGAAATGAACGGACGGTTCGTGCCTTGGTTGATTTTAGTTTGTGCTCGAGTAGTTGCCGGAGAGGGGGAATAGGAGAGAATTTAGACAGTTTGCAATGCTAGCGACAAGGTTAGGATTGGTGGCAATTCTAACCAATTGAGGGAGACATTGAATAATTTAAAATTAAAAATGTTGTAAACAATTTATGAATGAAGCAATTATCTCGATGATGCATGAATTTAAGAAGATCCTCAATATTCCACCATAAAATCATCCGTTATCGAGATAATTACACAATTAATTAGAAAAATTCGACCTAATTATATAATTTTTAAGTTAAATAATTCACAATGAGATACACAATGAGAATTTTTTTTGTCGATAATTTCAATCAACTCAAAAAATTGTCTCTTAATATTTCTTTCTAAAAGCATTCGTTATCAAGACAATTACATAATTAATAGAAAAAATTCGAACTAATTATACAATTTTCAAGTTGAATAATTTAGTAATTGAGCAACTATCTCGATAATGAATGCATTTAAAGGGATAAATTAAGAGACCTTTTTCATCGATAATCTTATCATCTCCGAAAATTGTCTCTTGATATTTCCGCCTGAAATCCTTTGTTATCGAAATAATTACACAATTAATTAGAAAAATTCGAACTGATTATATAATTTTTGAGTTAAATAATTTAGTAATTGAGCGATTATCGCAATAATTAATGGATTTGAGGGGATAAATCAAGAGACCTTTTTTCTTATCTCCAAAAATTGTCTCTTAATAAATCCTCCTAAAATCCTTCAATATTGAAATAAATACACAATTAATGAGAGAGATAATGATTGGAATTATATCTAGTATTAGATGATTGGTACGAATAATAAATTAATAATTCTATTTTGGATAATATTATGAAGGATTTTCTTTTAAATCAATATTTGTATGCAAAAAGAACATTTTGTAAGTAGAATTATAGACAAACAACTGTGAAAATTATTCTTCTTCCATTGAGATCAAGCGTGCTCAGCTGATGTGGAAGCATCAGAGTCAGTACTTGATGCTTCGTCAGAGTCACTCGAGTTGTCAGCAAGGGCTGGAGCAATTAATTTGAGGAAATAAATCAAGAGACCGTTTTTGGCGATAATTTCATCATCTCTAAAAATTGTCTCTCAACTTTCCTTCCTAAAATCCTTCCTTATCAAGATAATTACACAATTAATTAGAGAAATAGGCACTAATTTTGTAATTTCAATATTAAACAATTCATAAATCTAAAAATTATCTCGATAATCAAAAACGGTCTCTTGATTTATTTCCTCAAATTAATTGATTATTGAGATAATTTTTAGATTTATGAATTGTTTAATATTGAAATTACAAAATTAGTGCCTATTTCTCTAATTAATGATGTAATTATCTTGATAAAGAAGGATTTTAGGGAGGAATGTTGAGAGACAATTTTTGGAAATGATTTTTGAGAATTATCGACAAAAAAGGTCTCTTGATTTATCCCCTCAAATCCATTAATTATTGCGATAATCGCTCAATTACTAAATTATTTAACTCAAAAATTATATAATCAGTTCGAATTTTTCTAATTAATTGTGTAATTATTTCGATAACAAAGGATTTCAGGCGGAAATATCAAGAGACAATTTTCGGAGATGATAAGATTATCGATGAAAAAGGTCTCTTAATTTATCCCTTTAAATGCATTCATTATCGAGATAGTTGCTCAATTACTAAATTATTCAACTTGAAAATTGTATAATTAGTTCGAATTTTTTCTATTAATTATGTAATTGTCTTGATAACGAATGCTTTTAGAAAGAAATATTAAGAGATAATTTTTTGAGTTGATTGAAATTATCGACAAAAAAAATTCTCATTGTGTATCCTCTTAAATTCGTTCATTATCAAGATAATTACTCGATTACTGAATTACTTAACTTAAAAATTATATAATTAGGTCGAATTTTTCTAATTAATTGTGTAATTATCTCGATAACGGATGATTTTATGGTGGAATATTGAGGATCTTCTTAAATTCATGCATCATCGAGATAATTGCTTTATTCATAAATTGTTTACAACATTTTTAATTTTAAATTATTCAATGTCTCCCTCAATTGGTTAGAATTGCCACCAATCCTAACCTTGTCGCTAGCATTGCAAACTGTCTAAATTCTCTCCTATTCCCCCTCTCCGGCAACTACTCGAGCACAAATTAAAATCAACCAAGGCACGAACCGTCCGTTCATTTCGGTTCTATACTCCGTGCAATCTTCATCCGCTCACAACTTCACGTTCTTTACGAACTTTATGCGACGATTGTACATGGAGAAAAATTCTCCTTATGAAGTAGCTAACTTCTCCAGTAAACACGGGGCATGTCGTAGGGTGTACAGAAAAGTAAACAGATCTGAGTGAAAACTGAAGGTCAAACATGAAATTTTGTTGGATTGGTGCAGTAATTGTTGACGCTGTGAGCGCCACTTCATCGTGCGGACTCGGGAATTTTTAACGGAACTCTTTTGGAAAATCCATGCCAATGCTTATCTATTTTCGATTACTCTAGGATCATCAATTTTCACTCAGAGTTTTTTTTAGTAGCTAATGAGAATTTTTCTCCATGTAGGACAGAATTCATGTTGACGACTGTACATATATATATATATATATATATATATATATACATGTAATTATAAACATAGCTATAATTCTAGTGGTAAGTATGTGCATCTATAAGTATACCCATGTGTATACATGAGTATACTAATGGGTGTACTCATATACTATATTATATGCATATCTGATATAGCAAAATAGCGTTCTATTTCGCTTAATAGAACTATACTTATGTATCCAGATACATAGCACGGAGATGACCATGACAGAAAACGTTACATGAATCTTTTTATAAGTGAATAAAGAATTGTTCATTTTCTAGACAGTTACTTATGAAGTTGTATCAGTAGCAAAATTTCAGTAGATCTCCTCCATACAAAACTTCAAACCCCACAAGAAACGTTTTCTCGACAAATTTTTCAGACTCCCTTCATTCTTCAGTTACCTGCAGAACTAATTTTGTTTTCTTAATAAAATTTTTCCCTCTTCACAAACTCAAAAGTTATGAATAATTCACTCAATTCTCCTCAGAAAACTTAATGGAAACTTCTTGAAGACCCTCTCCGAGGGAACCATCTACGGCCTGAAGCTCTTACGCCAACTGAACTTAACCAACAACCCGTGGGAATGTGACTGCCGTCTCGACTGGCTTAGCAATGAGAAGAACATCTCCCTTTTCATGTTAAAGTCCACTCCAACCTGTGACTCCCCTCCGCCTCTCCGTGGTCAATCCCTCTCAGATCTCCGCCTCTTAGGGAACCTCCAGTGCCAGTTTTCTTCCCCAGTTCTTGAAATCCATCCAGACCAGAACCAAGTAATTTTCGCAGGCGATTCAATGAGTCTGACATGCAGTGTCCCCAGCATAACAGACGATAGAAATGCCCGGTTGAAGTGGTCATGGAATCCAGACGTCTTTAAGAACTCAGGGAGCTTTATAGACCCTCAGGACACCTTATCCAATATAAAAATAGAGAACAGGTACCTTTCGGAATCTGAAGTGATTCGTAGCTCCATCACAATTTTTCCAGTCGGGAAAGAGCACCATGGCCAATGGAATTGTCAACTAATCTCAACCTACGGTAACAAATCTAGGACAGTGAGTATGATAGTCATATCCGAGGATACAAACTTCTGTCCTTTAATTATTACCAGGAACAACAAGGGGATGTACGCCTGGCCTCGAACAGTAATAGGCTGGAAGGTCGAATTACCTTGTGAAGGAATTGGTCTCTCCACTTTAACTTCAATCCCCCTTCGAGCTTCCTACCAATGCAACTCCACAGGCAGTTGGATCGATCTAAACACAGAAGTCTGCCCCTTCATCTCTCCTACGACCAAAGCACTGGAACAATACTCAAAAGTGAACCTCTCTTTAACAAAAGGAAACTTACTGGAAACTGCTGTGAGATTTAGAAACCAAACTGAATATCCTAGTATGATCACCGACCCAATCGAGATCCATTTTATAGCAAAAACTATCGAAAACTACTTAAACTTTTTAGTTGAAGAAAAAGATCTTGGAGCGATGTTAATGGATGTCATCAGTTCCATCATGAATCTCCCAAAAGAGATGTTGAAGTATTCAGAAATCTTCTACAATGCTTGTACACGAATCATTAAATCGGTAGAAGTAATAACCGAGTTTACTCCTTCAATCCAACTTCACAAGAGCAATATGGGGCTAGAAGAATTCAGAGTAAAGCCAGAGAGCTTCGAAGGTCTCACCTGCACTTGGTACAGCACAGTCTCAGGAAACAATAAAGCCAGATTGATGCATTGTGCCACGAACAACCAGACTGCGATTCTGAATACTAAAGATAGATCAATAGAGGCTTCGATCCAACTTCCTGCTTCATTACTCCGTCATCTAGATGTTACCATCTCACACCAATTGATGATCTCCATGTACAGTTCAAATAGCTTTCTACCCCTGATTTCAGGGTCTCCAAATATGGAAATTACCTCCGGAATAATTGGAAGTAAACTAATTGGTCGCCAAGTGGCTAACTTAACAGAGCCTGTTTACATAATGCTGAAGATGCCCCGATTTTATCATGTAGGAATTCGTCCCAGACCCGTTATCTGGGACATAAGAGCTAACTCTTCTGGGAATTGGTCCGACGAAGGTTGCCAATTGTCAAATCTAGTGAATAACTTGGTTGTATTTCACTGCAACAGATTAGGGTATTACGGATTGTTAGAAGACACTTCGTATCTCGACAATGCCCCTCAGTCTTCCAGCGCAAAGTTCAAATACTCTAATCCTGCGGTTTATGTAGGGACCTTCATAGCGATAGTCTGCCTGACAATCGCCTCTATGACCTACATCATCTGTTATACGTCTATCGTTATGCCGAAAAAAGCTAAACATTGTATCATCAACACGTGGGTATCAATCGCCCTGCTCTGCTTCCTATACACTACTGGAATCCAGCAAACTGACTCTACCGAGATCTGCCAGGGGGTGGGACTGGTTCTCCATTATCTATCCTTGTGTTGTCTTCTGTGGATGATATTGTCAGTTAGCAACATGTATAAACGATTATCGAGGTTGGATGTGACTGCAGATTCCGATAACGAAATGCCTGAGCAGCCGATTCAACATCCTCTATTAGGTACTTATCTAGTAGGGTGGGGGATCGCTCTGATTATTTGCGGTATTTCGGGAGCAATCAATCTTAGAGAATACGCGGGGCATTCCTTCTGCTTCCTCTCTTCAGGTCCTGCACTAGCAGCTCTCTCCGTCCCCGCGATCATCCTCGTGTTTTATCTCATCATTTTTTACTTACTTGTTCGATGTGCAATCCGGAGTGCTGATCACAATGGACAATTATCAGAAGGGACTCAAGCAACTGAGAATATGGATTTGGAATTGTTGGAACCAAATGACAATAGAGGGGATCATAACAGTGTACATTCCACTCAGACAGTTTCTTCAGAGGTGGAAGATATCGAGCATTCTCAGATCACCCAGCTGAAGGGTCACATGGTGATGCTCATTCTCTATTTGATTGTCTGGTGTTCAGGAGCTGCAACAACTGTGAGACCTTTCAGTTTTCATGTCCCTCATGATGAGACGATATTCGCTCTTGTCTATGCGATTTCTACCAGCGCTTTAGGATTATTCGTGCTTCTGTTCTATGGAATCGCGAGGAGTGATGTGAGAGCTCAGTGGGGTATCATGAAATGCTGGTTGAGCAAGAAGAAGAGCAGATGCTGCAGATCGCGAAGTATCACAGATACAAATCTATCGTTACCGGCTCAACCCCTCGTACAGGATCTCTCTGTTCCAATTTCCAATACTCAAGTGATCTCAGATTCGAATTCTCTTAGTTCTTCCCGGTTAACCAGCGCTTCGAGAGCCTGTAATGCGTTGAAAGCCGTTGATATTGCTTCTAATACCCCTTCAGTTACCACTAAAGGTCCTAACATAAATTTGGTTGTTCTTCATCGTCAGCAATATCATTCCAACAATTCTGTAACCACTTACACCGAAGCTACTCACTCCGCCTGCATCGAAATGTTTTACAATCCTCGACAGAGTGGCGTAGCCAAAAAGTTTTTCAAGAAGCAACGAAGACACACGAACCATGATAAATTGGGTCCCAGAAAGCAGGGAGATGGTGGAGCCACAAGTGACGGAGGCAGCTGCATCTCCATTCCTAGACCAACTGCAAGTATTCAAGGGTCGGAGATGGAGAAGAGTATCTTTAGTAGCAATGCTAAGGTCAATAATACCAATATCCACGTAGAGTTAAACCCGATCAACGCCACCAACAACGTGAATATACTTTCTGATAGTGGGGGAAGCATATCAAAAGACAGAACAATGCCATTTCGATATGTGATAAGTCACGAAAACGCCAAGAATGTTAAGAAGATGAATAACAATCATAGAAACGATCCTAGGAATGATTTGTCGAGAGTAACAGCACTACAACCTGCATTGAACTTCAATGAATCTGATGCTGATACTAGAACAGAAGAGGACAAGCAGCTAAGGAATGTCTCTCAGCAGTGTAGCTTGGAGTACAGCTCGGAGTTGGACTCAGGGACGCAAATGTTGAGTGAGAGAAGTGATCTAGACCTGCCTGAGATCCGAAGTGTACCAGGGACCCCGGAAAAGATCACAGAAGCGGATTTCAAGTGCTCGAGTCTTCTTGAAGGCTGTCAGGAAAATGTAGAGGGGCCGCTAATAATAGGATTTGGTCATTCTAGCAGTTTTTATAGTCTCGCTGAAGACAGATTTGAAGAACTTATGAGAAACAGTTCCAGGAATTCTTATAATGATGTTAGAAGTGTCGAAGCGAATTCTAAGAGTTGTCGAGCTGAATCCAGGGCTTCCATCGGCGATGACCAGAGTGAGGATAGTGGGAATAGGCTGCCTGGGGTCGACATGGACGACCTGCACTCCATGGCTGATGATAATAGTTTCATAAGTGATAATATGTGTAATGCAACGAATGGTCCTATTTTCAATAGATCTTTGAGTGATGTTACTCAGATTGTGGAAGATGATAGTGAGTTCTCATTACTTAAGAGTCTTACACTGCCGGATTTGAATGAAAAAGTTAATTTGATTTCTCAACAGAATCAAGAGAGTGGTAGAGATTATTTGAGGAAAGAGTTGAACTCCCTGCAGGATCTCGCTGCGATTGGTGTAAGCCTTGGGCCTGCGAAGCATCTGGACATGAATGCTAGCATCGGAGTGGATTATGAGGATACTAATTATGAGAATTCACAGCATTTCAGTGAGGACGGGGTGCCGTTGGATGATATATTACTTGAGACTAATTCTGTTAAGAAAGAAACGAGTGTTTAGAACTTTAATGTGCTGAAGAGATAGAAGCAGATTTTGCAATTACCCAAGTGATGAGGGGTTTCACGGGAAAATTTTAGGAAACATCACTGTAGGGCTTGAAATTCTCTTCAAAAGAGGTCTCTTTGCATTTTGGTCTGAAACCGAACATGACTTAGTCAATTTCAGAATCAACGATTCAAATGGAACATGGTGATTTCGTTAATCATTTGGATATGGCAATAGAGAGGTTGCAAAACAAAATATCAAAAGAGCTCTTTCATCTTCATAATTTTCCTCCAACCTATTCCTCTCAACAATCAACAGAATAACATATGATCTGTTCCCATTACTCCATGACTCAGTTGATTTACTATGGAAGGCTCAATTTTCGGATACTAATAAAATACCGATACTTTCTATTGGATCATAAAAATTGGTTGTCTTTTCACCATTTTAATGTGATAAGTGGATAACAAATCATATGATTTAATATGCTCGGTCAATTTTGATGAAACGATCTTCATTGGCAGTTAAGTGGAGTACAGGATGATAATGTGCCAAGCGATTTGAACTATGATTCCTCCTCGTTTTTTGAATACATTTGTTCTCAATCTCGCATTCATTCTCAACCCGTATTTACTGTGCATAGATCAATTATTAATTGTAAGAGTGCGAACCGCGGTTTGAGATTACACTTATTCGTTCGGTTTTCGACATGTTTTATATGTTTTCTTATGCACAGATTTCGTTTGATTCAGGGATGTGATATAATCTTCTTTCACGAGTTTTATATTATTTAGAATTATTTCGATAATTCTTGTATATACTCTGCTATGATGGAATTATGAATTTCCGTGAAGACTGAACGGGAATTTTTTCGTGATTTGATGAAATCAAAAAAGATGGAAAAAGAGTCAACGAGTGTAGATTTCTAGAATCCTCGGTTTCACAAATTTTTTTTTTTTTTTTTTTATTATTTTCACAAATTTTCATTTCAACTTTTAGACATGATTCGGTGAAGCACGCGTGGCAATGTAAATACTTCATACTCTTTGAAATAAAAGGCAAATTATGTTGATTACATATTCGTGTTCATTTTACCAATGACGAGGAGTGCGTCAGTGTGTGTGTGCGTGTTTTTTTTATTTTTGCTTCCGAATGGAAGCATTGCAATCTTCAAAAATTGAGTTTCGGATTTTTTGGGGATATTTTAGGGTCTAATTAGTCGAAAAATGCGATTTTCAGACCATGTCCGTATGTATGTATGAATGTATGTTTTTTTTCTCAATAGGTTAAGACAGAATGCATTTATGCATACACGATCCGGAAATCGTTCCCTTCTCGTGTTATGTCGGACTCGGTCAGGCCTGATGAAGGTGGGCAACCACGAGTCACTATGCTGGTGTGTATGGATATATAGGCTCGGCAAATGTGCAATCAATACTATCTAAACTGAAAAACAACCGCCGGGTGATTCTTGTCCTCATATTTCCCGTGGGACCTCCGTTAGGCATTACTTCACGAGGGAGGATCTAGCTATTGCTCTTCCTTCAGGTGGTCGAAGTCATGACTTCCTTTCTACTCTGTGCTTTTATTCTTTGCTCACTCCCTTTCTATGCGACGGAGTTCCCGAAGGACTTCAGTGGCAAATGAGCTTGTTGCTTCCCAGGCCGCCTTCGATGATAGCATAGCTTTGATCAAGGATTCTGGCTGGATCTTCTCTTTAAGGACACTCTCCCAAGTGCTGCGTTGAATTTTGAAGCGTGGGCACATGAAGAACACGTGTTCAGCATCTACATTGACTCCGGGGCAGGACGGGCAATCTGAAGAATCTTTATGTTTAAACCGATGAAGATATTCACGGAAGCCTATTCTCGAACCGGTGAGAGTGATGCGCACACGCTCAAGCGCACAGGACTCTAAGTAGTTGACGCTCGTCCCGAACACGACCGTGCTTCGTATACGATGCATCCAAATGTGCGGCAAAATGACACCCGCTTCGCATGTCTATCTTCGATTCGATTATCAGTGGACAATAACAAACTTATTATGACTCAAAAGTGATCATTGGTCAATCGGCTGGGCAATAGTTATCGTATAAATTCCACAAGTGGGTACAGCGCGGGTGCCTTCGGCTCACAACCTACGCTATGCAAACGCACGAAGTGGCTTCACTGGTTCGAGAATAGGCTCCCTGGGTTAGGTAGTAGTTGACTTCACCATGCTCATGGCTCAGCTAGACATCCACCTGCGAGATAAGACGGTGTGTCTATTTACTTTTTGTAGCCGTATCCCACAGCAGCTGCCATTGGCGTATGCTGTTTCACCGCTCCTCCGTTCTAAGTTCCTCACGGCTCAATGCACTTGATCCTTCTTCTTCTTCTTTTTTATGGCACGTAGGCTTTTGCCCATTCGGCCGTTATCCGTCTAGGGCAAGATTGCCTGCTCTAGAGGACGTTGCAGAGCTACTGATATTGTCAGCAGCGGGTATGGTAGATAATGGCGTCTTACGACGCCGTGAGTGGGTAGATTTGTTTTTGGTTATGTGCGGTAGATTGTTGGAGAACGACGGCAGTTATTTATAACTGCTATTAATTATCGGAGGCACCAATTAACAGAATAACCCTTTCGAGTGTTAGGGAAGGATAGGAAGGGGGAAATGGGAGAGATGGGTGGATAGAAGGAGAGAAATGAAAAGGTTATGATGGAACACTGAACAGGAACAAACGCGCACGTCCGTCCTGTTTGGCGTCTCCCACCGAACTCCATGCACTTGATCCCTTTAGCTGGTAAAGGGTTCTCCGCTCTTCGGCTAGTACTCCGATGGGCAGCATTCTGATGATGACGTACACTGCATTCTCCGTGGAGCTGGGAACTCCATGATCGAGTGACACATGACTGCTAAATACTTTGATTATCAGTGATTGCATGACTCACCACGATTTCATTGACTTTATCAAACTGAAATCAATGACTCCTGCATTATTGAAATCACTAAAATCTCACCAAACCGAAATAATAATTCAAACCGAAGAATTATTTATTGGAACTATCGATTTTTTGTCACAAAATACGAAGTAACTATTAAAAGCTATCATCAGTATATCTCAACTAATGACTCATACTAGAAGTATTTTTTTTACTTCTCTGAAAATTTTAGGGTCAATTTTTGAATTTCCCTTATCATCAAAAGTTATAGGTAAAATAGTCTTTCGAAATAGCTTTCATCCGAAAGCAAAAAGAGAAACAATATAATTTTTACAATAATACAATAAGAATAGTACATAACGCATTTCTTTCAATGCTTAACACCAGCCGCATGGATGATAAGAATACTTGTCTTTTTTTTTGCTTCTGAATGGAAGCGTTGTATTTTTCGGATTTTGACTTTTTCCAATTTTGCCTGAAAATGATGTAGAATGTTATGAAACGTAAAGAAATAATGTTTTTAGAAAATGTCTGTATGTCCGTATGTGATAGACTGAGTTTTAGTCGATCATTTTCCAGAAAATAAAACACTAATATCATGAAATACGCTGAAAAAAATCTGAAATTTTTTGCTCATAATTGATATCAACGAGATGCATCTCTGTGCCAAATTTCAGCCTAATCGACTGATAGGTTCATGAGATATAGCCATTCATCGAAAAATCGTTTTTCCTCAATATCTCGAAAACTACTGGACCGATTTCAATTTCTTTTCCAAAATACTCGTTCCGATGACTCCGATTCAGATCAATCAAAATATGTATACCCGTTTATAGAAAGTTTTTGAGATATTGGCGATTTTCCGTTTTTCTCCTAAATTCCTTTTTGATAACTTCAGAAACAATTAAGAGAAAAATTTCAAACTTGGTCGGATTTTAAATCTTATGACAACAAAGATTGGTATTGTGAATGGGCTCAATCGGCTGATTCGTTTCGAAGATATTCAACTTCATGTGTAAAACTGTTTTGTTCAATATCTCAGAAATGACTGAACCGTTCCATTTTTTTCCAAAATACTCGCTTCAATCACTTCTATCTAGATCAATCAAAATATGTATGCGTGTTCTCAGGAAGTCTTCGAGATATCTTGACTATAAATTTTCCATTAATTTAAGATTCATTTGGAAGCATACTACCAATGGAATTGATAGAAACTGAAAGAAAAGCAAATTATAATTACCAATTTCTTTCAACGTTTAGCACCTACCGCGTCGGTTCTGCCGCCTACTTGTTTCATAATATACCAAGAACACAAGACGCCTATATCTCTTTGATTGCCTTTTCATGACCGGTTCACTCTGAGCCGTGGTTGAGTGAGGACGTGTTTAGAGTGATACTTCTGATTATATCCTAAAGTGGACACTATATATCCATATAGTTATATATCAATTGAAACTATCACCAACGAGAAATACTCACCAATGAGAAAAACAGGAGGACCGTGGACACTATATATCTATTGAGACTTTAACCAACGGGAAATATTTATCAACGAGAAAATCAGAAAAGTTGGTGTGTTGGGAGGAGACGGTTTTTTTTTATCCAGCAACGAGGGATCCATCCACGGAGAAAAAAATACGGTAAAAATTCGGGTGCTAGCACGGTGAAATGGGTGCAATCGCCAAGCACCTGGAGTTTTCCTGTCACTACAGTAATTTTTCATATATTTGTAGAAATTTTGCTCGTATTTATATGAATTTTTCTCGTATTTATAGGAATTTTTCCGGTGCTGCATAGGAAAATTCCAGGTGCTTGGCGATTGCACCCATTTTACCGTGCTAGCACCTGAAT
Organism: Coelinius sp. EB29; assembly: GCA_035578325.1. Taxonomy (NCBI): domain Eukaryota; kingdom Metazoa; phylum Arthropoda; class Insecta; order Hymenoptera; family Braconidae; genus Coelinius; species Coelinius sp. EB29. The sequence goes on along the minus strand of JAOZGT010000013.1, from coordinate 4,019,071 downwards.
TTTTACCGTATTTTTTTCTCCGTGTCAGAGCTTATACAAGGTGTGTCTAAATTCGAGGTTCATCATAGCTTCATATTCCCACCTGAAGTTCAAAGGCGAGGTATTGACCTAGATTCTGACACAGGGTTTATGTTAAAAATTGAAGAAGAGAATATTAATGGAAAATTCAACGAATTAATTAATTCAGAATATAGAAATTACGAGATCAGGGTAACGGATGGCTCAAAAAGCGAAAAATCTGTCGGCGCGGCGGTACTTAATGAAGATCGATCAAAAATTTTGAAGATTAAACTTCCTAATGTCTGTTCCAGCTATTATGCGGAATTAATAGCCATAAAAAAAGCAGTGGAAATGATTGAGGAATCGGCCATTGAGTATCATAAGACAATTAAAATCGGAATCTCTGGATCCAAAGGCATACTATGAAATCTTCGAGATTAAAAATAGAATATTATATTTACAGACAGAAAATATTAAGATTAAAATCATGTACGTACCTGCTCATAAAGGTCTCACGATAAATGAGGAAGCAGATGAACTGGCGAATGAAGCTCGAACTAGCGGAGAGATATTAAATAGAGAGGGAATTTTTTAGAGAAAGTTTATGCCGGATTGGAAAAAGAAATTTATATCGGAATCTAATGATTATCTAAGAGAGAGCCATAAAAGGGAAAAAGCATTAATTTATTTTGAAAATTGTAAAGATTTCATCTACAATAGTCAATAGTTTTCAAAAACAAAAGCAATTTACTCAAAAAAATTTATAACAACGTGTAACAGAATTAAATCAAATCATAATTTATTAAATTGGCATTTATTTAGGAAGGACATTATCATGGAAGCCACATGTACTTGTGGATATATTTTTATGGATTTAGATCATGTTTTGTGGGATTGTCCTGACTATTCAATAGGTCGTTACGAAATGTCTAGAGATTTAACAGGAAAATGTAGTATCAGTTCAGCCGATAACATGCAAAAGGTTTCCTTGGGAGATAATATTACTGCTATGAAAATTGTTACTGAATTTTTGATGAAAAACAATATTAAAATCTAGGGATGTCTATCTTTTGCTTTCACCTGTCTCTCTCTCTCATACGCTTGATTAATATGTATTGTTTATATCATAATACTGTTACTCATATATCACTTGTTTGTCTTTTTGGGGTTTATTTGTATTTAAGAAAAAGGGGGGTCACTGGAAAAAACCGTCTGGAATCGGAGCCACCGCTCCGATCTTCGGAAAATTGGGAAAAATTAAAAAAAAAAAATGGAACATGTCCTGCTTTCGGGAGCTTCTCGAAACGTTGGACAGATGGCATCACATACTTTGGAGAAGACATCGGCCACTTGCCCTCTACATTCGAGGGATATGGCATAAAGGTATTATTATAAATGAGGAGGCGGATCGGTGTGCTAAATTGGCTCGAAAAGAGGGATTAATAGATTCGCGATTGAAAGTTTTCTGGAGAGAATGTGTTCATGATATAAAGGAACAAATTATCTCTGACTCTAACCAGTATCTGTTTTTAGAAGGAAAAAAGAAAGGAGTTAGATATTTTGAAAATGCTAAAGAATTTAAATATAATAAACAATGGTTTAATAATCCAAAGACTTCCAAATTTTCTAGAAGTACTATAGGAAGAATTAATAGAATAAAATCGAATCATTCGTTACTTAATTACAATTTATATATGAAAAATTTAGTTGAGAATCCCTTTTGTCCATGTGGTTATGAAGAAATGGAGATAAATCATGTTATTTGGGACTGTCCGAATTATAACAAAGGTAGAAATAATTTAATAAATAAACTTAGACAGCAAAATATAGACTTTGAAGATAATATTCAGGAAATTTTTGTAAAAGATAATTTAAATGTTATGTTATGCATTGATAGGTTTTTGGTAGAAAACAATGTAAAAATTTGAAAAAAAAAAAAAAAAAAATATGATGGTCGTCTCATAAAAATTGTTATTCATTTATCATGTGTGTTGTCTAAATGTGGAACAGGAAGGAAAAGGAGAAAGAAGAGGAAAAAAGAAGAAGAAAAAAAAAAGTAAAAAAGGAAAAAAGAAAAAAACAACAATTAATTGAATGGGAAAAGATGAGTGCAATGGCCCTCTCGAGGGTCAATTCACAAACACATATTCTACGAGGAGAAATGGTGCTTGCCTCTACATCCGATAGAGGATATAACCAAAACGAATAGAAGAAGAAGATTCGAGGGATATAGCCAACAAAATGGAATAGAATAGAATAGAATAGAATAGAATTGCCTTTTCATGTGGGCATGTGAACCAGAAAATTCCCTACTCTTCAAAGTTTTTTTTCCTGCATAGTAATCATTTCCTTTGAATAGACACCAGTTTCCTATATGATAATTTTGCTTTGTAGAGGTAAAGCAAGATTTGAGAATCGTCACATGCATATGATGATTTCTTTGATTTCACATGATTTCATTGACTGTAAATGATTTCATTGTGACTTCAAGGTTTGAAATCATGAGATTTCGGTGATTTCAGTGATGTCACCGATTCCATTGATTCCAGACGTGACTGCAAATTGATTTCAGTGGCTAGTGACACACGATTTCAGAAGTTCCCAGCCCCTCGGCATCCTCGGATACTGTGCGGTCGGTGCTGACGACACTCATTGTATGACTGTATGGATGTATGTATATATGTATGTATGTATGTATGTATGTATGTGATTAGACCCGTTAAGGGTTTCTCTGCGAATTTCTCGATGACAAATGCATCGAATTCCATGATTTTTTTCCGTCATGGCGGGCGAAAAATGACATTTCGTTCCCGTTCCGCGGGAGAAAGATGTCATTTTACACCTTCACCATGACGGAAAATCACGTTCTATCTGTTACGTATCCAGAATATTAAAAGTGGAAAATCTGAATTCTTTGCCTTGAAGCTAGCGGACCCACAAGCTCATGTTTGTAATGCATACAAAATATTAGGAATAGTCATATATCCTTTCACTTGAAGCGGGAATACTAGCGGACTTGTGGTACCTCCGCTGTAAGCAGTAGAAAGGAAGGGAAGCCAAGATGGAAGTGGACCCAGTCATGCATTCAGATTCCGCGGTCCAAAATACCGACTGTTTCTATTGGAGTAGGTACACCAGAAACCTTTATGCTACGCCCACTCTAGGCGACATAGATGGGAGGAAGCCGAAATTCCGATGTGCAATCGAACCTACTAGAAATACTTAATCGGCATGAATCGTCATGGGATGCGATGACTCCACAGAAAGTTGGAGGGCTAACGAAAGAAAATTCGGCAATAAAAAACCTATAAAGCCTTGGCACTTTCTGTGACTCATGAAATGAGAAAAGAATGTGTATATTAAGAAAATAGGACGATGAAACCATACTCTTTAATTGCAATTGCACTAATCACAGGGCTGACTTCCGAAACATGACCAAATAAGGAAAAGCACCTAATAGGAATGTGGAAATTTCACGTAGATGTGCTCTATAGCGGGAGTATATAAGGTGGACAATTTTGGAGGACCCGGAAGTTCGAAGTCAAGTCGCTATCAACGTCATTTTCGACCACAGTAAGCAGTTCTTGGACCAGCCACACCCAGTTCCAGCCTGAAGTCCAAATTTCCGACTGATTTCCGCAGTAGCCAGGGGCCACACCCAGTTCCAGCACCCTTCTACAAGCGGTACAGAATATACCTAGTGTTTTTAAAACCGAATAATTAAGTGGGCAACAGTCACCCCCTAGTCCGGGTTTCCCCATACATCGAGAACCAGCCATCAGCACCTTCCACGCTACTGCGTCACCACTCCAGAATCCGGTCGTCAACGTCATCAGCTGGTCACTCAATTCCGGCATCCATTCCCAACTGAGAACTGTAAGTCCAACAACCAATAATAGCCCCACTATCTCATTCTTTTTTCTTTTCCGGTTTCACTTTGGGTCTGCGTAAAACCTTGTAAGGGGAGGATTCTCCTGGGAGGTACTAGACATCTATACCGGCAGTGACCACTGTGCGATGCTATGGGAGGTAGCCACGGGTCGAAAGTCTAGAAGATCAAGCAGGAAAACCAATGCAATTGGTTGTAAAGTGTGCTTTTTTGATCCTGACGCTTTCACGGTGGCACTGGACGATCGCCCGACCAGCGGTGGAAATGCTGAGAAGAAAGCCGAAGAGGTAATGAGGAGAGTCAAGGATGCGTGCGATGCTAGTATGCCCCGGAAACGTAATGTAAACCAGCTTCCATCGGTACACTGGTGGAATGAACACATCGCTGCTTTCCGTAAAGAGTGCCTCAGCACGAGGAGAGCATCACAGCGGGGCCGAAAAAAAGGCCAACTACGCAGAACTGGCGGCAGAGTACAAGAACACACGTCGGAAATTGAACAAAGCCATAAAGGATAGCAAGGGACAATGCTGGGCAGAGCTGCTCGACGAGGTTGAGTGCGACGTCTGGGGTCGGCCATATAAGGTGGTTATGGCTCGCCTCAAAAGCCTGCCAATGCCATCGCCAACATGCCCCATGCTCTTGGAGAAGATTGTGACTGTTCTATTCCCTTCAGGGCACCACCCGACAGTGTAGTACGAGATCGAGCGAATCTCACCAATCACGAAAGTTGAGCTGATGGAAGCTTGCAATAGAGTGGGGAACTCGAAAGCTCCTGGTTTGGATGGAATTCCAAACATCGCACTGAAGTCAGCCATTAAGACAGTGCCGGCGATGTTTTTGGAGGTCTACAATGCGTGCCTTGAAGAGGGTACTTTCCCTCTGAAGTGGAAGCAGCAGAGACTAGTACTTCTACCGGAAGGGAAGAAGCCACCGGCGAACCATCATCCTACCGTCCACTCTGTATGTTGGATACAGCTGGTAAAATCCTCGAACGTATCGTTCACCAGAGGATTGGAGCAGCAGTCGAACCGCTGCTTGCTGATAAGCAATATGGCTTCCGGAAAGGGCGCTCTACTCTGGATGCGATTAACCTTGTGGTCAATACAGCGAAAGAGGCGATCACAGGGACCAGATGGAAGGGAGGTATGAAAAAGTACTGTTTGGTGGCTACACTGGACATTAAGAATGCCTTCAACTCTGCAAAATGGGACTGCATTATGAGAGCCCTTGCCGAGATGAATGTACCAGGATATCTGCGGAATATGGTAGCAAGCTACTTCACCGACAGAATCCTCAAGTACGATACGGAGGCTGGACTGAAGGAGTATAAAGTCACTGCAGGAGTACCGCAAGGCTCGGTCCTAGGCCTTTTCTTGTGGAACATCATGTACGACGGGCTACTGAAACTGGTACTGCTAAAGGAGGTCAGACTCGTGGCATATGCAGACGACGTGGCCGTAGTAATTGTCGCAAAGTATCTCGAAGAGATCAACTTTGTTTTCGATATTACCTTCGAGAGAATCAGCCGATAGATGGACACAGTTGGCCTGAAACTGGCAGAACACAAGACTGAGGCAGTGCTAATTACCAGCAGAAAGCAGGTAGAGACAATGACCTTGCAAGTCGGAGCTCATGAAATCACAACTCAGCCGTTTCTTCGGTATCTCGGTGTAATGATTGATGCCCAACTTAACTTCAAGCAGCAAACACAGCATGTGGGTGCCAAAGCGTCTGTAGTCAGAGCGACTTTATCACGGCTGATGCCCAACATAGGAGGCCCGAAGCAGAGAAAGAGAGCACTACTGTCGTCAGTAGTCACGTCTGTGCTCACGTACGGAATCCCCATCTGGGCCGATGCACTTGAGAGACAGGAATCATGGAGGAAAGTCGCGCCAGTATATCGGCTGAGTGCCTATGCTGCCCATAGGAGTACTGGTTAAAGAACGAGCGAATCTTTACCGGCGAAAAGGTTCAACTACATTGAGCCCCGAAGAACTCAGGAGGGAGGAGTGACGAAACAGCATACGTCGATGGCAGCTGCTGTGGGATACCGCTACGAAAGGCAGATGGACATACCGTCTTATTCCCGAAGTGGATGTTTGGCTGAACCGCAAACATGGGGAAATCAATTACTACTTGACACAGATGATCACAGGACATGGGTGTTTCCGAGAATATCTTCATCGGTTTAAGCATGAGGATTCTCCAGAGTGCCCGTCTTGCCCCGGAGTTACAGAAAATGCTGAGCACGTATTCTTCGTGTGCCCACGTTTCAACAGATTACGCAGTACCTGGGAGACTGTTCTTGAACGGAACATCCAGCCAAAGTTCACCCCTTCCTTACAAGAAAAACACATACACACACACACACACACACACACACACACACACACACACACACACACACACACACACACACACACACACACACACACACACACACACACACACACACACACACACACACACACACACACACACACACACACACACACACACACACACACACACACACACACACACACACACACGCACGCACGCACGCACGCACGCACGCACACACATTTTGATAAAATAACTACCGCTACCATATGCATATCGAAAAGCATTAACTTATTTTGTTCACAAATGTTTACTAGTCGTGGTTATTTTATTGAAGATACATTTTCTTGAGACAAATACATGAAAAATTTATTGAAGACATTTGGATTGCTCTAAGAAGTGAATCATTTACTTATCTATAGTGGGTTTTCAATGACAAAATTACCGATAGATGTCGTTCTTTTCTGCCAGGGATTTTTAAACTCTTATGGATTATCTTCGGGAAATTAATACGATAATTTTTTTCATTCGGATTCTGGCCAACCAGAGCGCAGTATTAGGATGGAAACAAGGAAATTACACTGATTATTTTTTCCATCCAAGTTTCAGCCAATAGAATTGCACCATTCGATGTTATTTTGTATAGTCAACACGGTATTCAACTGATAATTTTTGATAATTTCACCGGTAATTTTTGTTGAACCATTCGTATTACCGCGCGTCTTCTCTCAATTTACTACGTCACTTCCCATAAAATGTAAATGTAATGGAATATGAATATACTCTACTTCTACCTATTAAGAGGGCAGGAGAGTGAAAAAAAACCACTGAAATGCGGGCAAATTTTTGCTCCATGAATTTTCATAGCTCACTCATTGATAAGTTGAAAAAATTATTGCAAAAAAAACTTTCCAGTCACGGAATTGTGATGAAACGAGTTGAAGGTGATCTGAAGTGGCTAAATGTTTTTTTTTTACGTTTAGAAATATGAGGTGGTCGACAAATTTAGGCGCCGCCATCTTACGGTAAAGGGAGGGGGTATCCTAGCAATATGGCTGCGCCCAGACTTGTCACCCAGCTCGTTTTTTTAAACATAAAAAAAAATTATCTAGCCACTTCAAATCACCCTCAACTCGTTTCATCACAATTTCATGATGGGAAAGTTTTTTTTACAATAATTTTTTGAACTTATCAATGAACAAGTTAAGAAAATTCATGGAGCAAAAATTTGCCCGCATTTCAGTGGTTTTTTTTTACCCTCCTGCCCTCTTAATCCAGGTGTTAATAATTATAAATCATCCATCCGCAGTAGTACAAGTAATTGTTTATCAATTTTTCATGTTGCCTATATAAAAAAACAAACGACAGAAACAGTCAACCCCCCTTAAATCTGACAAATTGAATTTTTAACAGTGGATTTTGTCTCATGATACAATTTTATTGGCCGAAATTGGGATGGAAAAATAATCCCCCGAATATCACTCGAGCTCCAAAATGAATCGAGTAATTCCCTCAGGGTTCTCTGCAAACAAACAAAGTCGTCAAATTTTTCAGAAAAATCACTCGTGCTTCGCGCTCGTGATTTTTTGAACTGAAAAACTTGACTCCTTCATTTGTTTGTGACGAGCCTATCGGGAATTACCCGATAATTTTGAAGCTCTTGTGGTATTACATGTGACCATTTTTGACAATTTTTGATAATTTTTGATAATTCCACTGTGACGTGGGAGGTTTTCGTCCTCCCTTAAACAAGGTGCTTTTCAACTTGTAGACTATGCCAACTAGTCTTGGTACGAGCTCACGGGGAGTTCGCCCATTTGGGAAGTTTAGGAAGGGTTGATAAGTGTTTCTTCTCAATAACCGAACACCGATTACTAAATGGATTAATATAATTAACTGAAACTAATAATTCAATACAAATCAAAGTAATAATGGGTTCGATTCCGCGCGATTCAAAGATTTTTGGCAAGGAGTAGACATCCGTTCAAGTCCAACTCCTCCCGTACTCTGGTTTATTCCAGAGTCTACAAACGTTGCTAACTCAAAATGCTTAATAAGCATTCTCACGGTTTTTCGTCTCTAATACAAGGCAATTCTATCATTGATAGTGCCTCTATACCATCAAACTGCTTCTTTACTAAAGCTGGACTTGGATTTCACCCTGAGACTGCTTATTTTGCATTTTGCATGTCCTAGTGAACAAGTCTCATATCTTTTAATATTTTTAAAACAATTATTCAAACGACGTTAGATAACTCCACACGTCACACCACACTAGCTTTTCTATTATTTTTATAACCAAATAACTGTCAAATATTGTGAGAAGAAAGAGGTGGAACTCTGCACTCTGCTTGGCCAGATCCGAATGAAAAAATAATCCGTCGAATATCACTCGACCTTCAAGATTAATCGGATATTTCCTTCATGTTTTCCTGTGTAGCAACGATCGAGATAAGTTTTGCACAAAAATCCCTCGCGCTGCGCGCTCGTGATTTTTATATGCAAAGTGTCTCCCTCTCGTTGCTACGCAACAAAACAATCGGGAAATATCCGATAATTTTGAAGGTCTTTTGATATTACTACCGAAAATTTCAGAGTAACATTACTCTCAGTGCCGGTTGGAGCTAATTGGATTTTAATCTTTCGGCTCCATATGCTATCACTTAGTTTTTGTTTTTTGCTTCCGAATGGAAGCATTGTTTTCGCCGGATTTTGACTTTCTTCAATTTTGGCTGGAAATGATGTGGAATGGTATGAAACGTGGAAAAATTATATTTTTAGAAAATGTCTGCATGTGTGTGTGTGGGATAATTTGAATTTTCGTCGATTATTTATTAGAAAATACAGTACACTACAAAAACAGGGATCTGAAGCCGATCTGAAAATAAGACTTTAAGACCGATTTTTTGGTGTTAGGTCTTATTTTGAGACAGAAATCTAACTATCTGAAAATAAGATAAGAGAGTGAAAGAATCTCAAGAAAAACTTGAATATTCAGACCTAAGATGTCTTCAACATGATCTGAATGTGATTTAAATGTACTTTTGGAAAAAAATTTCTCAATATAATTTGTGTAATTAATAGATTGTCTTAATCAATAAGAAAATTATGTGAATAATGATCAAAATAATGGAGGAAGAGTTGATTTATAGAAGGGAAAAAATCGAGGAAAAAATATTATGGTTTTCTATTGACATTCGTCTTATAATATGGAACAGGTGAAGAAAATTGTATATATCAAAAGACTGATAATCTTAAATTAAGACATTTTCATTGTAAGATAATGTTGAGATCTTAAATTAAGACTTGATGTCTTAAAATAAGACAATTTTTTTTAATCTTAAAAACGGCTACAAAAATAGTCTGAAAATAATATATATTCTCCACGTTTCATACCATTCTACATCATTTCCAGCCAAAATTGGAGATAGTCAAAATTCGACGAAAACAATGCTTCCATTCGGAAGCAAAAAGCACTCTGTGCTTGAAGCTTGCAGATATGATTTTGAAAGCTCAAAATAATGCATGCATCGAATGTCCCCCTCGAAACCCCACAATTTTGGTTTCAAACATTTTCGTCATACTTGCCTGACTTAGAAGATATTATGGTCTCACTGTTTCAGATGGGACACCCTGTATATAACACAAACGAAATGTCTTTGCATAACTTGGTGCTGATTAGATTTTGGAGTCAATTGATCCAGTGAGGCTTTTTTTAGGTGTAAAACAAATGTAGCACCGAAAAAAATAAATTATTATTCAATGGATCCAGTGGTTCTCTAGTTGTTCTGTATAAATCTGGAGAATGAAGTTTCAGAAAAACATTTAGTCGATGATTTCTCCTGAACCAATGATGCGATCAAGGTCATATATGACATAAAGCGTCTTCGTGTAACTCAGGGCTAGTTAGATTTTTCAGTAAATTGATCCAATGATTCTTCAGTTCCTTCAGGAAACCCTGGAAAACGAAGTTTTCAGAAAAATATTTAGTCGACGATTTCTCATGAACAAATGTTAAATGCGATACAATCACAGCGTCTTCGCGTCATTTGGAGCTGATTGGATTCTGGAATGAATTGATCCAGTGGTTTTCCAGTTTTCCAAAAAAACCTGGGAAAAGGAGATTTCAGAAAAACTTTTTAGAGACTTCTTTAGTTGATGATCATCGATGATCCAATCATGGGATCGAAGAGTCAGTTTCGCATCAGTTAGGATCGAAGGAGGTAGCGGTTAATTGAGATTTTTAGAATAACTTCTGGGCATCGAATGTTCACTTATATTTCGAGTTTCGTTTAAAATTTCAAGACTAAAAATTCTTCATCTCTTTAACCTCCCGGGGTAGGGGAGTTATTGTATTCACTCATAAAATTTAAATTCCATCACAGTTTCACGTTTCAAGATCTCTACGAACTTTTTCGATCATTTTTAATAACATGCTTATGTACGCACAACTAGCTACATTCAATGTATGTCCTCAAAATTTTCATTTGCAATTTCTCAAAAACGGATAATGTGATTGAACCGATCGAGGTTCCATTGGCTGGGGCCAACGGGTCATACCCACCATGGGAGCAAGCTTGCGAGCAATCAACAATGCACCACTAGTCTTTCTTAACATACAAAGGTGAATTTCTGCGGAACTACCTGCCCGATGGAGCTGATTTTACATATGAAAAATAGCAATCATGAGAGATACTTTCATGCCAAATTTCAAATTGATATTGATCAATATTGATATTGATTGATAAATCGATTTTTTCGTAAGTTAGTGTGTTTGATTAAACAAACTTTCAAAAAAAACTGAAAAATAGCGATATATCGGAACTTTTGTCGTAATGGGTACACATATTCTAGTTGATTGAGATAGAAGACTTTAAGAGGAAGATTTTGAAAAAAAAGTTGAATCGATTGAGTTGTTTTCGAGATATTGAAGAAAATAGGTTTAGATACAAAGTTAAATGTCTCCGGGACTATCTGTCCGACTGAGCTGATTTTCAATACAAAACATTGCATCATGAGAAATATCTTCATGCTGTGTTTCAAGTTGATATCTCGATTTTTTCGGAGGTTAGCGTGTTTACAAGGATTTTCCGTTAAAAACAGAAAAAAATGGATATATCTCGAAATCTTTGTATCGACGGGTATGCAGTCGTCAACATAAGTTCTGTCTACTTTTACCGTTAAGCTATATGGCTGAGTGGGACAGAACTTCTGTTGAGTACTGTATATATTCTGATTTATTGATATAGAGGACATCGAGACGAAGAATTTGGGGGAAAAAATGAATAAATCGGTTGAGTCTCTTTCGAGATATTCACGAAAAACCATTTACAAACGAATCACGTATTGGAATATGGGTAGGAAACATGTGAAATGAGTAAAAAAAACACTTTAATGAAAAGTTAAACGTAGAATCTTTATTAAGAGGTCTTCACGCCTCCTCTCGATATGAGAGACTGACTTTTGAAGGAAACTGCAGTGCTCCAGAGAAATAAAATAAATGAATTAAATATTGCTTACTTCAATATCACGTTTCCTCAAAAACGGTGACAGGACTAAATATCACAAAGACATTTCATCTCATCACATCAACTTAACACATGGACAATTCAACACAGGGGAAATTCAACACAAAACCGATTCAACACAGAGTAATTTCAACACAAAACTAATTCAACACCGGGGAAATTCAACACAATACCAATTTAACACGTATTTATTAATTTATTAGAGAATCATTATAGAAATTTAATTAATTATTATCCCAATTCATCATTATTTTTGGAAATAAATTTAGTGACAAATTGAACCTTAATGAAATTTGACACATCCAAATTTATCGTGTCTTGGAGTTTTTTTTTTTTCTTCTTATTGAATGTGTCCTCGGTTATTTATATTTAGACGCGCGCTGGAGAGTAATAATGAGTAATTTGATAAAAATGTGCTTTAATAAAGTGAAATAGTGATGATAATATTATGAGATGTTGAATTAATGTTTGATAATAATGAGTAATTTGATAAAAAAGTGCTTTAATAAAGTGAAATAGTGATGATATTATTATGAGATGTTGAATTAATGTTTTATAATAATGAGTAGTAATTTGATAAAAATGTGCTTTAATAAAGTGAAATAAAGATGATAATATTATGAGATGTCTAATGATTTGATCAATATGTGTTCAATTCGTCTTGTGTTGAAATTATTCTGTGTTGAATTGGTTTTGTGTTGAATTTCTCTTGTGTTGAATTGTCCATGTGTTGATTTTTTTTGTGTTCAATTTGTTTTGTGTTGAATTGTTACGTGTTGAATTGACGTGTTGAAATGTCTTTGTGATATTTAGTCATGGAACCCTCAGAAACTACTGTATAGATCGAGCTGGGATTTAACATAGAACTAGCTCTAACTAATACCAACTATTTGAAAGAATTTCACATTTCTTGGAACGGTTTTCCTGAATTAAGGATGTTCTCCCCCTATCCCCTATTTTTGCTTTCAAATGGAAGCATTGTCATCGACCTATTTTTACATTTTCTAATTTTGGCTGGAAATGATGTAGAATGGTCTGAAACGTAAAAATACGAAGTTTAGAGCCAATGTCCGTCTGTTCGCGTGTCCACTCGTGGGTCACTTTTCCTGAAATTGACCAATTAATTGAAAAAATCATTTCCGAAAAATCTGAAATTTTGTCAGATTGTTGGTATTAGTTGGTGCTAATTCTGTGCCAAATTTCAGCTTGATCGATTGAGTAGTTTTTGAGGAATAGTGATTTGTTTGTAAATCGTTTTTTGTGAATATCTCAGAAATGACCAAACCTATTAGCTTTTTTTTTCAAAATCTTCGTCTCGTTGTTTACTATCTGAATCAACCAGGATATATATACCGGTCAATGCAAGGTTTTAGAGATATGGCCAATTTTCTGTTTTTTGCGGAAAATTCTTATAAACACGCTAACTTTTGAAAAAGAAGAGATATCAACTTGAAATTTGGCATGAAGGTGACTCTCATGATTGTCATGTTTGATTTTAAAAATGAGCTCAATCGATTAATTTTGTTTTTTTTTTCAAAACCTTCGTCTTGATGTCTTTTATCTTAATCAATCAAAATATGTATACCCGTTCATACAAAAATTTCGAGATATGGCTATTTTTTCGTTTTTCACTAAAAATCCTTGTAAACACGCTAACTTTTGAAAAAAATGGAGATATCAACTTGAAATTTGGCATGAAGGTGACTCTTATGATTGTCATGTTTGGTATTTAAAATCAGCTCAATCGGACAGGTGGTTCCGGAGATATTCAACTTTTGAAATATGAAATGCAAAACATTTACTATAATAATACGCGAAAAGGATTGAAAGGATCATTCGGAAGCGCTCCATCAATTGATTGATGGCGAAAAAAAATGCACATGTAAAATTAACAAACTCCACAACCGCAAATCTGTAGTTACAAATCTATAGCCGCATGTCGCTGCCGCCTGCTTGTTTCGTTTTTCACTGAAAATCCTTGTAAACACGCTAACTTTTGAAAAACTGGAGATATCAACTTGAAATTTGGCATGAAGGTGACTCTCATGATTATCATGTTTGGTATTTAAAATCAGCTCAATCGGACAAGCAGTGCCGGAGATATTCAACGTTGTATGTAAGTCGATTTTATCGAATATTTCGAAAAAAACTCAATCGATTAATTTTTGTCTTTTTTAAAAACCTTCGTCTTCATATCTTCTATCTTGATCAATCAAAATATGTGTACCCGTTCGCAAAAATTTCGAAATATGGCTATTTTTCCGTTTTTCACTGAAAACCCTTGTAAACACGCTAACTTTTAAAAAAATGAAGACATCAACTTGAAATTTGGCATGAAGGTGACTCTCATGATTGTCATATTTGGTATTTAAAATCAGCTCAATCGGACAGGTGGTTCCGGAGATATTCAACTTTGTATGTGGATCTATTTCATCGAATATCTCGAAAACGACTCAATTGATTAATTTTTTTTTTTTTCAAAACCTTTGTCTCAATGTCTTCTATCTTAATCAATCAAAATATGTATACCCGTTCATACAAAAATTTCGAGATATGGCTATTTTTTCGTTTTTCACTGAAAATCCTTGTAAACACGCTAACTTTTGAAAAACTGGAGATATCAACTTGAAATTTGGCATGAAGGTGACTCTCATGATTATCATGTTTGGTATTTAAAATCAGCTCAATCGGACAAGCAGTGCCGGAGATATTCAACTTTTGAGATATGAAATGCAAAACATTTACTATAATAATACGCGAAAAGGATTGAAAGGATCATTCGGAAGCGCTCCATCAATTGATTGATGGCGAAAAAAAATGCACATGTAAAATTAACAAACTCCACAACCGCAAATCTGTAGTTACAAATCTATAGCCGCATGTCGCTGCCGCCTGCTTGTTTCGTTTTTCACTGAAAATCCTTGTAAACACGCTCACTTTTGAAAAACTGGAGATATCAACTTGAAATTTGGCATGAAGGTGACTCTCATGATTATCATGTTTGGTATTTAAAATCAGCTCAATCGGACAAGCAGTGCCGGAGATATTCAACGTTGTATGTAAATCGATTTTATCGAATATTTCGAAAAAGACTCAATCGATTAATTTTTGCTTCCGAATGGAAGCATTGTCATCGACCTATTTTTACATTTTCTAATTTTGGTTGGAAATGATGTAGAATGGTCTGAAACGTAAAAATACGAAGTTTGGAGCCAATGTCCGTCTGTTCGCGTGTCCACTCGGGGGTCACTTTTCCTTAAATTGACCAATTAATTGAGAAAATCATTTCCGAAAAATCTGAAATTTTGTCAGATTGTTGGTATTAGTTGAAGCTAATTCTGTGCCAAATTTCAGCTCGATCGATTGAGTAGTTTTTGAGGAATAGTGATTTGTTTGTAAATCGTTTTTTGTGAATATCTCAGAAATGACCAAACCTATTGGCTTTTTTTTTTTTTTCAAAATCTTCGTCTCGTTGTCTACTATCTGAATCAACCAGGATATATATACCGGTCGATGCAAGGTTTTGGAGATATATGGCCAATTCTCTGTTTTTTGCGGAAAATTCTTATAAACACGCTAACTTTTGAAAAAGAAGAGATATCAACTTCAAATTTGGCATGAAGGTGACTCTCATGATTGTCATATTTGATTTTAAAAATGAGCTCAATCGAATAAGCGGTTCCGGAGATATTCAACGTTGTATGTAAATCGATTTTATCGAATATCTCGAAAACGACTCAATCGATTAATTTTTTTTTTTTTTCAAAACCTTTGTCTTGATGTCTTTTATCTTAATCAATCAAAATATGTATACCCGTTCATACAAAAATTTCGAGATATGGCTATTCTTCTGTTTTTCACTGAAAATCCTTGTAAACACGCTAACTTTTGAAAAAATGGAGATATCAACTTGAAATTTGGCATGAAGGCGACTCCTATGATTGTCATGTTTGGTATTTAAAATCAGCTTAATCGGACAGGTGGTTTCAGAAATATTCAACTTTGTATGTGGATGTATTTTATCGAATATCTCGAAAACGACTCAATCGATTAATTTTTTTTTTTTTTCAAAACCTTTGTCTCAATGTCTTCTATCTTGATCAATCAAAATATGTGTACCCGTTGATACAAAAATTTCGAGATATGGCTATTTTTTCGTTTTTCATTGAAAATCCTTGTAAACACGCTAACTTTTGAAAAAATGGAGATATCAACTTGAAATTTGGCATGAATGTGTCTTTTATGATTATAATATTTTGTATTTAAAATCGGCTCAATCGGACGATTAGTTCCGGAGATATTTAACTTTCGAGATATGAAATGCAAAACATTTACTATAATAATACGCAAAAAGGATTGGAAGGACCATTCGGAAGCGCTCCATCAATTGATTGATGGCGAAAAAAAACGCACACGTAAAATTAACAAAATTCACAACCGCAAATCTGTAGTTACAAATCTATAGCCGCATGTCGCTGCCGCCTACTTGTTTCTAAAGTTTGGCGAATCTCCATAAAAAGGTAGTGAAAATGCAAAAAAATGGGCTTACAATCATGAAACTTTGTGAGTCAATAAACAATGATATAGCGAAAAAGGGTTACATTTTTGCATATCAATCCGATCAAAAATTCGTGGGAAATCTCCAAAAAACAGAAAAAAATTGAGAATAGGGAGAGAACATCCTTAATTATTCAATTCTCGAAAAAGTTTCCCCTGGATAGACACCCGCAGAATTAGAAAATTCTAAAATGAAACGATTTCAAAGCTTCCATTCGGCAGCAAAAAGTATGATTTTTTTTTGGGAAACGCCAAAAAAAATTTTTCGCTCCTCTTTGGACTTAAATTAAAAATTTCGAAAACAAATTGACTCAAACCGTTTTCTTACTAATTTGCTACTGATTTATTATCTATGTGGGGAAATATTGGATTATCTTCCATTCGGATTTTTGCCGATCAGTAGTATGTGAAGGCGCTTGTGAAACATTCAAAATGAATGAAGAGCTAGGGTGAAAGATTAAAGCTAGGATGAAATTTGCGAAATAAAACTTTCTGATTCCAATTGACCGTAGAAATCTTGGATACTGTAACCTCATTGATGGAAATGCAAGTAAGAAAAATAATCATTGATAAATATTTAGTGTTGCTCATCCCAATCTTTCACTGATAATTCATCTGTTTTAATTGCAGAGCCATAGTAAATAAGTTTAGAAAGTGGAACTATAATATATATTGATGTCAATAACTCACCTCGATAAATTAGGGAAATTGTGAGCATATAGAGATTTTCGACTTTTTTTATATTTATACGCGAGTGCCAAAGCAGCGAGCAGCTTACCACTTCACTTACCTCATTTTATTGTGTGGCAGTCGTTACTTCCTCGTTGAGGTCCTCCATACATAACCGATGTGAACGCCCGAATCTATGTTTATGTATGAATCATAATAATCAATTCATACAGGTACAATGACAGAGAAAAGAACTGAAAGGGATCATTAGTCAGTTATCGGTAAAGTGTGCTTTTATAATTCAAGGAAACTTTCTCATATGGTAATGAATTTGTCTCAGTTGATTTTCAAAACAGTTTTGCTATGAAATATCAATCATACGTTTATTAGATTTTGAAAAATAAATGAAACGAGAGCAGTTGTAGGGATTAACTCTTGATTTCATTACAAGGAAATAAGGACCGTAGCTCAGAGAGAAGCAAGCTGTGGCTTCTCGACGTAGCAGAGAGGGTCTGCCAGCTTCCTTAATCTTTCCCCTGGCTTCACAGTAAAAGAAGAAATAAACATTGTAATTGTATATTTTTCTCATTTTTGAACAATTTATTTTTAGTCATATCCGATGTGATCAACGTCCAGACGAATGTATGCAGCTGTCAAGAAACTGAATGGATTCCCTATCTATAGTGAAGAAAAATTGATGTTTGCTGATCATTCAAATGATAATTCTCATGATATTTTCAAAAATACAATTCAATCCAATCAATCGAATTAATGAGTACCATCCGGCCTTGAACGCCCCGTCACTTTCGGCATTTTTTTGTTGGTCGAATCCTCCAATTCACGCGGTTTGTAATAGTGAGGGGCTACTTCTAACAACCATTTACTCTCAATTTCTGTGACCGATCTCATGAATTCTTTAGTGGTAAAAACAAGCTCATGATAGAGCAACCACCTCGGCAGCTCTTGGAACAGTGAACTGTTTGGATGGATGGAGACTGTCTGATTGTGTTTGGCGGTTTTGTAGTGTCCGCCTTTTGATAGCCTGGCAACGTGGTAAAAGTAGCCAGCTGTTATGGCTTTCCTGATGTTCATGGTTTCAGTGATACCGGAGATGAGTTCCATTTCTACTCTGGCCATTAAGCCAACAAGTTGTTCGCGAACATCTCTAGCGCGTTTCATTGATCTGGGAAAGGAAGGATAAATTAAATAGAGAATCAAACGTTGTTCAGCTTTCAGAATTTTTAAACTTAGTAATTACTTGAATTTTTGATTTTGCCTTGTGAGATATATTACCTGTGCTGGATGAAATTTTCGTAACACCAGTGTGTACTGAAATCACTCTGCTGCCATTGATTATAAACGTTGAGCAACATTAGGTGATCACCACCAGGCACGTGGAAATTCTTCCTGGCAGTATCTGCGTGAATGATTTTATCCTTAGGTCGATAAAAAATGGCTCCATTAACAGACAACATTGCTGCGATAGTGGCAATTTCTTCTGAACAGTGATACTTTTCACTGGCAAGCAACATCTTGGCCATCATTGGGTCCAGGGGAAATTCTGCCATCCTTCGGCCAAGTTTCGTGAGTTCTCCTTTGTGATTCAATGCACCGAGCGCATACAGTTGTTCTAGGGCTAAAACTAGTGTTTCATGTGGAGGAGGGTCTAAAAAATCGAAGTGGACGAGGTCGTTAATGCCCAGTGCCTTGAGAGTTAATACGGCATTTCCGAGATTAATCCGTTGTATTTCGGGTACAGTATTATCTTCAAGTTCATGCTGATAAGCCCATGCAGTATAAAGCCTGAAACACTTCCCAGGGGCGACTCTTCCAGCTCTTCCGGCCCTCTGATTAGCTGAGGCTTTGCTGATCGGCACGACCATAAGACTTTCCATTCCTGTCCTCGAATTGAAGTTATTCTGCTTCGCAAATCCTGGATCAATCACATACACAATATTATCGATTGTCAAAGAAGTTTCGGCAATATTTGTGGCAAGGACGACTTTCCTCGCCCCAGGAGGCGTCGGTGAGAATATTTTCGCTTGCATGTCACTGGGCAAATTCGCATACACAGGAAGTATCATCAACTCTGCCAATTTTGTACCAAGTCTCCTTACTCTCTCTTGCAGCATTTCCTGACACGTCTCAATCTCATCTTGACCAGTAAGAAATACCAGAATATCCCCTGAGGGTTGAGTTGCATGAATCTGAAGTATCGAAACCACACAAGCATCTATGTAATCAGCTTCAGGTGCTTTTGTATAATAAATATCTACCGGGAAACGACGGCCAGGAATTTGAAAAATCGGAGCACCATCGAAGAATGTACTAAACTTCTCGACATCCAGGGTTGCAGATGAGATCAAGAGTTTTAAATCTGTACGAAAACGTGTGATGTCTTTCACGAGGCCGAAGAGGATATCTGTGTGCAAGGTACGTTCATGAGCTTCGTCAATTATCATTACACTATAAGATGAGAGATCTGGTTCGCTTAAGAATTCTCTGTGCAATGTACCATCAGTCATATATTTAATTTTCGTTCGATGCGACGTACAGTCCTCAAACCTGATGGCATAGCCTACCTCGTTTCCAAGTTTCACAGCCATTTCATGAGCAACTCGAGCAGCCACAGACATTGCAGCGACTCTCCTGGGTTGTGTACAGCCGATTACCTTCTCGTCTTTGGTGAAACCAGCTTGGTAAAGGTACTGGGGTATTTGAGTTGTTTTTCCAGAGCCTGTCTCTCCCTCGATGATTAAAACCTGATGATCTTTTATAGCTTGAATTAACTCCCTTCTAAAGGGATAAATTGGTAAACTCTTTTGTGTTTCTTCGATTGTAGTAGGTGTTTTTGTCTTCGCAATCAGTGGTGGACCCTTTCGCTCACCTTCTGCACTCCCAGGCATTCGAAGGGCCTGAATAAACTCCACTTCATCTTCCAACAAAAGTTCATAGTCTTGTTTCTTTTTTGTATTTTTTGCTCCAAATTTAAATTGAGCTACTGTCATCTGATGAGACTCCCATTTGCTCTGCTCGGATTGTCTTGGCTCGATATCCACAGACTCTGGTTGTGCTTCTCCTTTTCCTTTCTCGAGAGGTATGTGGTATCTTTGAACCCTTTCCAGCTCCCTCGCCTTTTCATGATCAACTGCTAACTGTAACAGTTGTTTTTTGTGTGCTCTCTCTCTTCTTTCACGTTCTGTTAAAATCTCTTCGTTGAAGAGATATTCGTCATCTAATATGTCAGCCTCCAGCTCAGCAACTTTATCTTCTTTTCGTTTTGCTAAATATTGCCGTCTTGATTCCACTCGGAGTTTTGGTAGAAGTTTATCTCTGGAGTCAGTCTCTATGACTTGGAGTCTTTTCGCTGCCTCTACTGTCCCCGAACCCGCAACTTTACGCACTTTTGATTCATCTTTCGCTTTCAGACGATTGGCAAACTCGTCTCGTTCTCTTATATCTCGTTTACGACGCTCCTCCTCACTGTCACTACTATCATCTCTTGATGATTGTTTCTTTCTGTATCTCTTCATTATGGATGAGTTTCACAGATTTTGCCCTTGGATTTTTTTTCCTCTAAAAGTAACAAGAGTTTGACTATATAAACATGAATATAAATTTTGAGTGTAGAGGGTAGGATCGATTTTTTTTAGGTTAAACATAAAAATATTCACGTTGTGGAGGTGAAATATTTGTTGACATATTTTACCATCACAAATTTTCGATGAACATTCGTAAAAATTGTTTGTTTACTCACCTAATGGAATTATTGCGATGTTAACGATCATAAAAAAACAGGTGAAAGAAATGAATTGTATGAATTTTACGTGTTTTGGGTACGAAAATCTTTTTGGTCGTCCTTGACTTGGAGATTTTTCTCATACTAATTGGGAATATATTTTTTCCACAATGGATGTATACATAGAGGCTTGTGTGGACTCATGAAAGTCAAACCTCTTCATAAACATTCCAGGGGCGGGTCTAAAACTGGCACATCTGCTAATGATGGCACAGGAAGTGCGACGGTAGTGCCGCGTAGTAGCACAGTGAGGAACTGAGAATAGTAGATTCCGTTACCTCCTGAGAAAATTATCGACCGAAGAACAGAATAGTAGTGCCCTCTATAATTTTTTTTGTTAAACACAATTTTTCACAGTTAGGCAGATGGGGACAGTTGTTCACAAAAGAGTCGAAGCAGTGGTACTCATGCTCAAACCAAGAGGAGAGGGCACATGCCCAGGATTTTGGTCAATTCCTCTTTATCATTGATATCATTTTTTTTTTTGCTACTTTAAGATCAATATTATATCGTCGCCGTAGAGTGAAAGGGGCGTATGTACCAAAAACTCCCTTTTTAAAGTTAAAGGGGCGTATGTCCAAAATCAATGTTTTCCGGCTTTTCATAGAATTTCTAATCGAAAATCTGTAAAAAAAAAGTTCTAACAAACAGGCGTAACGACCAGTTTGTAATAAGAGAGGGGCGTGTCTCCGCACTTACGCCCCTTTCACATTATATTTATGTTCATCATAAAATGAAAGGGACGTATTTCCACACTTACGCCCCTTTAAGTAAAGAAAAAAAACACTTACGCCCCTTCCATTTTTTTCAAAAAATAACACTTACGCTCCTTTCACATTACATGTGATGCTTATCATAGGATGAAAGGGGCGTATGTGCTGGAGACACGTCCCTTTGTGATTAACTTTGTGGAATTAAGCCCATTTGTTACTACAAAAATTAATCAACTCAAATAATTCCTAAAAGGTAGTACATTCAATTCCGAGGATAAAAAAAAAACATACGCCCCTTTGTTATTACAAAAAAAAATTAATGAATGCGACGATATATTTAATTATGCAAATTAATTATTAAACTATTGATTATAGTTATGATTTATTCATGTTCAGTTTTTTTCCAAAGTTTCATAAAAAGCAATTGGTGATCGTTATTGACTTTTCTATTCATACCTCATCACAACCTGTTAATAACAATTGTGCAAATCGTTATAAACCCTCTCCATAATGCGGATTTAAATGATAATGTTAAATGAATCAAATTAATTTCTTGATTTTATGATTCGATTTTATCCATCGCATTATTTTAATTAATAATCAAAAATATGTTTACGGTACATCACACTAGTTTTAACCCATCGTACACGTTACTTCCCCTCCCTTCCATACACATGCCTGTTTGTTATAACGAAGTGAATTCGAAGTGAATTTGTTATAGCGAAGTGAATTCGAACCGTTGTCTCTTTATTACGAGATTATCTCATCAACCTTTAGAGATAAGAAAAAATGTTCCCCTTTAAAATTGATGTTTTTTTAAAAGGCAAACATTTTTCATTTCAAACTTTTTTGTTTATCTTCAACGGTTGTCCCTGTAGACTGTCTGAAGTGCAGCACGAACTGCACCCGTACGCCTAGGCGAATCCCGTGCCGCTCCGAATAGTATGAAGCCATTAAATATGAGAGATAGTGAAAAATGTTAAGAGATAAAATCAATGTATTTTTAAATTAGGTTTTTTTTTATTTAAAACTTTTTTTCTATAACAGAAAGTACGATAGTAAAAGTGACTCGCCCTAAAAAAATAAATTTCGAAAAGAGAAAGGGGCACAGCGCATGAACTACATTTCGTCATATACGCCTATGCTGCTTTGAATTTGTTAACCTATGTTCTTCCCCCCCCCCCCCCCCCTCAGATGTCATCTCCCGATAGGTCGAATCCCAATTGTGATTGGCAACCCTGTCATTTTCAAAATTCAGATAAAATAAGTATTTTTTTATTTGGTCGTAAAATAATTTCTCATAGAGATGATTTTACTATCGAGTTTTAGAACTGCATTATCACGATTCAATTTCCAAAATTCTAATAAGAGAATCATTCTACAAAAAAAAATATTAACAATTTGCTTCTACCGGAAGAATTTCTAGCTAAAAAATTCACATAAATCCTTAAAATTCTAATTTCGACTCAAATAAAAACCTAAGAAATTAAATTAAATTGTTGAGATTTTTATTCTCCCAAAAAAAAAAATTTAAATGCCATGAAAATATCAATTCCATTTGAAATTTGGAAATTACGAGTAAATTCCAATGTTTTTAGGATTCTGGGCGGAGAACATAAACACTTAAGCCACAAATAATAAGAAGATATAGTCCAGTCGGTGAGGATTCAAAATCGAGTTTGTTGGCCAATTTACTTTATAAGTGTCGGATTTTGATGAGTTTTTTACTTTTAAAAAACAAATTTCACGTCCCGAGAAAAATTCAAGACACACAGAAAGTCTCGAATAATTCTCAAATCTGGGGAGAAATCTAGAACATTCCTTTTTACTTTTGAAAAATCAATTTCAAGTCTCGAACTCGTCTAGATATTTTCAAAATTATTTTTGAGTCTGAGGAGAAAATTGGGAAATTTTTTTACCTTTAAAAATAATTTTCAAGTCTCGAGAGAAGTTTCAGACATATAAAAACTCTCTAGTACTTCTAAATCTAGGGAGAAAGTTGAGACAATTTTTTTTTTAATTTTTGAAAAAATGAATTTCAAGTCTCGAGAGGAATTTAAGATAGACAGAAATTCGCGAGTTGGTCTCTAGGTATTTTTATAATTATTTCTGAGTCTCGGGAGAAAATTGGGACATTTTTTTAATTAAAAATAGATAAATTTTAAGTCTCTATAGAGAATTTTTTGACACAAAAAAACTTCCGAGTTTATCTCAGAAATTTTTGAATCATTTCCAAGTCTTGGCAGAAATTCTAGACAAAGTTCGGTCCATTTCAGAAAAATGAACGAAACTCCAAAATATCTCTAGAGGTACAGAAAGAAAAAATATAGAGAATAAATTAAAAAACGAAATATATGTTCTGAATTAATTCGAATCATCTCCCATAAATATCCCTCTTTTGTTCTAAAAACATCTGAAATTGCTCCAGATGTCAAAAAATTGAAGGACATTGCCGTTGGAGACTTTGACGTGTACTCCATTCGACACGTAAATTGACACTCCAACTTATTTTTGTAATTTTTTTTTTCAATGTTTGAAGAAATTTAACAACAATGGAAATGCTATTTGTTATGATAAACGGCTCCTCTGCATCCATAATCGTGAAATGAAATGAAGAAAGATTGAAATGCAAGACCAATAGATTTCCCAATAGACATAATGATTATAATCCATAATTTCAATGTTTAAACATTTTATTTGTATGTTTGAATGGCGACGACGCACGAAAAGATCGAGCGTCTTTGTCTTACACAGGGACTCTACTAGCGCTATCTCTCTCGCTTCTACAGCGGACTGACCGAGAGTGAATGAATTCATTTTATACATTTATTGTCCTAATATAGTGAAAATTTTATATTTTCTGAACGAATGTTAATAATTTAATAATTTTCGAACCAGTATATAAAAAAAAAAAATATGTTATTATAAAAATAATCTTGTTTGAAGACTACTCTGAAAATTAATTATTTTTCATCAAAAACTTGATGAAAATCAACGGAAAATATTAGAAAAAAATCTGGGAGTATGCGCTATAAATCTTCTTCAAGGGGGAAAAAAAATTAAATTGAAATATCAATTTTTGGTTGACTGACAGCCATTTGTTTATAGCGTGAAGCGCGCCGATCGTCGCGCGCTGACAAACAAATGACCATAACTCAAAAACTATTGTTCGTGAAGACAAAAATCAAAAGCCATTTTATTCGTTATTGAATTACGCAACTTTTTCTCACTGTATGTCTCGATAACTTCTCAACAGTTTTCGAGATATTTTAAAATGAAAATGACCGCTTCAAGGGGTATTTTGTTTATAAACAAAATGCACACCTTGGCTTTAGGGCACTTTTTTTGCGGATGTCATTCTGAGTATTTAAAGAAAAAAATCATCAAAATCCGACACTTTAAAGTGAATTGGCCAACAAACTCGATTTTAAATCCTCACCGACTGGACTAATAGAAATAGAACAGAAGAGTGGAAATATACAAAAGAAACAAAAGAATCCATTCTGGACTGTAAACCGACCGCCCCTTGACGATTTTAAGTATATACCTCGACATGTGACCCAAACTCCCTCCCCCACATTTTGAGCCTAGAGGATATTTTATTGTCCTTTGGGTCATTCGACACCTTTTCAATTTTAATTTATTGCTAAGAGCCATTTTGCCCTTTTTAATCCACATTGAAGAAGAGTGGCCCATTCACCACTATATCCTCGGAATTTTCATTGTACGGACATGCACATGGTGCCAAATTTATTTTTATTACCTGTTTATGTTTCGACCAAGACCTTTTTTTTTGCTTCACCGAAGTGACCGTTTTATTGCACTTTCAATCCCTTTTCCACGTTTCCTCTATCTAGAAATTTCTGGGTAGATCTGGAAAAGGTTAGGTTCCCTTACCGTTGCAGGTAAATGAAGGGGAATTAGGTACTGGTTGGGAAATGCTATTCGTGTTATTTAACTGTTGTTCAAATTTTGAAGGGGTCGATTATTATAAGCTGAGAAAAACGCAGATGAGGAGTTAAAAAAAATTTTTTTTCAATTTAATGGAAATTAATTTTTTCGAGGTTGTGTGAAATATAATATCAATATTATTAGTTATCCATTTTGTTTAATTGAAAAATAATGATTGCGGTTGGAGAATTGAATTACATTTCTTTTATGGAAATAATTTGATTATCGAAATAAAAAATTGGCTTTTTTACAGAAGAAATCAACAGAAAAATCTGAAATCCACAATGAAGTCATTTCATATTCGGAGACTAAGGGGGATTAGAATTACAAAAAAAGGTCTTCAAAAATTTAATTAACATGGATAAGAAAGATTAATCAATTGAAGCTCTTTCTCCCTGGTTATTTTTCATTAGATTACATTTTTCGCCTTACATAGAATTAATTAACATGGAAAAGACTGAATAATTAATTGCCAGCAAAATAATCCCTTGCTACAGAGATGGGTGGCCGAACGGGAACATTCAAAAAAACGTTTCTGCCTCGTTTCGACCAGCCTTCACAGTCTTACAATCGTGCCTCCCTAATATGAATAGGTGTATGAGCCTAATTTTTTTCAAATTGGAGTGGGAGGGATGAGTGGAAAAGCGCACATTAGGTCCAGCAGTATACAATTATCCTTCAGGCATGAACGAGGATTCAATGTGCAATGTTGAGATTCAAATTGATGAAAATTCAAGGTAGGAGAATATAAACTGAAGATAGAGGGAAGAGGGAAAATTTTATGGGCTTGCGGGGTTGATAAATCCCTAAAGCATATGTAGGGGACAGAGGGTACCTACAATTTCATCAACTAAGGACTTAGTTACTAAGGGACCGGAGGATAATTTTACGCGTACCTGCGGAAGTAGGACAGGTGTAGACAATTCAAATGTAGGAAGTTTAGGGGTCAGAATGATAATTGGTGTCAGTGAATCTCAGGGACAATAGTTAATTATGCCTGATAATAGTTGAGACCGTAATAAAATCATAAATATTCAGAACGAAGGTATTCGAACGAAAAATTATTTGTCATAATGTAAATTGATAATGCTGAAGATTAACTAAATGCTAAAATGTCGTTAACGGGATTGCCAAAATTAAAATCCAAAAAAATAAGAGGTGCAAAAAAAAAGGGAACATTAATGTTCCCGACCGAAGAAATTGTAAATCGGAAGAAAACCTAGGAAATAATAGGGAAAAACAATAACGTACATTCGGATGGGACTGGAAATTTTCCTCTTATAAGAATAAAATATGTTCGATATTAAATTAGTTAATTAAGTGTGTCTGCACGCAACGCGTTCCTCTCCCACGTTTCCCAGGCCGCTATATCTCGGGAACTGAGGGACCGACCAGGCTGCAATTTTTGCCAAAATCAACATAACTGATAACAATTTTTATTTAAAATTTCAGATATTTATCGGTGAGATTCATGCAATTATTTACATAATTCGGAGACGAAACGTATTAACAGACAACCACACCCATATATATAGACATTTTTTTAAAACGTGAAATCTCTAACGTTTCGTAATGTGTCCAGGCGAAATTAGAGAAAGTAGAAGGAAAAGCGATCACAAGGGTGCCATCAGGAAGCAAAAATGGTAGAAAATAAAGAATAACTTTCAAAATTATTGTTAATCGTTGATTTATCTCGAGAACGAGTAGCGAAAGAATTTTTTTTTTTTATAGAGCACCCAATTTCCCAAGAACAAGTTCGTTTGAAATTTTGTAGTAAAGTCACTCATGGTCTAGATAATTAAATATTGAACATTTATTTCAATCTTTAACTGACGTTGATTATCATGACTGACCGACGAAAGAGGAGTTTAATGCATGCATATGCATATTGTGTAAAAGGCGGCAGGATTAGTTGTGCGAGAGAGAAAAAAAAGAGAAAAAAATGGCGCCTCAGCATCACGAGAGGAAGATTAATCTATTACGTGAGGGTAGAAATCAAATGTAGATTTTATATGCCAAAGAAATTTGTGTAGCATAAATGAATGTCTCCCCAGTGCTAGCTGGATCTGTTTCAAGAATGGCAGTTCCTATTGTCCTTGTAGCCTGATGCTCATCTCTCTCCCCGTTGGAGAAAACTGTTACCCTTTTCTTGCATACGTCAGACGTCGCAAAGAACCTCACAGAACTGTTGAACTCCTACCGAGGGGCTGGGAACTCCAAGATCGAGTGACACATGACTGCTAAATGCAGTCAATTTCACTAATAGTGATTCCAATGACTTCATTGAATTTCTGATTTCAGTGATTGCAACCTTGATTATTAGTGATTTCATGACTCACCATGATTTCATTGACTTCATCAAACTGAAATCAATGACTTCTGCATCATTGAAATCACTAAAATTTCACCAAACTGAAATAATAATTGAAACTGAAGAATTAGTTATCGGAATTATTGATTTTACTAGGGCATCATGCGCGCTAACGCGCGCGACGAGCTTCCAGTAAGCGCTGTAGCGCACAACAATTATTCAAAATAGCTGCCCGGCTACTCAGAACTCACGGAAAAAAATGGAAAAGTGTCGAATTAGAGAAAATGTCAAAATTGGCCATTTTGACTGGAGAATGGCTGACCCCCGGAACCGGCCCACCCAAAATTTCGTCTTTTCGATTCTTTCTCGTTTGATATCTTCAAAATCATTGCCCGGCTACTCAGAACTCGCGGAAAAAAATAGAAAAGAGTTGAATTAAACGTTTTTCCTCTTGCATTCGCAAAGTTCAGTGTTAATCCTAATAAACATGTTTCGTAAGCATTTTCTTTGAATAGGCACCAGTCTCCTATATAATAATTTTGCTTTGTGGAGGTAAAGCAAGATTTGAGAGTCGTCACATGCATATAGTGATTTCTTCGATTTCACATGATTTCATTGACTGCAAATGAATTCATTGTGACTTCAAGAAATGACTTAATGGTTTGAAATCATGAGATTTCAGTGATATCACCGATTTCATTGATTTCATGCGTGACTACAAATTGATTTCAGTAGCTAGTGACACATGACTGCAAAGAGTTCCCAGCCCCTCGACTCCTACCACCGTCATAAATTAGGAGCAAAGGCTTTCGACGGTACATACACGGTAGGATCGGAGTGATTACTTTTTTTTTATAAAGGTGAAAAGTACGATAAAGATCTTTTAGGGGCTGAGAAGCTTCTCCTACATTTAGATTATCTTTTTAAAAATGTCACATTTTTACATATTCTAAAACTAGTGAAATTAATATTGTCCATTGGCTAAGGTTGATAAATTGTATACCACCATATTAAGATGAACAACGCGATAGTTAATTTGGAATAACTAAAAAGTCTTGTAGGCGGTATTAATGAGAGTACCATTTACTATGTTGAATAAAAACTGTTCTCGTTTTCGGGTTTCAGCAAAGCAAAAATGATTGCAGCAGACAATGATATGAGTGAGTTGATTGAAACAATGCGGCTTATAGTGGATACAATCCTCGAAAAGCTAGTGATATGTTACTCACTTTTACACTTAACAATTTTCGATGAGTTGGATGAACGTTTGTCACAATAGCCTTAATGAACGTTAAATGTTGTTTATGATGAATATTGTTCAATGCAGAACCGAAGAGCGGAGTAGAAACCATCTCCTCCATTAGAACTCCCCCTTCCTCCTTTCCATTAGGCGGTCGTCCAATCGTAAGCAAAACCCGATTGGATGTGTTGACGCATACTATTCAAATTTTCCCCGATTTACCTGGTTGACAACTTCCTCCCCTTTGGGAAAAATCCCCGCCCTTTTTTGTGCCCCCATCAGACTGCGAAAGACGCCAGAAAACTTGTCGGAGCACTTGGCAGCCATAAATTAACAACAAAGGCCTCCGACGCTAATACTGAAGTAATCAGCTTTTCCTTTTCGAACAAAAAAAAGGTTAACATCTTGAAGGGACTTGGGAATTTTCTCCCAATGTTGATTATTATTTTGAAAACTTATAATTACATTCTAACACTCTAGTGAAATTAATATAATCCATGTCATACAATAGTGGTAATGAGTGGACCGTTTATTATATTTAACGTGAACTGTTCTCGTCACCGTAGATTGAAAGGGGCGTAAACGCCATAATTTTTTCATTTTTGCTTCCGAATGGAAGCATTGTCATCCATCTATTTTTACATTGTCTAATTTTGGTTGGAAATGATGTAGAATCTTCTGAAACGTAAAAATACGAAGTTTGGAGCCAATGTCCATCTGTTCGCGTGTCCACTCGGGGGTCACTTTTCCTTAAATTGACCAATTAATTGAGAAAATCATTTCCGAAACATCTGAAATTTTGTCAGATTGTTGGTATTAGTTGGAGCTAATTCTGTGCCAAATTTCAGCTCGATCGATTGAGTAGTTTTTGAGGAATAGTGATTTGTTTGTAAATCGTTTTTTGTGAATATCTCAGAAATGACCAAACCTATTGGCTTTTTTTTTCAAAATCTTTGTCTCGTTGTCTACTATCTGAATCAACCAGGATATATATACCGGTCAATGCAAGGTTTTAGAGATATGGCCAATTTTCTGTTTTTTACGGAAAATTCTTTTAAACACGCTAACTTTTGAAAGAATGGAGATATCAACTTGAAATTTGACATGAAGGTGACTCTCATGATTGTCATGTTTGATTTTAAAAATGAGCTCAATCGGAAAGGTGGTTCCGGAGATATTCAACTTTGTATGTGGATCTATTTTATTGAATATCTCAAAAACGACTCAATCGATTTTTTTTTTTTCAAAACCTTCGTCTCGATGTCTTTCATCTTAATCAATCAAAATATGTATACCCGTTCATACAAAAATTTTGAGATATGGTTATTTTTCCGTTTTTCACTGAAAATCCTTGTAAACACGCTAACTTTTGAAAAAATGAAGATATCAACTTGAAATTTGGCATGAAGGTGTCTCTTATGATTATAATATTTGGTATTTAAAATCAGCTCAATCGGACGATTAGTTCCGGAGATATTTAGCTTTCGAGATATGAGATGCAAAACATTTACTATAATACGCAAAAAGGATTGAAAGAACCATTCGGAAGCGCTCCATCAATTGATTGATGGCGAAAAGAAAATGCACACGTAAAATTAGCAAATTCCACAACCGCAAATCTGAAGTTACCAATTTATAGCCGCATGTCGCTGCCGCCAGCTTGTCTTTTGTAATAACAAAGGGGTGTATGTTTTTTTGGTTACCTTGGAAATGAAGTGCACTGTACAGAGAGAAAAGTTGAGTAAAAATTACGAGTCTATTCAGTAATTGTCGGGCGACCTTATGGTGTGGGGAAAAAGTACGTGACATACCGCAATTTTCACTTGAAATTACCGTAATTTTTTCCCACACTTCAAAGTAGCTCATCAGTACACATAAAGTCGTTGAGTGTACAAAAATTAAACAATTTCTAAAAATTATTGTTTTCATTTTTAAATTATTTATAAGAATTATTGAGGTCATCAATATGAAAATTATAACATTTTTCGATTTTTAGAAAAGTAAAAATCAATAAAAAGTAATTCAGTTGACTAGCTTGCAAATATACGTGGCAACGCTGGATATTAAAATGACAGGCGGGAGTCGAGTGGAGTGAACGCCATAACCTCTTTACTCGAGCAGACGTTGCCATGTCGATTTCGGTTCCGATTTCTCGTCAATTTTCACTGTTTATTGTTAATATCAACAAAAACTAAACGGATAAACCTCATGAAACAAGTGTCAATATTTTTTATTATTTTTTTCACATTTTGAGTGAAAAATTCAGATTTTAATCTTTATTCAAAAAAAAATTATGAGTTTTTCCATAAAACGCTGGGTAAAATGTTGATTTTTCAAAATTGATTTTTTGAAAAACTTAAACGGTCATTAAATCGAGCAAAACATTACGATTAAAAAATCTAATATCACTTTCAGGCGATTTTTTGTAGTTTTCAAAAATCTTTAAATTTTATTGCACTGATGAGTTACTTTAAGGTCACCCCATTATTACCGAAGAGACTCGTACTTTTCACACAAGTTTTTTCTCCGTATGCCCCCCAAGAACGATTCTCATTGAGAAATTATTGTAGCGGCAAATGGATATGCTTCCGAAAAGTTAGGACCAAGTAAGCGTATCTCCTGAACATACGCCATTTTATTTTTAGCTGATCTAGTTCATCTCAAGAAGAAAAAATTACAAACAGACGTAATTCAAGCACATACGCTCCTTTCATTATACGATGAGCAAAACACAAAGTATGGAGGAGGCTTGGGTGTAGAGATACGCTTCTGTGCCGTTACAAACTAGTAATTAGGCCTGTTTGTCTAGATCTTTTTATTCAGAGATTTTCAATCAGTAGTTTAATGAAAAGGCGAAGAAACATAGATTTGTGACAAATGCCCATTTTGCTATAGAGAAGGTCTTTTTGGTACTTGCTATGCCATTTCCTTTCAAGTAGCTCTTTTCGTTTGATTAATATTGCATTAATGGGAAACTGGTGGCTTAAGTCTGGAGGTGAAGGGAAACTTAGGAGAAGGGGAAGTAACGCGTATGGTGGATTTGCACGGCGATAACTGACGAACATGGGTTCAAATACCCCTGAAATAGCTTTTTTTTTCTTATCGATTTCTTCAATTCCACTTCTTTTCTCTTTGCGGGTTAATAGCCGGGGGTGACAGAATTATAATTCCGTTGGAATTTATATTTCAGCTCTCTTTGTTCAATTGATATTGTATGGGCAGGAAAAGGGTGGATTTGGTGTTATTGGCGAGGGCAAACGTGCAATAACGGTGCAAATTATTACTGCGATAGCTGATGTGAAATATTCAATCATTAGTAATTGATTGAAATATGCAGAGATGTAAATGCGTTTAAAAAAAGGTCGGGTGGCTGTATCTATCGCGACACTAGCCAGTGCCGCTGATACACCCGATGAGTTTAGACTTGGCCACGTATATGATGTAGCCTAGGTAATGGAAGTAAGACGTGTCCACGTAAAAAATTGATGAATATGACATTCAATTGCCGAGCATGATTAGATATAAAAAAAATGAAAAAAGATGGAACAAAAACAGCCTCGGAGAAAACTATTAATTAATAAATAAAAAATAATAATTACTAAAGAAACACAATGAAGATAACTTTTTTTTATACCATCACTTTAAAGTTAAAGGAGCGTAAGTGCCATTATGTTCAGATTTTTCTCTTACGATATCAAAAGAGCGTTTTTTTTCCCTTTGGAATAGAATTTTCCTACTCCTATGAGAGGTTTTTTGTGAATTTTGTTTCGAAATGCCAAGTTGACGTAAGTCCAATTGATAAACACTAAGGAAGTGTATGACCAGGACATGCGCCCCTTCTCTTTCATCCTTGCTAGTAATATTCTAATTTATGTGAAGGAGAATTTATCATAAAGAGGTATAACTCGAGCACTTACGCCTCTTTCTTTTCGGTTGTTCGTTAAATTTGTTATCTATTGCAAAAAATCATAATCACAAAAGGGCATAGCTACTGTTGATAACCTACATGAATATTTTTCGTTCATTGTTATTAATTCAAATCACCGCTATAGGAGTGGAAGGGGTGTAGTGCCTTAATAATTTTTTTTTTTTGTTTGTGATGTACCGTAAACATATTTTTGATTATTTGTGGACGTCCGCATGAAAAGGGCCCACTTTGGCGGTATTGGACTTATGCATACTACCCTTTCCTTGATATGATTCCCCTCGTTTGAAGCCAGGAATGACCCCAAAATCGTAGAAAATGACGTCTCTATTGAATATCAAAGAAATAATTTAACATGGGCTTAAATGGGAGATGTGAACACAAAAACGTAGATATCTCGGAAACTAAATGCGACAAAGTGGGCCCTTTTCATGCGAACGTCCACATTTATTCAAATAATGCGATGGATAAAAATCAATCATAAAATCAAAAAATTAATTTGATTCATTTAACATTATAATTTAAATCCGCATTGTGGAGAGGGTTTATAACGATTTGCACAATAGTTAGTAACGGGTTGTGATGAGGTATGAATAGAAAAGTCAATAACAATCACCGATTGCTTTTTATGAAACTGAAAAAAACTAAACATGAATAAATCATAACTATAATCAATAATTTAATAATTAATTTGCATAATTAAATATATAATATTGATTTTAAAGTAGCAAAAAAAAAAAAATGATATCAATGATAAAGAGGAATTGACCAAAATTCTGGGCATGTGCCCTCTCCTCTTGGTTTGAGCATGAGTACCACTGCTTCGACTCTTTTGTGAACAACTGTCCCCATCTGCCTAACTGAAAAATTGTATTTAACAAAAAAAATTATTGAGGGCACTACTATTCTGTTCTTCGGTCGATAATTTTCTCGGAAGGTAACGGAATCTACTATTCTCAGTTCCTCACTGTGCTACTACGCGGCGCTACCGTCACACTTCCTGTGCCATCATTAGCAGATGTGCCAGTTTTAGACCCACCCTATTCCAGTCAGACTATAGAGACACGGGTTTGAGGTTCTTCTTGGAGTGCAAGGTTACTAGATATAACAGGTTGGGTTGAGTCAGCTAGTAACCTTCCTGGAGTGGGATCTCTAGGGCATTTTGGTGTGATTAATCTTTTTGCCTGAAGGGGGCTACCCGTGACGGAAAAAGTATTTCCCCTACACTTTCGTATTTAACGTGTATTTTTAAAAGTGACAGTTATATTATCAGAAAACAGAGGTTATATTTATTAGTATCAAGTTGATTAAATCAAATTTGAAAAAACAATGAATGTTGTGGGAGTATTCGAACTCGCAGCTATTTTACCTGACGAGGAAGACGAAGATGAAGGAAGAATTATTAGAATTGTAAACTTGAGGCGACGTAAACTAATACGAAATGTAGCATTACCCTTTCGTACTCTGTCTGAACGATAATTCGCCAAGAAATTCAAGTATGATAAAAGTTGTTTGACATTCCTATCAGTTTCTTCATGTGAGCCAGAGTAATAAAAATTTTCCTCATCGTTATGTAGATTTCCAAAAGAACTTGCTCATTGGTTATGTGAAGTAATCTCGCCTCGACTGCCAAATGATGGACGTTGCTCCCATATCTCAAAGGATATTCAAGTGAGTATGATGATTATATCTCATTATGCATTTCGTGAAGTGGACCATTTCAACAGAGACTGGTAAAATTCACGACCATAACCGTCAATAATTCGAGTTTGGCAAAGTCAATCAGAATGAATTATCGTGCTCTTTTTGATTTGATAAAAGTGATGAATTTTATTAACCATATTTTTTCAGATTTTGAGTACCCTAAGATTCTATGGAACTGGATCCTTTCAAGAGAGCATCGGCGACTTTTCATATACCTGTTGTTCACAGAGTACCATGAGTAAAATAATAAACAACGTCACTCTTGCAATTCTAACATTGCAAAACGATTGGGTGAAATTTCCTGTTGATCCTCAAGGATTACAGCGAATATCTGAAGCATGAAAAATTATCCTGTCTCTTCAACATTAATTTATACATAGATGTTACATTACTATAGGTTTGAAGAACACATTGGATTTCCTGGAGTAATTGGTGCGATTGATTGCAATCGTTGCAATGAGAAGGTCTCATGTAGAAAAATGGAATTATCTTAATTATAATCGATACTATTTTCCATCAACGTGTAAGTCACTTGTGACGACAAACTTCAAATAACATCAATTGACACATATCCCGGCTCTACACACAATTCTACAATTTGGAGAAATCCAGAAGTGAAACAGAGAATCGATAGGTTCAATGAAGAAGGCCAAGTGCAATACAATTTGATTGGTAAATCATTTATTTATTCTTTCTCATAATCATGTAACAATAATCTATTGTGTCTAGAAATCTTTGAGTGGTATTATTCCCCCAGTTGTGGAGTGATTTCAAGTTCCCCATCTTAATATTCCTCGTGATTGCTGTGGATTGAAAACATAATATTACAGGTGATTCTTGATATCCACTGCAACCATCACTTCTTCCCCTAATTGCAAATGCTGAAGCAAACAGTTCCGAAAAGGCCTATAATGAATTTTTTACGCATACTTGATCGATTAATAAAACAGTGTTTGGGAATCTAGAAAATAAATCCAAATGTGTTCAAAATCATAGGACACTCTTCTATCAACCAAGCAAAGCTGTTTACTACAGGTATGCAGATATGAGAGAATAAAATAAGCAGTACACTTACAATTTTATTTCATCTTATAGCGGACATGAT
Source organism: Coelinius sp. EB29 (assembly GCA_035578325.1). Taxonomy (NCBI): domain Eukaryota; kingdom Metazoa; phylum Arthropoda; class Insecta; order Hymenoptera; family Braconidae; genus Coelinius; species Coelinius sp. EB29. The sequence continues at coordinate 3,983,358 of JAOZGT010000013.1, read as the reverse complement.
CAGGGTGGAGGTGAAAATAATGAAATTAGTGATAATCAGGAGGATCAAGATGAGGATGGTGTTAACGACAGACATGAGGCCAGCAAATATGTAGAAATATTGTACAGAAATATTTCGCTCCCAATTCATTCCCAATATGTAAAAAAATACCTTATAAAATGTTTTTGAATAGAATGAAAATTGTTGCACCATAAAATACATTGTAATCTTCATACTTCTCATCCTCGGTCTGGTCAGTGTTTCCAGTCTCATGCAATGAATGAACGTTATCTATTCTCGAGCAATTTTCAGTATCTTTGTGACTGTATTTTTCACAGGAATTGCTGGCCCATTCTGCTGCCCTCACTCTGAAATCCGAATTGGTAAAGAAAAGGTTGAAAAAAAAAAATTCCACGTTTTTTCCAGTAAGGCAAAACCCAACTACACCCATGTGTAATTCCAACTCACCGTTTTCTCTTTTGAAAGCTTGAATTCCTCTCATAAGTCGTCTGAGATGAAAAAACCGTAAAAACATGTAGAGTTTGGAATTTATCGGTCCATTAGTATCAAATAATTGAAAATTCTAGAATCTCTAAGCTCACGCACTTTCTGCCAATAATTCTGAATCCCTCGTCTTCGAAAGAGCGCGAGTTATTTATGGCGAGGTGTCTGAGATGGATGAAACAAGACATTTTAGCAATGCAATCTGTGTAAAGCTGGTATTGTATCATTGTATCATTTTAAGAGAATGGAAATTCTCCAAATTCTCAATATTAATCAACTCCCAGAGTTAGCATCTCTAATTGAGGGAATTGAGCCATATGTCCTGTCGATACAAATAGACTATTGTTATCAAAAGTTACTAAGATCATAGTAATCATGATTGTCAACTAAAGAAGAAAATTATCTACATTACAAATTGAGAAAACATCACTCGCCAGAAAAATGACACTGCTGACATCATTGGATGTAAGACTGAGTTCTTCGAGTATTTTCGAAATGTACTGATAGCTTTGTCATTGTCCTCGTATGACCTTCGAAACTGAAAACTGAAGAGTCAGCTGTTCCAAATTCTTATAAGCATTTCTGTGAGAACACTTGGATCATCAAATATCTCCGATCCTTCACCAATCAATTTAATGCCCTTAGATACTTTCCATAGTTTTTAATGACGCCTGCAACTTGTCGTAATTTCAATTCATGAGATATCAAAAGTTGAGGGACACTCAATTCCTTTACGTGAGACCAAACATGAGGTAACAGTTGTTTCCATCTCATACATACTAGAAAAAATACATTTTTATCAATTACAAATGATTGAAAACGTGGAATAATCTCAAAATGATGATGAGATCGCTAATTCCATAAAAACAAACGATTTAATTACCTTTCTCTGCAACGATTTCGTCTAGCCTCCAAAAGAGAAAAAATCTCCAACAAACAATCATCTGGTAATTCATTGAATTGCATTGTTGCGAACACAATCGCTCATTGATCGAAATTATCCTCGGAATCAATTATTGCTTCATAATCTCTATTTTGTTTCTGTTGATATGATTTATGTATTTGAATGTAATAATGATAGTATTCTTCCAGAGAGGCAACTCAAATGAATTTTCGTCACTAGTAGCCCTCTTTTGGTGAAAGTTTTAAGTACAGCCCATAATCTCACCCCTGGTGGCAACGGGTTTTAGCTCCGAAACAAGAATGTCACTAGTGAGATTCTGGAGACCCTATAATGAAGTCGATTCCCTACATAAACACCAAATGCTTTCTCCCAGAGATTATAATCTCTGCTTTCTCTTGTTCGCAACTGACAATTGAAATCCCTCGAAAATAACTGGTAATTTTTCGAAACGATTATAGAAATAACACGAATGATCAATTCCATTGGAATCAGAGGAAGTTGGAGATCAAAAGTTTTTCAACTATTTGAAATAATTTTCCATTGAATCCAGCAGTTGTTCCAGCCATTCCTCTCATTCGTTGGTATGGTTTTGCTGTTATATCGAGGTGATGGGTCGAACTAGTGCGGGCCAAGCACTCAAGTGCATCTTAAGTCTTCCTTCTTGGTTTTTAGTTCATCGTGATAATCAGTGCGTTGCACTTTTCCTCTAACAAGTGTTAAAACCTGAGCCTCAAATCTCGATTGAAAAATTAACCTTTGCGCACTTCCCAATATTTAAATTCATTATCAACCGATTCATCTCTCAAACTCAAATGTGTAATCAACGGCCACTAGACTGCGGGCGTGGATGAATGGCCTCTAAGAGTATTTTCGACCATAAATGAAAAAAAACGATAAACCTGGAAGAAGAGTTTCGAACTAGTGAGAATAAGGAGTTTCGCTGCAAAAATGAACAAAACGTGTGCACGCTGTGAAAAGACGGTGTATCCAATCGAGGAGCTCAAATGTCTCGACAAGGTACATGTTCCTAATTACATTTCTCACCACTAAAAAAAAAATCATCTATCTGATTTTCTTTCGAAAGGCGTCAGTCGCGTGTATAACCTCATTTTCGATTATCCCGTAGCAGGTCTGCATCCATCTGGAAACTCAAGGTTGCTTCTTGCGCGTCTCAACCCATCTTGAAGGGGTAACCCATTATAATCAATTATATCTACAAATTCTCTCCAGATCGTTCGATATCAACCGACATTTTTCGTTCAATTTACTCCAAATTTCTGAGTATTATTACTCCTTAAGCTTTTCAATCATTAATCTTGTTTAGAAGGATGAAAAAAGAATTGATCATGAAAATAATCAACGTAAGGATGAATTGCTTTGTTTCGAAGTTCTTTCATCACCTTGTTACTCTTCTTTTTTTATGGCCGATCTGCGAATGGTGTCAAGAATGGATAGGATGAGGGTGTTATGGATTATTGGAATGAACGCTTTAAATGTTTCAATACACGTGTTGATGATATTTTCAGCTGATACCGTGAGATGATGTTTACTATGTCTCTCTTCTCCGTTCACATTCTATTTTATCAGAGACCTACTTTTTCATTTCGTTGGAATGTTTCTTCAATGAATGAAGATAAGATGTTGCGTGGGAAGGTGCTGCCGTTGCATGAAGCACCATTTGTGAGAGACAGAGGGCAGAATTCTAGGTCCGTATTGAAAGCCGCGAAAGAGAGCCGATGGGAAAGTGGACATTGAATAAAACATTCATTCCATGAATTTCATTTCGTGATTTTAATTTGATTAGATCGTTCTATCAAATGATTTTCTTTTATCACGCGGATGTTTCATTTAGCGTTCTTCTCTAGGACTTTCCCCAGTGAGATTTAACTGACGCAGTCGGAAATATTTCTCTCATCTCTAATGGTTGATGCTAGCGATTGGGTGGTAACCCACTGTTTTCTTCATTGCTGAATTTTTCACGTATGAAAAGCTGACATAGTCCATAAGCAATACCCCTTTTCCGTGTGCACTACAAGGGCGGTGAAGTTTTTGGGTGTTCTCTGATGTTTTCGGGGGTAAGGAATCCGAATCCGTTGTTAGTTTTTATCTAAGTGCGCGGAATCAAAAGTTATAAACAATTTAAATGGTTTTTTTGATGATTTTTTTTTTCTACGGAAAATAATAGAAAATAGGAGAAAATGTTTGGAATAAAAGTTGTTCCTTTCTCTCTCACGAACAAATTAATTTTTTGCTTCCGAATGGAAGCATTGTAATCGTTCCATTTTGACATTTTCCAATTTTGCCTGGAAACGTTCCAGAATGATCTGAAACGTAAAAATACGAAGTTTGGCGAAAATGTCTGTATGTGGTCATGCTGACCAGTGGTCACTTTTTCGTAAATTAAACGATTAAACGGGTAAAAGTGTTCCGAAAAATCTGAAATTTTGTGAGATAGTTGGAATTAGATGGGGCTAGTTCTGTGCCAAATTTCAGCTCGATCGATCGATTAGTTCCTGAGATATTGCTATATATCGAAAATGACTGGATCGATTTATTTTATTTTTTTTTCAAAACTTTGGTCTCGATGTCCTCTATCTCAATCAATCAAAATATGTATACCCGTTGGTAGAAAGTTTTCGAGATATGGCTAGTTTTCCGTTTTTCATTGAGAATCCTTGTAAACACGCTAACTTTTGAAAGAAACGAGATATCAACTTGAAATTCGGCATGAAGGTATCTCTTATGATTGCGATGTTTGGTATTGAAAATCAGCTCAATCGGATGGTTAGTTCCGGAGATATTTAACCTTGCATGAAAATCGATTTTATTCGATATCTCGAAAACAGCCCAATCGATTTATTTTTTTTTTTTTTTCAAAATTTTCGTCTCGACGTCCTCTATCTTAATCAATAAAAATATATATACCCGTTAGTAGAAACTTTTCGAGATATGGCTATTTTTCCGTTTTTCATTGAAAATCCTTGTAAACACGCCTACTTTCGAAAAAATGGAGATATCAACTTCAAATTTGGCATGAAGGTATCCCTTATGGTTGTAACGTTTGGTATTTAAAATCAGCTCAATCGGACAGGTGGTTCCGGAGATATTCAACTTTCTAGATATGAAATGCAAAACATTTACTATAATAATACACGAAAAGGATTGAAAGGACCATTCGGAAGCGCTCCATCAATTGATTGATGGCGAAAAAAAACGCGCACGTAAAATTAACAAACTTTACAACCGCAAATCTGTAGTTACGAATCTATAGCCGCATGTCATTGCCGCCTACTTGTTTTCCATTCAAATCCGTCAATTATTCTCCGAAATATGCATACATAAATCAGCGCGAGAAGATGCGCAGCGCAATGCGCCAGCCAGAACGGCTTCCACGTTGCACCTTCACCTGTTCATCGGTATCTTTATTTTAATTATCGACGAGAGTTGAAGAAAGACTGATTTGTTTACGCATTTTCTACGCAATGTCGACTAAAACAAGAACGAACTCGAATTTCCCCGAATTTGGCCAAAATGCAGGTGTCCAGCGGGGGGGAGGGGAATTCTCACATGTAATACCACAAGAGCTTTAAAATTATCGGGTAATTCCCGATAGGTTCGTTACAAACAAAAATGAAGGTGTCAAGTTTTTCAGTGCAAAAAATCACGAGCGCGAAGCGCGAATGATTTTTCTGAAAAACTTGACGACTTTGTTTGTTTGCAGGGAACCCTGAGGGAATTACCCGATTCATTATGAAGTTCGAGTGGCATTCGGGGCATTATTTTTCCATCCAAATTTCGGCCAATAAAATTGTATCATGAGACAAAATCCACTGTTAAAAATTCAATGTATCAGATTTAACCTTTACACGGAACCCCCGGTCTGTGGGACCGCTATCAAAACTTTCATAGTACATAACTATTTATAAATTGAAGAAAAAAATTTCAAACTCCTAGTATTTTCATATTTCATTGGTTTCAATCGATTTCAGGTGTTTTTGATTTTTTACCCATCGATAAATCGATGAAAATACCCGAAAGTGGGAAAGTTGCAGTCTCTCAGACCGGCCTGTGCAGTTAGTATAAGTCTATTCAATGCATGATAAATTATGGAATTTTTTTTCCAACACTTATATTTCTCATTAATATTATTATTAACTCATTTCCCAATGATTTAACAACATTAAGCCCATCAATTAGTATCTCGATGAGCATTCTATTTACGGTTCAACCCGTGCAGCGAGAAATTCAATTCAGGGTAAAATAATTATTTGGAGAATGAAAAATTGCAATTAATTAACAAAAACTACATGAAATTATATTAAATATTTCTCTTGATATTGTAAACATTGAAAATAAGACATTTGTTAATGAAAATGTTAGAAAATAAAACCACAAATGGTATAGCGGTCTGACGGACCGCGCGCTACAGTTAGCGTGCGTTTTCGGAGGGGGGCAGTATAAAGGTTAAGGGGGGATTGACTGTTTCCGTCCTTTGTTTTTTTATATAGGCAACATGAAAAATTACCGGTGTTGACTATACAAAATAACATCGAATGGTGCAATTCTATTGGCTGAAATTTGGATGGAAAAAATAATCAGAAATATTTTTAATTTATCTGCGTCAATCAAAACTAAATTTTGAATTCGAGAGTGTATGACACCTTACAAACCCTCTCGTGAGGCTCGTTCATTCGAGAAGAAAAAAGTAGGTGAAGTATCAGACATGATAGTGCGCGCGGCTGGCGCATTGCGCTGCGCATCTTCTCGCGCTCATTCATGTATGCATATTTCGGAGAATAATTGACGGATTTGAATGGAAAAAAATTTAATTTGTTCGTGAGAGAGAAAGGAAGAACTTTTATTCCAAACATTTTCTCCTATTTTCTATTATTTTCCGTAGAAAAAAAAATCATCAAAAAAACTATTTAAATTGTTTATAACTTTTGATTCCGCGCACTTAGACAAAAACTAACAACGGATTCGGATTCCTCACCCCCGAAAACATCAGAGAACACCCAAAAACTTCACCGCCCTTGTAGTGCACACGGAAAAGGGGTATTGCGTATGGACTAGCAGTGAAAATGAGCAGAATCGAATTTTTGTCATCACATCTTTTAGAGCTCATTAAGAGTTAATTTTGAGTAATGATAAAAATTTCTGAGTTTATATATTTTTTTTTAAAACCGGGTTACTGCTAGCTTTTTTTAAAAAAACTAGCAGTGACAAACGTATAAATGAGCGGAATCAAAATCTGATTACAGTAGACTCTCGTTATAGTCGAGCTCGTGGGGGAGTAGGGGAAGCGAATTCGGAGAATTCCACTATATTTTCCTGCCACCACCACGCACTTCGAATTTGAGAGAAATTTATGTTTCGGCTTTATTTGTTCTGTAATTCTATATGCCTCATCAGAGAGAACAATAGGTTGTTTACATCTTAGGGCCCGGAGGAGATAGAGTGGGGGAAGCGTTAATCTTCGAAAGAATCGATATGAGGGGAAGTTTGACTATAACGAGAGTGCTTATAACGAGAGTCTACTGTATAGAATCCTTCAGAGCTAATTAAGAGCTTATTGTAGATGCTGAGAATTATTTTTTTGCTACATCGATTATTCATTTTAATGACGTTACTGCCAATTTTCAAAAAAGTTGGCAGTAACTCATTTAAAACTGCCGTAGATTGAGGCGTTCAATCAAACGAATTTGAAGCCCTGGTCGTGGGGGCTCTTTATTGTTCATTTTTTATTGTTCATTTTTTATGAACCACCACAGGCTTTTTTACTCTGTGGTGGCCCCCTTCATTTTTTAAGTCAACGCGAAAAGAAACTGTGTCGATCAATCTTAACTCAAAAAAATTCTAAAAAAATTACGACTAAAACAAAATATACCCTCCCATGATGAGTCACAGCCTTGAGATCATCATTCTCTTCAGGATCTTTATTTTCTTCGATTTTTGGGAAGAATAATTAATTAATTAATTTATTATGATAATTTCATTTTTTTATTTTTTAGCTTTTTATGGCTGTCAGGTTTATATCAAGCTAGCACAGCCGAGTAAAAAACAATGTTGATCATTTTTTAATGGTTTCTAAAGGCTGAGCAAACTCAGAAATATCAGGGAGGAGTTTGCTCACCTCTTTATATCGATGAATAGAATAGTTTTCTATTTTTTGGCCTCCGAATGAAAGCCTTTACAATCGTTCAATTTTCAAATTTTCTAATTTTACCTGGAGACGATGTAGAATGGTCTGAAACGTAAAAATACGATGTTTGGTGAGAATGTCTGTATGTGTACATGCTGACCGGTGGTCACTTTTTCGTAAATTGAACAATTAAACGTGTAACAGAGTTCCAAAAAATCTGAAATTTTGTGAGATAGTTGGAATTAGATGGGGCTAGTTCTGTGCTAAATTTCAGCTTAATCGATCGATTGGTTCTCGAGATATTGCTATGTATCAAAAATTCGTTTTCCTTCAATATCTCGAAAATGACTGGACCGATTCCATTAATTTTTTTTTCAAAATCTTCGTCTTGATGTCTTCTATCTGAATCAATTAAAATATGTATACCCGCTCATACAAAAATTTCGAGACATGGCTATTTTTGCTTCCGAATGGAAGCATTGTCATCGACCTATTTTTACATTCTCTAATTTTGGCTGGAAATTATGTAGAATGGTCTGAAACGTAAAAATACGAAGTTTGGAGCCAATGTCCGTCTGTTCGCGTGTCCAGGTCCACTCGGGGGTCACTTTTCCTTAAATTGACCAATTAATTAAGAAAATCATTACCGAAAAATCTTAAATTTTGTCAGATTGTTGGTATTAGTTGGTGCTAATTCTGTGCCAAATTTCAGCTCGATTGATTGAGTAGTTTTTAAGGAATAGTGATTTGTTTGTAAATCGTGTTTTGTGAATATCTCAGAAATGACCAAACCTATTGGCTATTTGTTTTTCAAAATCTTCGTCTCGTCATCTGCTATCTGAATCAACCAGGATATATGTATCGATCGATGCAAGGTTTTAGAGATACGGCCAATTTTCTGTTTTTTGCGGAAAATTCTTATAAACACGCTAACTTTTGAAAAAATGGAGATATCAACTTGAAATTTGGCATGAAGGTGACTCTCGTGATTGTCATGTTTGATATTAAAAATGGCCTCAATCGGACAAGCGGTTCCGGAGATATTTAACGTTGTATGTAAATCGATTTTATCGAATATCTCAAAAACGACTCAATCGATTAATTTTTTTTTTTTCAAAACCTTCGTCTCAATGTTTTCTATCTTAATTAATCAAAATATGTATACCCGTTGATACAACAATTTCGAGATATGGCTATTTTTCTGTTTTTCACTGAAAATTCTTGTAAACACGCTAACTTTTGAAAAAATGGAGATATGAACTTGAAATTCGGCATGAAAGTGACGGTTCTAGGAATTATTTTCCCCGGAAAAAAATTCCCGGAAGAAAATGCCCGGAACAAATTTCTTCGGAAAAAATTTCCCCGGAAAAAAATTCCCTGGAAAAAAATTCCCTGGAAAAAAATTCCCCGGAAAAATATTTCCCAAACCAAATCACTCTCAAAAAAATTCTCAAAATCTCCGTCATATCGAACCGACGTATGAGCCACCGATTTTCAATTTTTGGCACACATACCACCAAAAACTACCCCTTCGGTAGTAACTCCGGGTGCGTTGTATCACTCCAATGTGTGTGTGGTTCCCCCCACCCCCTCCCCCTGACGTAATCATCGAACAATTACTAACTCTGAAAAGTGATATATACATTTTTACAGGGAAAATTTTTTCCGAGAAATTTTTTGCTGGGGAAATTTTTTCCGGGGAAAGTTCTGTTGGGGAATTTTTTTTTCGGGCACAAAATTCCGGGATTCTTTTTCCGGGAAATTTTTTCCGGGGAAAAACTATCCGGATACCAGTTATATACCTATGTAACAACTTTTCAGCAGATCATATCGGCTATACCTAAACGCGGTAGGTGACATTACCGACAGCTTCGCTCTATTAAAATCAAAGATTGCCTTAAAATTGATATTCATTTTAGGATTCAAACTAGTACGGCCTACTCGATAAACCTATAAAAAGGAAAAAATAAAATATGATTGAAATACAAAAAAATTGAAAATTAAAAATCCCCGACGTTGGAATTGTAGAAAGAAAGATAATTGTATTTTAGAAAAGGCAAAAATAAAAAATGATGAAATAGAAAGAATGAAAAGCAGACAGCAAAGTCGGGGGGCATATAAATTCATGAAAAATTTGGTGTCCCCCCGACTTTGCTGTTTGCTTTTCATTCTTTCTATTTCATCATTTTTTATTTTTGCCTTTTCCAATATTCAATTATCTTTCTTTCTACAATTCCAACGTCGGGGGTTTTTATTTTTCAATTTTTTTGTATTTCAATCATATTTTTACGTGTGTCACTGCTAGTTTTCAAAAAAAGCTAGCAGTAACACGGTTTTCTAAAAAAAATACATAAACCCAAAAATTTTTATCATCACTCAAAATTAATTCTTAATAAATAAGAAGGGAGCTCTAAAAGATGTGATGACGAAAATTCGATTCTGCTCATTTTAACTGTCAGCTTTTCATACGTTAACAAAATTACCACGAATGCTTCTTTTGTAGCTTTAACCCTAGATTGGTCGCGCTTCGCGACCTTACGACTTTGGTCGTCTCATGAGGGATTCGCCGGCCGTGCTATTTAGGCCAAAACGTTGCCGAATTTACTCTACACTGATCGGGCGCGTTGAGTGAGTTTCGGCAACGTCGCAAGACGAGCGATTTCATTTAACATGGGAAAAATCTTCTCAGCTCCTGAAATTAATTCTATTACTCCACAAATTGCGTAAAATATGAGTTTAAAAAAATATGATAATATGTTAAAGGTTCCAATTGACAAATCCAAATTTTTTCAAAATTTTCCGCTTAAACAGTCAGCAGAAAAAAAAATAAAAACGGCGCGATGCGGCGAATCCCTCATAGAGTAACCCATCTAGGGTTAAACCAGCTCTACACAGAAGTCAATCAGGAATTCAATGACTTGTCCCTCAAATCAATCAATTTAACAAATAGCATATCGATGGCATACTATCGGTATTTTGAGCTCCACAATCCGGAGAGTGGAATTTGTTGTCATGACCCCGCAAACGAGAAATGGAGTTGTCGACAGATCTCTACATTTCCTGGCCTCTTTCATTATGGCATTCGAACATTTGAACCAACAAGGATTCATTGAATGCTCTGAATACCGCTTGTAAACCCTAGGATATAATGATAAATTGACACTGACCAAAGGGGGTCAAATTGTAAATGAATTAACGGAAATAAATCTTATCAGTTGCGAGTACAAAGTCTTCATCATAAATGGCAAGACAGTATAAGTATACACCGGATTCATTTTGCCATAGTTGTGGTGAATACATTTTGGTGGAATAACGATTCAAGATCACAGCATCAGTTGACAATGGTTACAAATATTGTCTAAATAGGTTAACCTTTACACTGCCCCCCTCCGAAAACGCACGCTAACTGTAGCGCGCGGTCTGTCAGTCCGCTATACCATTTGTGGTTTTTTTTTCTAACATTTTCATTAACAAATGTCTTATTTTCAATGTTTACAATATCAAGAGAAATATTTAATATAATTTCATGTAGTTTTTGTTAATTAATTGCAATTTTTCATTCTCCAAATAATTTTTCCACCCTGAATTGAATTTCTCGCTGCACGGGTTGAACCTTAAATAGAATGCTCATCGAGATACTAATTGATGGGCTTAATGTTGTTAAATCATTGGGAAATGAGTTAATAATAATATTAATGAGAAATATAAGTGTTAGAAAAAAATTCCATAATTTATCATGCATTGAATAGACTTACACTAACTGCACAGGCCGGTCTGAGAGACTGCAACTTTCCCACTTTCGGGTATTTTCATCGATTTATCGATGGGTAAAAAATCAAAAACACCTGAAATCGATTGAAACCGATGAAATATGAAAATACTAGGAGTTTGAAATTTTTTTCTTCAATTTATAAATAGTTATGTACTATGAAAGTTTTGATAGCGGTCCCACAGACCGGGGGTTCCGTGTAAAGGTTAATTAGGAATTCGGATAAACCACCCGACTAGAAATTTGGATACGGGTCTGATCCGGGCCGGACGTGCTTGGCCAAACTCCGTACGTTTGTTCCGGATCAGGTCAACTGATCCGACCCTAGTCAAGAATGTAACGCGTTTCATTATCCGGGCCTGATCAGGCAGCCTTACGGTTGCCTTTTTTTCATGAAATATTTGTTGGAAAATTAATAAATAATCAATGCAGAACGATAAATATATATTATATATATAATATATATGTTAATATAACATATTAACGTTCTCCATTGATACGAATATGAAAAAAAAGAAAAAAAAATGGTTCCCACGGGGTCTCGAACGCCTCCCGATTACCCATCCAGTTAGTGACCAGTCAGTCAGTGACCACGCTCGATGTTGCTTAACACTGATGATCGCTGAATTCCCGAGTGTCCTGGTCTGTTATGCTGGAATTATTGGAAAGATATCTTTCCATGTCTCATTAAACTGATAGTGCTGATTTTTTTTTGGTCTATTGTCTCATCCCCTCAAGATAATTATTCATAATGAATATACATTTTCATACATTATTTTCATGTTATAAATTTATGAAATATCAATTATCGATTTTTCAATCTTTTTCTGAATGAATATATTATTTCCACCTAAATTGATTTTTAATGATTTGTCAATAGACAAAATAGCATTTTAGACATCCAGCCAACCGTATAAGTTCCTTCTAAGGGCCTGGTCCGGTGGCCTTTCTCGAACTTATAATTTTTATTCCTGTGGTATCTGACTCGAGGAGAGAGCGAATATTATTTCTGATGTCTATGTTAATGTTTTTGACTCTCAGTTCGACTCATACCATTCTACCCCCATTTATAAGATTTTTTTGCGTCCGGCAAACGTATTCGGCCCTAATCTTACCCCATCAAGCTGGCCGGATTGAACTCAACTCTAATTCAAATCCGGCAGCCGGGAAATAGCTTTATCCGGTCCTGATACGTTTAACCTACGGCCAGCCTGATCAAGATGACCGTACGAACAACAGGTCCGGACCTGATGTGACGTCAAGTTGGCCCCATCAAATTTCTAGTCGGAGATGGATATCAGAGACGTGCTGCTATTATTACAAACGAAATCTGGCTGGAGCAATGGACAATTACGAAAAGATGCCCTTCAGTACTCCAATGGTTTGGAGAGAACCAGCCAATCACACGGACGATGTTACTTTTGTCTGGTTAATATTGGAGGTTATTCGCCAACAAAAGGGGATCTAATTGTAGACCCAACGATAAAATTTGTTGATTATCCTACTTACTTCTAGGCTGACATTCCCATTCCAAAAATCATTCATTCAATGGATGAAACAGAGGACACGGTTTCATTTGATGAACTCGAGTTGAAGGAGACTGTAGATAATCGAAACTGTCAATTGTCTACAGACAAGGAAAATAAAAAGAAATGTATTTCTTCGCGCGCCCTGTCAACCGAAGACGAGTAGATGATCTTGTCAGGATCATGCCTCTCCCTAAGTTAGGTCTGTCAAATTGGCGGTCCCAGGTACCCAGATCGGGCCTAGAATATTTTCAAAATGAGGTGCTTTTCAGGCGCCCCTCCACTTTAGACCGTTCGGCCCTTCAATTGATTCTCTACCTCCACTGTAGACCATTTGACCCTTTGCCAGACGTTGCGTCCCACACTCGTGTGTGCGTTCCACACTCGTATGCTCAGCGCGCTCTGCCACCACTCGCAATGGAATGGCAACGTTGCCCGAAAATTTTCACTTACGAGTTTGGTCGCGCTGTGCGGATGGCCCCGCATTTCGAAGTCCGCCGCTCATTAGATTTTTTTTATTTCACTGTAGAGATCGGATAAAAAAAAAGTCAACAGTATCATTTTAGAGACTTCAAGCTACGATGTCAAATTTTTTCAGATTTTTTGGACCCGTTTACTTCATTTTATAATGAAAATTGGAAAAAGTGCAGGGAAATGACCATAGCGCGACTAATCTAGTGTTAATCCACAGACGTTCTCGTGTCCATATCCTTATCTCCCTCCCCATTCGTAGTTTCTTCCGCGTTTGGTGTCTCAGAGTTGTTCGTTGCAAGGGTCCAACAAAAAATTCATTCTCTTCAAAATTATTCCTGGGCTGTACGAAAGCACCTGAAAGGCGCATTATTATCCCATAGGTATATTTTTTTTTGCAGTGTATTTTTGGGATTTTTCCCGCTGGCTTGATGCCAGAATTCGAGAAACGTGATGTTTGAAAATACAATAACAGCACCAAAAAAATAAAGTGGGCACCAAAAAAGCGTCTGAAAATTTTGAAATTAATTTTGAAAATATTTTGGGCCCGATCTGGGCCCCTAGGGCCGCCAATTTGACAGACCGAATCCAAGTCTCAACCAGAGTTGATGATGACAGTAGATAATTAGTTTAGGATGTTTTTCGACTGTGGTTTATATAATTAAAGGGTTAAGTTTTTCGGCCTTGCGGTCAACCCTGTGACGAAATTCCCAGCGAATTCGCCACCCCATGAGCAGTATGGGTAATTATATAGGTTTAGAGCGAGAGAGAGACTAGTTAAAATCGCGACAACATCCGGTACGCTAAAATACACGGGCAAAGTCGCGGAACATCGGTGCTTCCCGGGATAAGCAAGACGAATAATTCAGTATCAACTCGCGACAGCTACCTCAGGCCGATATTACCGTTCAATTCATTACTAGAAGGCTGAAATCCTACTTTCCATACACCATATATTCCAGTTTAGTTAATTTCCGGTTCAGATTATTAAAATACAGAGGTTTTGTCTATGTAAATTCGGTTGAAGGGCCAAGGATCACCACGGACCAGGGCCGACACACTGTGCCACCCAGTGCATCTTTGTACCCCTTCTGGGTTTGTTTGGAGAGTGAACACATAGGTCTAGTTGAGATACTCGCGCTCCCCTGGTTGCGAGAGTGTTAGAAGCTTCCAGTTATCGCATTTTTGGTTGGAAGGTCATACGGGGGCAAATTAGCTCATTTCTTCCGTATGAATTACCTGAGCTTTCGGTTATGTTTAGTATCGTATCGTTGGCGAAGTTTCTAATTCCTCTCCGGAGAGTGTCCTCTACGGATAAGCTACTTAATTCCGGTCGTAGATGAGGGCAACAACCACCCTCTAACCTCCCTACGGTTTAGATTTAGAAATATTACCGTTTCGGTTCGTACACCATAGAAATTACAAAAAGAATTAACTACGCAGCTACCTCCGAGACATTCAAATTTAAATTAAATTCGCGCCTTGCCACCTTCTCGCGAAAGTTGATACTCCCGCCGCGTGTCGACGCCACCGTCCGGCCGGTCTCCCCACCACTCGGCGCAACAAGTATCGCGCTCGAGCGTCGCCATTACGTGCCGCACAGTCAGTCGTGAACCTGTGAACAGACTGCGTCGCATCAAAAATTACCGTGCCACGCCCTAAGAAAAACCCAACTTTTCGAGTCCAGTCGACGGCCAGGACATCAAAACCAGTATGGTGAGTACTGGGGTTTTATTTTGGGGGAGA
The DNA here is from genome assembly GCA_035578325.1 of Coelinius sp. EB29. Taxonomy (NCBI): domain Eukaryota; kingdom Metazoa; phylum Arthropoda; class Insecta; order Hymenoptera; family Braconidae; genus Coelinius; species Coelinius sp. EB29. The sequence goes on along the minus strand of JAOZGT010000013.1, from coordinate 3,968,317 downwards.
ATTTAATTAATTTTCAGTAAAATATCGCGGAAAATTAGATAAAAATTCACGGCGTCATGTTATCTCCCTTATACCGACGCCACCCGAAATAGCTGCCGTGGGCGCAGGCATTCGTGCGACCACCCGTTCTTTAAACCCCGTGGCTCTAGCTGTTATCTGAAAATGGACTCTATGCGCGATAAATAAATTAGGTTAACTGAAAATGGACTCTATGCGCGATAAATAAATTATGTTAACTGAAAATGGACCCTATGCGCGATAAATAAATTATGCTATCTGAAAATGGACTCAATGCGCGATCAATAAGTCATGCTAGCTGAAAATGGACTCAACACGCAATAGATACATTATGCTACCTGAAATCGAACTCTATGCGCGATCAATAAATTATGTTCTCCAAAATTGGAGAAGAGATATTGTGAAAATGCTCCTCGTGCTTCCGAGTCGAGCCACATGCTATCTCTGCTCTCTCTTATATTTTTCCGATGCTCTCTGTCCTCTGGAAGATCAGGGAGGACTTCGACTGCTCTCTTAGCCTATCTTATGCTACCTAAATCTTCCTGGCTAACTTCCGGCTGTCTATCGCTCTCTCCTGGCTATAGACCATGGAGATTCTTCATGAGCTTCCTGCTACCGCTCCTTGTGCTTCCAAGTTGAGCTGCTCGCTATCTAATCGTGCTACCTGTGCTCTTTGTCCAACCTGCTTCCTTCCAGAAGCAGGGAAGCTAGGCTTGCAACACCCATGGCTGCTGCCAATGTTTGCTCTCTGTTATGCTAACTAGCTACATGGGATGTTCTGGAGTCCGGTTGGGTACGGGGAAAGTAAATTATGAGTTATCTGCGAATATTTATGGTTGGATTCCTAACTCCCAATTAAATCATCGTGCTTCCGGCCACTTGTCGTCTCTATTCGACATATCTTGGTCAAAAATTAGCTTTCTTGCGGCAGCTATGCCATATGCTATCCACACCGAATCAGGAAGCTACGTTATTTCACATCTCCACGTGCTCCTACACGACGCGAGACGCTATCTCCTAAGTAAAATCGTTACAAATGGCCATCTGGTTCAATAAACTGCCTGATTCATGGCGGATTCTGATCCTCCAAGCTACCTAATGTCTCTAAAAATCATATCTAGATGGCCGCGATGCTCTCTACTCCAGCGGCGAATGAAATTACGCGAAAAATCATCCAGCGTAGCATACATTAGTAATCGCGTCGCTGCGTCTCTCTCTCTCGCTCTCACGCTACCTCCGCTCACTCTATCTCTCTTCGTTTGACGTGTGCACGCACAAGCGGCTATTCTGCTCGTCTCTCTGGCTTCCTACTTCGGATATCTCTCTTTCGCTGGATCAGAGCCAACTGGTCAGCACAGGATTAGTCATTAAGGGTTGGAGAATGTTCCAGATCATGTATATATATGAGATACTTCAATAGAGGAACACGTAAAACTTATCCCATGCTTATTTATTGACTATCACCCCGACCTTTTTCAGCTAGTTTTAAGATTCTCGTTTGATATCTCCTCTCGATAATTGATGTCTGGTAATTGCTGCTTTGTTCAACGAATCCACCCCTCTCTCCACGACCCGCACACTGAGCAACCGAGTAATTCCGTACCCTCATGATATGAATCCCCCACTATTCTGCGTCCAGTTCTGTCGTTCGAGTTCCAGGGTAATTAGTATTCAGTTTTAATAAGGTTTTCGTTACGGTTGCGGTTCGTTGATTCCGCGTTGCTAAAAATCAGCTGGCGCCCTAAATTATTGAAGTAAGGTTGGATCGAGCTGCTAATTACTCCTGGGATTCAGTTCCCGTTTCGGTAAGGTTTTTGTCGCTTCAGAATAGTGGGCATATGAGAACGAAGGTAATGATCCGCCAGGTTTTGCGTTCCGTCAATGAGGATTATGGGAAGTTATGGTTTTGTTAGAATATGGGCGAAAAATCATTACAACCCTTCTTTGCGGACAGTAGATAATAAATTTCAGTAATTTTTGTCGAAGGAGCTGATTCCTGCTATTGTCATAATGTTGATGAACCGATGGAAGTCTTTGGGACTAAACATGAATTGCTTGAATGAAGACAAATGATGATCAATTATCGCGATCATGATGGATAATTAACATGTTTAGAAATACGACATTTGGTCAAGAATTCGTAGAATGACTAATTCAGTTCGGACCAGCAATTCTCATCTATATAGATGGCAGACAAGCCTGTGCTACGCGTGACGTCCCCTATCAAATATATGAACAGTGCTAAAAATGTTTGTAAATTTATAACACTCGATTCATTAACATTCGCCGCTTTCATCCTACGGCGACGAATATAGGAAAATTTCTTTCTAATAAAAAACAAGTAGTCGAGTTATCATCATGGTAAATACGAGTCAAAGTACGTATGGCTCGATGTATGGACCCAATGAAAGGTCATTCTGATACAATAAATGTGCAACCACAATCATTTTTGTGTCCTGTTACAGAAACTTTTTATCGCTTTTATAACGATGTGCAAAAAAAGAGAACAATAATTGATGAGTACTCATTTAATCGAGTACTTCATAGTTTTTTCCCATAGTTTTCGTTACAATCCTATTCTCTAGAATGGAAACCATAGATATTAACAAGAATGCCCTTGCTGCGCACTCCTAACTCCGTTTCGAAATGGATGTTTGAAAATAGTCTCAATATATTAATCTATGAAACGTTTATCTTCTAGATATGGCACAAGCAATGCTTCAAGTGTCAAGGTTGTGGAATGACCTTGAACATGCGGACCTACAAGGGATTCAACAAACAGCCATATTGTGAGGCGTAAGTAAACATCAACTCTAATAAAAGGACTATTGGCAGCTGTTCCTGCGGATAGTGACGCCGTCGATAATGGACGCCGAATATTTTGGAGATATCATCATGGCCGAAAAAAACATTGAAAGTTTTGGATTCCTCGCAATCTCGAAAGACATTGGATCGGTGCATCTCGTTACGATTCCGGAAGAACTTATCGTGAATGAGTCTCGACTTTTTCTATTTTTTCTGTTTTATTATCGCCGATATATTGTCACAATATATCGGCGATACTGAAACAGAAAAACTTGAGACCCAGACAAGACAAGTCCTCCTAAAATGGTGACGAGATGCACAAGTCCAATATCTTTCGAGATTGCGATGAATCCAAAACTTTCTATTTTTTCTGACCGTGATGATCTCTCCAAAACATTTAGCGTCTATTATCGATGGCATCACTACTTGCGCAATATGGCGAGAGCAATGGGCTAGAGCAATAGGCGAGTGTTCTAGCAACTGAGGGAGGGGGATGCTTCTCTCAACTCTCTCGGGGAGTTGAGAGTTGATTAAGACTCTCCTTTGGTTTTTTTAACGTTCTAAGGTGGTTGAGAGGGCACTGGAAACATCCACCATGTTACCCTCGCTCACCTCTTGTCATCTTGGCAGAGGTAAGAGTTGAGTGAGACCTTCCATCGTCTTCTTGCACATCTCTCGTCATTATGGTCACGGCAATAGTTAGGCGAGGTGCTCTACTGTACTCTCGCGCACGTCTTGTCATTCTGGTCGGTGGGGCTTTCCATCGTCATCTAGTGAACCTTTCGTTATTTTGGTCACGGCAAGAAAGCACTAGGACCCTCCAACCTCTTCACGTGACCCTCTCATCATTCTGGTCGCGGCGACAGTCCAGTGGGACCCTTTTCTATACTCTCACGCACCTCTCATTATTCTGATAGCAGCGAGAGTCGAGTGAGACGATCGTCATAACTATAATAACGAGATGTGCGCGAGAGAACGATGAAGGTTCTCAACTCTCATCCCCGTCCATTTGACTCAAAGAGTCAAAAGACCAAGGGAGTGTCCCCACTAACTCTCTCCAAGAGAGTCGAGAGAAGGGTTCCCTCCCCTATTTGCTCCATCTCCCGCCTACACTACAAAAATTTGGATCTTATTTTAAGATCCATTTGTCCGATTTTTATTTATTTATTTATCGACGTATGTAAGTCCAACAGCCGAAGCCAATAACAGGGCTTAAAATAATAATATACAAGGTGTACAAAATGAAGATAATAATATTGATATGGTGAGCAATCTAACATTGAAATGTTCCAAGATGTCGTTTGATAAGAGTTAACATAACCTATGAATAACGGTAACATTATCGCCAACTTATATTAAAATTATAGCAAAAATTATAGCAAAAAATTATGGCAAATATAGCTCAGATAAGGGTTAATACAACTCCACGTGTTTTTTCAGCAATCAGCGTAAAAGGGTCACATATAATATCAATGCTAGGGTATTTATTGATTAGAAGGTTGACTCCAAGAGAAGCTTGGTAAATTGGTAAGGACAGTGCAAGGTTAGAGTCGTGGAACGGGAGATATAAAGGAGCGTATGATCGAAGGCTGGTTGAAGGAATTCTGAAAGAAACTTGGCTCAGAAGGAATGGGCAATCAAGATTACCTCTAATTCTTTTTACTAAAAATAGTACAGCCATGTACATCTTTTGTTGCTCAAATGTTAGATAATTGAACCTCAAGCATAACTCCTGATAGTCGCATCCTCTCTCAGGATGTAAAGAGTCAACCTTCCAAGCCAGGAATTTGAGAAATCTCTTTTGAATTGATTCAATTTTATTATAATATTTCTTGTACCTTGGCGACCAAACGAGACTACCATAATCTAATTTTGCGCGAACAATAGTATTGAATAATAATTTCATGGTTTCAAGATTTGTAAATGATTTACATGTACGCAAAATAAAGCCAAGCGATTTCTTTGAACTAAGAACTACACTTTCAATGTGAGGGTAAAAGGTAAGTTTACTGTCGAAAGCCACACCTAGATCTACACTTGTATGTGGTGTATTCAGGATATTACCATTTATCAAATAATCAAATATTACAGGTGATTTGTGTTTATAGTAAGAGACACATTCACATTTTTTGTCATTTAGAGGTAAATCATTCAAGTCACACCATTCACTGAATCTCGTAACATTAGCTTGAAGTGCAATACAGTCTTGTTCAGAGGTTATGCGCATGTAGATCTTAGCATCATCTGCATAGAACAAATGTTCACATGTCAGCTCATTCGATACCGGATTCAGAAAAATATTAAATAAGAGTGGACCTAGGTTCGAGCCCTGGGGTACACCAGAGGTGGGAGTGAATGAGTTTGACATGTGCCCATTATAACAAATGAAGTTTGAGCGATTAGTTAGGTATGATTTCAATAGATACCAGAGTCTGCCTCCAATTCCATATGATTTAAGTTTCTCAAGCAGTAGGTTAATATTTAATTCATCGAAAGTAATTGAAAAGTCGGTATACATAACGTTCACTTGACTTCCAGACGACAGGATGTCATTAATGAAATGTGTAATACTTGATAGGTTTATAATTGTGGATATAATTGTGGGTATAGGTATATAATTGTGGATCTAGCTTTTGTGAAGCCATGTTGAAAAGGTGAGAGGTGACATTTGAACAGATCATTGACGGTTAGGTATAAGTACTTCTCAAAGACCTTCGAAAAATTGCTGAGAATTGAAATTGGTCTATAATTTTTCAAGTCATTCTTAATCCCTGATTTAAACAGTGGCAAAACTTTTGCACATTTCCACACATCAGGAAAATATTCCTGCTCAAAAGCAGTACTAAATATTTGATGTAGAGGGAGAACCACTGCCTGATGACAATCTCTGACTATAGAAAACTGAGTATTCGGTCTAATCCTGCGGTCATTTTTGCATCTAGAGACTTCATAGCACTTAAGATCGAAATGCATTTTTAAGATCGAAATGTCCCAATTTCCAAGTACTCAAATATGACTCAATTTAAGATTGTTTTTTCACATTGAGGCTAAGATGCATTTCGGATCTTATTTTTTCTTTTTTTTTCTTTTAATTAATTTTTTAAAATGATTTATTGAATCTTTTTTTCTTTTCCTTTCTTTCGTTAATTTTATACGGATTTTTTTTTTATCATGGAACAAATGTCAAAGGACAATTTTTTTTTCATTTTTTTTTAAATCGAAACACATAATTTTTTTTTTGTTTTATTTAAAATCGAAGGATTATTTTCTTTTTAATCAAAGGACTATTTTTTTTAACAGTAGCATGATGCCTTGTGACAAATGTCAAAGGACTAATAATTTTTTTTTTTAATCAAAGGACCAATTTTTTTGACGTGGACACGTCTTACTTCCAATTTCATGAAAAAAACGACACCGACACCGCGACACCGACACCGACACCACGACACCGTGACACCGACACCACGACACCGTGACACCGATACCACGACACCGTGACACCGACACCGACACCGACACCGACACCACGACACCGACACCGACACCGTGATACCGACACCATGACCGAGGGACGGCGTGGTTACAGACTTCCGTCGCATTTACACCAAATCACTCCGAGCCAGAATGTGGTAGGGGCGAGCGATAAGATGTTTACACATCAAAAAAAAAATTAATCGATTGAGTCGTTTTCGAGATATATATATATATATATATATGTTTTATATTCGATAAAATTGATTTACATACAACGTTGAATATCTCCGGAACTGCTTGTCCGATTGAGCTCATTTTTAATATCAAATATGACAATCATGAGAGTCACCTTCATGCCAAATTTTGAGTTGATATCTCCATTTTTTCAAAAGTTACCGTGTTTATAAGAATCTTTCGCAAAAAACAGAAAATTGGCCATATCTCAAAATTTTTGTAGGAACGGATATACCTATTTTGATTGATGAAGATAGAAAACATCGAGATGAAGGTTTTGAAAAAAAACAAAATTTATCGATTCAGTCGTTTTCAAGATACTTGATAAAATAGATCCACATACAAAGTTGAATATCTCCGGAACCACCTGTCCGGTTGAGCTGATTTCAAAAACCAAATATTACAATTATGAGAGTCACCTTCATGCCAAATTTTAAGTTGATATCTCCTTTTTTTCAAAAGTTAGCGTGTTTACAAGGATTTTCAGTGAAAAACAGAAAAATAGCCATATCTTGAAATTTTTGTATCACCGGGTATACATATTTTGATTGATTAAGATAGAAGACATCGAGATGAAGGTTTTGAAAAAAGAAAAAATTAATCGATTCAGTCGTTTTCAAGATATTCGATAAAATTGATCCACATACAAAGTTGAATATCTCCGGAACTACCAGTCCGATAAGTAAGTAGATCGGTAAGTATGGTATATTCGCGATAGTCGTTAAAATACACGACGATGTTCGTAAATGGGTTGGTATACGCGTAATTAAGATGTTAGCTCGACTTGGAACTTGGACTCGATATTATTATCTTTTGGCTGAAGGCCTGAGCCTGGAGATGTTTGCGACTCTATTCCCTATCGTACTCTGGTCTCTGGTGAGTCCAGGAGACCCATCAAAGCTCACCAAAGTTCCAAGTTGCTGAGCTAAGCAGTCTCACGGTTTTTTTCCACTAATACTCTTTTGTGCCATCATTGACACAAACTAAGACAGTCAAACAGTTCAGGCCACCTGAACTGGACTTGCAAAAATCGTGGGACTGCTGACCAAAGTCTGGATGGCAGGAAAGAGAAATCACATTTCTCATTCCTCTCATCCAGCTATTGTTTAACTTTTCCATTAATTAATAACTAAATCGACGGATTGGTCGATCCCAATACGTCACAGTCCTTTGATTTAAAAAAAAAAATGTTACTTCTTTGATTTAAAAAAAATGAAAAAAAAAAATTGTCCTTTAACATTTGTCACATAGCATTATTCTACTGTTAAAGAACAAAAAAATTATTAGTGCTTTGAAAAAAAAAAAATATTAGTCCTTTGATTAAAAAAAAAAAATTATTAGTCCTTTGATTTAGAAAAAAAATATATGTAAGTCCTTTGATTAAAAAAAAAATTATTAGTCCCTTGGTAAAAAATAGTATATTGTGTAACTAGTGCGTAAAGTGAAACTTTTTTGTACGTACGTGTTGCACATACTATTTTTTGCAAACCTGCCCAAAGTTTGCTTTGAGGGACCGTTTGGAGGGCAAAGTGCTTGGTTTGTGCACGGAATGCGTGAAATTCAAGGTCGAGCGCACGAGATTCACTTTACGCACGACCTTCAAATTTTACGCACGCGGTGCGGAAAACAAACACTTTACGCACGTAAAACGGTGCTGAAAAGGAAACTTTTACGGCAGGTATTGCAAAAAAAATTATTAGTCCTTTGATTGAAAAAAAATATATATTAGTCCTTCGATTAAAAAAAAAATGAAAAAAAAATTGCCCTTTGACATTTGTCAAATGGCATTATACTACTGTTAAAGAAAAAAAAAATATTAGTCCTTTCATAAAAAAAAAATGATAGTTGTGACGTTATGAGTTTTACCCGGAGGTAAAACTCAAGGTTAAAGGATTATAGTCTTGGTTATTGCTATAGGGACTTGAAAGCTCCCTTTCTACGTTGTTGTAATGATAACCCTTTATTCACTCCGCCTCGGCTAACTTCGGCGGTGAGCTCACGGGGGGTTTGCTCACTCGGCGGATGTCGGATGGAAGGATATGAAGGGTTAAGGTATTATTGAACACTCGCGTATTAATCGGTAAAAGTATGGTATATTCACGATAGTTGTTAAAATACACGACAATGTTCGTAAATGGGTCGGTATACGCGTAATTAAGATGTTAGCTCGACTTGGAACTTGGACTCGCTATTATTGTCTTTTGGCCGAAGGCCTGAGCCTGGAGATATTCGCGACTCCACTCCCTATCGTACTCTGGTCTCTAGTGAGTCCAGAAGACCCACCAAAGCTCGCCAAAGTTCCAAGTTGCTGAGCTAAGCAGTCTCACGGTTTTTTCCACTAATACTCTTTTGTGCCATCATTGACACAAACTAAGACAGTTAAACAGTTCAGGCCACCTGAACTGGACTTGCAAAAATCGTGGGACTGCTTACCACGATGTCCAAATGACACCGTGGGACTGCTGACCAAAGTCTGGATGGCAGGAAAGAGAAATCACATTTCTCATTCCTCTCATCCAGCTATTGTTTAACATTTCCATTAATTAATAACTAAATCGACGTATTGGTCGATCTCAATACATCACATAGTCCTTTGATTAAAAAAAAAATTATTAATCCTTTGATTAAAAACAAAATATTAACCCTTTGATTAAAAAAAAATGGAAAAAAAAATTGTCCTTTGACATTTGTCACATGGCATTATACTACTGTTAAAGAACAAAAAAAAAATGTGTGCGTGGAGGCCACGCGCGATAGAAGTGAAACTTCTGTAGGCTTCAAATGTCCAGAGATGATTGTTGTATGAAAATCTCGATATCCTATCTATCCATAATTCTCTCTGTTGAAATTCGAGAGGAAGGAGCAAAAAGGAGCAATAAGTGAAGAATACTCGTGGTATTAATGATAAATATAAATTAGATTTTATTCGACAATTTAGATTCCCTTGCGGTTTAAAAATATTCACGATATTCTCTGCTTCGTTCCGCTGCGGTCTTCGGTTTTTTGAAAATTATTATTCGATGTTTGTCACGCCACGCTCTGCTGCATCCCGTACTCGTTATTGGCATGATTATTCTGCGAATGAACAAATCCTCCAGTTTATCAGCACGAACTAAACACATTTATGTCACTAGGCTCGATAAACCGCGATTCTAGCCTCACTTCGTTCGGTTAGATCGCGGTTTTCGAGCCTCGTAACATAAAATTGTATATGTTCAACGGCCAATAAAGTATTAATTGACGAATGTGGCTATAATCACATTCGTCAATAAATACTTTATCGGCCTCATAACATAATGTACTATTCAATAATTGATTAAAAATCCTGTAATTCTGAAAGAACACTTACCTGATGCTTCCCAATTTTTTCAACAATTTTTAAACACGATGATAGATAAAATAAATAATTAATTCAGTACGATAATGACACGAGACTAACTGACAGTGCATGAATTGTAGGTTGTAATTTCGCGACGATTCACGCATCAGCTGAATCAGCCCGAATCTTTATGCTGGTTCTACGTGCGATTCCCTATTCAGGAGGTGGTGCCTCCAACGCGAGAAATGTGCAGTATTCTCATAGCATATAATACGTATGCTATGAGTGTTCTCACTATGCACCGTAAGCGGAGTAGTACTAGAGCCGTGCTGGTGTGCTCCACTCCTACCACTTTTCGTCACAGCTGACTCCCCGCTTTTCGTGACCGTTCGACACCCCTCATTTCGTTACACTCCACGCTGTAGTTGTCGACTCGCTCTACCGTGCCTAAAGAAGTTTCACTTCAAAAATTATTAGTCTGTGACGTATTGGGATCCACCAATACGTCGATTTAGTTATTAATTACTGAAAAAAGTTAAACAATAGCTGGATGAGGGTAGTGAGAAATATGATTTCTCTTTTCTGTCATCCAGGCTTCGATCAGCAATTGCACGGTGTCATTTGGAAATCGTGGTAAGCAGTCCCTCGATTTTTGCAAGTCCAGTTCAGGTGTGCTGAACTGTTTGACTGTTTTAGTTCGTGTCAATGATGGCACAAAACAGTATTAGTGAAGAAAACTATGGGATTGCTTAGCTCAGCATCTTGGAACTTTGGCGAACTTTGGTGGGTCTCCTGGACTCACCAGAGACCAGAGTACGATAGGGAGCGGAGTCGCGAACATCTCCAGGCTAAGGCCTTCGGCCAAAAGACAATAATATCGAGTCCAAGTTCCCAGTCGAGGGAAAATCTTAATTACGCGTATACCGATCCATTTACGAACATTGTTGTGTATTTTAAGAACTATCGTGAATATACCATACTTTTACCGATTAATACGCGAGTTTTCAATAATACCTTAACCCTTCATATCCTTCCATCCGACGAGTGAGCTCGCCGCTGAAGTTAGCTGAGAGCGGAGTGAACAAAGGATTATAATAACAAAAACTAGAACGAAGGGAGCTTCAGAGTTCCCAACCAATCCACCAACCAAAAGAATAAATCTTTTTAACCTTGAGTTTTACCCGGAGGTCACAAGTCCTTTGATAAAAAAAAAAATTCTCCTTTGACATTTGTCACATGGCACTATTCTACTGTTAAAAAAAACAAAATTATTAGTCCCTTGATGATTACAAAAAAAAATCTTCCCTTGACATTTGTCTCATGATATTAGTGCCGTGATTCGGAGCTTTCGACATCTGTCTATTGTTATTTTTTGAAAAGAATATATGTGTTATTGGATTAATTATTCAATTAATTAATTGATTGATGTATGGATGAATGTAGAAACCACCAATTCCATTACTTAGTGGATTTTAACTTCGATCGATTGACAAATGAACGAATTCTTTAATTGATAAAAAAGTGGCGCGGCTGTAGTGGGCGCGACAGAAGCCGTCGCGGCTGATACAGCCGTAAGTTGTTACGTGGATACGTCTATGGAATCTGTTTTTTTGTTCGTTTAAGTCTTATATTATGAGTAACTAATGTTGTATGGTCCGCCTTGTGGTGGTTCAGTTTTCATCGAGATGAATTCGATTTAATTCCACTAATTCGTGGAAGATCTATGGAAATTTACAATAATTTGAAATATTTTGAGAGATTTCCAGCCTTTTCAAAACATTCTAGAACTTTTTGCTTCCGAATGGAAGCTTTGCAATCGGTCGATTTTCGAATTTTCTAATTTTGGCTGGAAATGATGTAGAATTGTCCAAAACATAAAAATATGATGTTTTGACAAAAAGTCTGTATGTTCCCCTGTCCACCTGGTGGTCATTTTTTCGTAAGTTAAATATTAAAGGGACAAAATTTGTTCCAAAAAATCTGGAATTTTGTCAGTTAGTTGGTATTAGTTATAGCTAGTTCTGTGCCAAATTTCAGCTTGATCGGCCGATTAGTTTCTGAGAAATAGTGAATTGTTTGTAAATCGTTTTTCGCCAATACCTCGGAAACGAATCCACCGATCGGCATTTTTTTTTTTCAAAATTTTCATCTCGATGCCGTCTATCTCATCCACCTAAAATATGTATACCGTTGGATGCTAGGTATCTGAGATATGGCTATTTTTCTCTTTTTTACTAGAAATCTTTCTGAACACGCTAATTCTGGAAATAACCGTGCGATTAATTCGAAATTTGGCATGAATGTGTCTCTTATGACTGTAATATTTCATACCAAAAATTAGCTTAATCGACCGTTTAGTTTTGGAGATATTCAACTTTGTATGAAAACCTATTTTATCCGATATCTCGGAAACTATTCGATCGATTAATTTTTTTTTTTTTTCAAAATCTTCGTCTCGATGTCTTCTATCTTAATCAATTAAAATATGTACAGTCGTTAGGGCAAACGTTTGAGATATAGCCATTTTTCTGGTTTTGACCAAAAGTCCTTGTAAACACGCTAACTTTCGATAAAATTGATTTATTAACTTGAAATTTAGCATGAAGGTATCTCATATGATGACAATGTTTCCTATTTAAAATCAGCTCAATCGATCGATTAGTTTCGGAGATATTCAACTTTGAATGTAAACATATTTTATCCAATATCTCAAAAACGCCTCGATCGATTTTTTTTTTTTTTCAAAATCTTCCTCTCGATGTCTTCTATCTCAATCAACTAAAATATGTACACTTGTTAGAGCAAATGTTTGAGATATAGCCATTTATCTGGTTTTGACCAAAAGTCCTTGTAAACACGCTAACTTTCGATAAAATTGATTTATTAACTTGAAATTTAGCATGAAGGTATCTCATATGATGACAATGTTTTCTATTTAAAATCAGCTCAATCGATCGATTAGTTTCGGAGATATTCAACTTTGAATGTAAACATATTTTATCCAATATCTCAAAAACGCCTCGATCGATTTTTTTTTTTTTTCAAAATCTTCCTCTCGATGTCTTCTATCTCAATCAACTAAAATATGTACACTTGTTAGAGCAAATGTTTGAGATATAGCCATTTTTCTGGTTTTGACCAAAAGTCCTTGTAAACACGCTAATTTTCGATAAAATTGATATATCAACTTGAAATTTGGCATGAAGGTATCTCATATGATGGCAATGTTTCCTATTTAAAATCAGCTCAATCGATCAGTTAGCACCCTTCGGAAGCCCACCATCAATTGATTGATGGCAAGAAAAAGAACACACGCAGAATGAACAGACTCTACAGTCGCACATCTACAGCCGCATAGCCTCGGCCGCCTGCTTGTTAGAATATTTTAGCATTTTCCAGAAAATTCTAGAGCTTTCTTGAACATTCCGGAACTTTTTACAACATCCTAGCACTTTCCAGAACATTCTAAAACTTTTTAGAACATTCTGAAACGTTTTAGAATATCTTAGCTTCTTAAAAAAAAAAAAAAAAAAAAATCTTAGCTTCTTCCAGAAAATTCTAGAAATTTCTAGAACATTCCGGAACTTTTTAGAACATCCTAGTACTTTCCAGAATAATCTAGAATATTTTAGCACTTCCTAGAAAATTCTAGAACTTTCTAGAACATTCTGGATTTTTTTAGGACATCCTAGCACTTTCAGGAACATTCTAGAACTTTTTAGAATATCCTATTTACCACGCGTTTATATGCGATCAATCATCGTAATTGTTTAAGAAGCATAACCAGGATGACGAATAGAAAGACATCTTCATAGATAGGTATCTTCATGGTAATTAAATTTGATTATTATGAACCGTCGATAACTTTGAGTAATCATTAATCGATAATTCATCCATATATCGTCAATAAGTTATCAAAATACCAACACCTACTAGATGGCGTTAGCACAAGAAAAGTTTCTCACAAAATTACATCCCAAAATGAAACCATAGACGTAGACACGTCAAAATCGGTTTATCGTAAGACTCGGACATAGTCTTACATTTTGGATCTTAATCGCTACGCGCATCTTATATTTGCAAAGTGTATTATACTGCATGTTCTTAAACCACTTTGAGAATCTTAAATTGAGACTCTATTTCAATCTTAAATTGGGGATCTTGAAATTTAAGATTCGAAAGGAATCTTATTTCTATCCAAGATCTATGAAGAATCTTAATCGCGTAAGAACATCATCATAAGATACGAATTAGATCTTATTTCAAGACTCTTTATCGTTCCTACGACCTTAGATCTTAGTTTACGAACCCTCCTAAGATCCTACTTTTTGTAGTGTACTTCTCGCGTTAATCTTTCCAACGGGAGAAATGCGAGTTTCTTCAACCTGTCGCACATATCTTGCTCAGTTTCCTTAGGGTGAGTGCAAATAGTGTGCTCAAAAACTACGTAGACAACATAGGGTGAGGAATAAGACACTATTGCAGTTTAAGTCACGTCCAAGTACAGGTGAAATCGATGTTGAGTCCGTTTGATTTCATTTCGCTTGAACGAATAGAAAAGAAATGCAATGAAAACGAGGGCCGAGGGGAGTATGCATTTGAACACTAGTATTCTCCCGTGATGACCTCGTTACAGTTATTCCGTCTAGGAGGATGTGTCATCATAATGCACCCGTTCTATACCATGGAAAGACGGTCTTAAGCAATAATTATATATTGAAAATTGATGGCAACGTAACTCAGTGACAAGAGTAAGTACTCCAGTGAGACCCGAGACAAAGAACCCGCTGTGTTCATTTTCGTATCTCCGTGAATACTAATCGAATGTATAAAGTAATAACTTCAATTTCAAGACGACACACTGCAAGAAGTTGGATCTTAGGAGGGTTCTTAAACTAAGATCTAAGGTGTTAAGAACGATAAAGAGTCTTAAAATAAGATCTATTTCGTATCTTATGATGATGTTCTTACGCGATTAAGATCCTTTATAGATCTTAGATAGAAATAGAATTCCTTTCGAATCTTAAATTTTAAGATCCCCAATTTAAGATTCAAATATAGTCTCAATTTAAGATTCTCAACCTTGAGAGTTACGAAAAAATGTTCCTATATAAAATTGATGGCTTCTTTTGAAGCGAACATTTTTTATTTGAAACTTCTTTGTCTATGTTTAATGATTGTCTCTGTAGGCTTTCTGCAGTGCAGCACGGACTGTCCCGTACCGCTTCGAGTAGCACTAGGCCGTTAAATATGAGAGATAGAGAAAAATGTCAAGAGACAAAATCGATGAATTTTTGAAAAAGAATTTTTGAAGTGAAACTTCTTTAGGCCCGGTAGGGTAAGTTGACAACTAGGCGCGCCATAGGTCACAAAAATAGTGAAACGCTGAGAGGGAAATGGGTTCAGGTGGAGAGGTGAGTAAGGGAGAGAGCACTGGCTGTCTGCCCCACTCTTTATACTCCTTGCTCGGTGGTAGAGTAAGTCGGCGCGCTATTTACATTTAATTTTTTTTTTTTTTTTTTTTTTATTATTATAGAAGAAGAAGAAGAGGAAGAAGAGACATTCAAAACTCTGTTTCACTTCTGTCGTGGGTAGTTTCTACGCACTAATTTTTTAATTTTTTATCTGAAACTTTTTTTCATAACATCTACCGTTTTCGCGAAATCGCGTTATAAACAATCAAACAGTTATAAACAAAAAGAACTGACAACATTCATGAATTATTATTATCGGATTCGTGTTCAGCACCTTCGAAAATATATAGTACAATGATAAAAATAGTACATTGTGTAATCGGCACTTTTTTCGAGGCCATTTTTTAAAAATTTGTATAATTAAACGGACAAAAATTAAAAAAAAAAATGAAATTTTGGTGAAAAGTTGATCTTGGTTAGGGCTACTTCTGTGCCAAATTTCAGCTCAATCGATTCATCAGTTTTTGAGAAATGACGATTTCTTTTTAAACCTCTTTCCGTGAATATCTCGAAAAGTACTCAACTGATTGGATTTTTAACTTTCCGGGCTAATCACGCGCCCACAACATGAAAATCCTACGGTTTCACATTCTCATAATTACCTGGTCAAGGAGGTCCTTGACCATGATCACGAGCAAATCCTGTCCAAATTCAAGTAAATCGTTGACACTTGAAGTTATAAAATTTTCTTCACAAGCTCATGAAATAAGATTGCGAAATATTAGAATAAACAAAAAAAATCTACATCAGGACGAAAAATTCGATGGAAAACCGAATTATCATCAAATTTCTAGCTGATTTGTTGACTTTGAATTTTCAATTATGCCGATTTCTATTCCATTCACTTCCAGAAACAGACATTCCTCTTTTAAAATTTTTCTTAGCTTCTTCTCTTCACTCAAAATAATGAGGAAGAAACCAGGAAGTTATTGCTGCGACCCGCCAAACGGGTCACACTAACATTGCAACGCATTCACCCAGGTGGCACGAATTTTCAACTGGACGACATTTCAACTAGGAGCTTTCAACAGTGATTGTTCAACTAATATTTTTAACTCCGACCTTTTGACTGACACATTCAACTGAGATTTTTCAACCGAGGTATTTTAACTGGAATTTTTAGATTGTTTCTTTAATTCTGAGCACAGAAATAAATACATGGATGATTAACGAATTCACTGATAAATTGTTTACAAATATTGACCAAATATGAAAAATCAATGAATCAATTAACATACCGACGATGAATCAGCACTAACAGTTTTCAATCCGTATCAGAATAATAAATTCACAAGAAATTGCTTGCAAATAATGAACAAACATGACAAATCAATGAATCAATTAACATACCGACAATAAATGAGTTTCAATAATGGGAAAATAATAAATCAACTAACGAATTGCTGGAATATAATTGATAATATGAACGCAATACGAATAGAATGCAGTTAGATAAATTGCGCGATTCCACGAAGATAATCCGCAATGTCTTTCATAGCATCTTCTCTGTTGACAATTCTCTTGAGTCGTTCATCACAATTCTTGTAGGCCTTTCTTTTTTTGGTTGGTGGTTGGCCACCATTTGTCTAAGTCCACCTGAGCTTGACTAAACTATTGTCGCTCAAGGAACGCTTGAATTTTAATGATTCACCGAGGATTATTCCCTCTTCCTTTGTTTTGTTGATGTCCGAGTAATGAGTAATGTGTTTATGATGTTGTTGTATGCGGGAATTTTAAAATTATTCATGAGTTAAAATGGCATCAGTTGATGATTTGTTGGTGGAAATGTCGTTAGTTGATAAGTCGTAAATTAGTAAGTCGTTAGTTGAAATGTCGTTAGTTATTCTTGTCAGTTGAAATGTTGTCTAGTTGAAAAGTCGTGGAACCTTCACCCATGGGAGCAAGCTTGCGAGCGACCAACAATGCACGACTAGTTTTTTTTCTTTGTAAGGAAGGGGAGAAATGCCTTATGCATCATCGATACAAGTATCCGTGTGTCGGACTCGCACCGACTAAAACCCTAACCTCCTTGCTTCTGCTCCCTGGTTCCCCGCGGGACCGCCGTTAGGCATTATTTCACGAGGGGGAGAATCTAGCTATAGCTCTTCCTTCAGGTGGGGAAGCCATGGCTTCTCTCCTTCTAAATTTCATTATTCTTTGCTCTCTCTCTTTCTATGCGACGGAGTTCTTGAAGGACTTCAGTGGCAAATGAGCTCGCCGCTTCCCAGGCTGCCCTTGATGACAGCATGGCTTTTATTAAGGAATCTGGCTGGATGTTCTATTCAAGAACGGTGTCCCAGGTACTGCGTAACATGTTGAAACGCGGGCACCCTGGGAATCGGATAGTAGTATTTGGTCCTGTGGCAAGTACCCGTTCCAGAGTGTTGTTAATGGAAAAGAGGCCGGCTTTGTGGCTGTGAAGCTGGGTGGCATACATTTCTACAGCTGCTATGCTCCGCCCAGCCTCTCTTTTGATGAATTCACAGACTTCTTGGATCGACTGACCGAGGATGCGAAGCAGCACTCTCTCGTGGCAATCGCCGGGGATTTCAAATCCTGGGCAGTGGACTGGGGTAGTAAGGAGACGAAAAAACGAGGGGAAGCGTTACTGGAGGCTATATCTACATTGGACGTAGTCCTGCTTAACAGTGGCGATAAACCAACGTTTGTTAGAGGAGAGGCAACTTCCATAGTGGATCTCACATGGGCGAGTAGCAACCTCGTTAGGTGAGGATCCTCCTGGGAAGATATTGGACATCTATACCGCTAGTGACGACTGTGCGATACTGCTTGAAGTTAAGTTGGGCATCAATCATCACACCGAGATACCGAAGAAACGGCTGAGTTGTGATTTCATGAGCTCCGACTTGCAAGGTCATTGTCTCCACCTGCTTTTTGCTGATAATTAGCACTGCCTCAGTTTTGTGTTCTGCCAGTTTCAGGCCGACTGTGTTCCTCCATCGGCTGATCCTCTCGAAGGTAATGTCGAAAGCAAAGTTGATCTCTTCGAGATGCTTTGCGACAATTACTACGGCCACGTCGTCTGCATATGCCACGAGTCTGATCTCCTTTGGCAGTACCAGTTTCAGTAGCCCGTCGTACATGATGTTCCACAAGAGAGGGCCTAGGACCGAGCCCTGGGGTACTCCTCCAGTGACTTTATACTCCTTCAGTTCAGCCTCCGTATCGTACTTGAGGATTTTGTCGGTGAAGTAGCTTGCTACCATATTCCGCAGATATCCTGGTACATTCATCTCGGCGAGGGCTCTCATAATGCAGTCCCATTTTGCAGAGTTGAAGGCATTCTTAATGTCCAGTGTAGCCACCAAACAGTACTTTTTCGTATCTCCCTTCCATCTGGTCCCTGTAATCGCCTCTTTCGCTGTATTGACAACAAGGTTAATCGCATCCAGAGTAGAGCGCCCTTTCCGGAAGCCATACTGGTTATCAGCAAGCAGCAGTTCGACTGCTGCTTCAATCCTCTGGTGAACGATACGTTCGAGGATCTTACCGGCTGTATCCAACATACAAAGTGGACGGTAGGATGATGGTTCGTCCGGCGGCTTCTTCCCTTACGGTAGAAGTACTAGTCTCTGCTGCTTCCACTTCAGAGGGAAAGTACCCTCTTCAAGGCACGCGTTGTACACCTCCAAAAACAAAGCTGGTATTGTCTTAATGGCTGACTTCAGTGCGATGTTTGGGATTCCATCCAAATCAGGAGCTTTCGGATTCCCCACTCTATTGCAAGCTTCCATCAGCTTGATTTCTGTAATTGGCGGGATTCGCTCGATCTCGTACTGCCCTGTCGGGTGGTGGAGTTCCATTCGCTGGGGGAACAGGACAGTCACAATTTTCTCCAAGAGTATGGGGCATGTTGGCGATGGCATCGGCTGGCTTTTTAGGCGAGCCATAACCACCTTATATGGTCGGCCCCAGACGTCGTACTCGACCTCATCGAGCAGCTCTTACCAGCATTGTCCCTTGCTATCCTTTATGGCTCTGTTCAGTTTCCGACGTGTGTTCTTGTATTCTGCCACCAGTTCTGCGTGGTTGGCCTTTTTTCGACCCCGCTGTGATGCTCTCCTCGTGCTAAGGCACTCTTTACGTAGAGCAGCGATGTGTTCATTCCACCAGTGAACCGATGGTTTATACTACGTTTCCGGGGCATACTAGCATCGCAAGCTTCCTTGACTCTCCTCATTATCTCTTCGGCCTTCTTCTCAGCATTTCGACAGCTAGTTGGGTGATCGTCCAGTGCCATCGTGAAAGCGTCAGGATCAAAAGTGCACACTTTCCAACCAATCATGTTGGTTTTCCTGCGTGCTCCTCTAGTATTTGACCCGTGGATACCTCCCATAGTATCGCACAGTGGTCACTGGCGGTATAGATGTCCAATACCTCCCAGGAGAATCCTCCCCTAATGAGGTTGCTACTCACCCAAGTGAGATCCACTATGGAAGTTGCCTCTCCTCTAACAAACGTTGGTTTATCGCCACTGTTGAGCAGGACTACGTCCAATGTAGACATAGCCTCCGATAACGCTTCCCCTCGTTCTTTAGTCTCCTTACTACCCCAGTCGACTGCCCAGTAATTGAAATCCCCGGCGATTGCCACGAGAGAGTGCTGGTTCGCATCCTCGGTCTGTCGATCCAAGAAGTCTGTGAATTCATCAAAAGAGAGGCCGGGTGGAGCATAGCAGCTGTAGAAATGTATGCCATCCAGCTTCACAGCCACAAAACTGGCCTCTCTTCCATTAATAACGCCCTGGAACGGGTACTTGCCACAAGACCAAATAGCAGTTTTAGAAGTGCTATCCGATTCCCAGGGTTGAGTCATCAGGTGTCTATATGGCTCCGAGATTAGTGCGAGATCTGGCTTCAGTTCGCGCACGGTCTGCAGGAGCAGATCGTGCGCAGTCTCACAGTGATTGAGGTTGAGCTAGAGTATCTTCATACTTGTTTCTTTCTCACCTTCTGGAGCGCCTCTTGAAAGGTCGGGCATCTGCTGCTACCAGCGATGTGGACACAATTTCTTTTGTTGTCTTTCTCGGCACACAAGGCGCATCGAGGGTCCTTTTTGCAGGTGGCGGCTTTATGACTACCCGTGTAGAAATTTGAGCGGCGATTCAGCCGAAACTCCGCTAACGTATATGCCTCGCAGTCGCACGCTCTATAGTGTTAACACGGCGAGCCAAGCCGAAGTGGCGCGATTTCTACACGGGCACCTTCTCCGCACTTGGTACGGAGACTGGATCGGTCCACTTCACTTTTGCGCTTGGTGGCGAGATGTCCATAGTGCCAGCACTTGAAACACTTGGTTGGTCTCTCCACTGTTCTTATCCGGTAGTTCACCCAGCCAATCCTGATCTTGCCGTGTTCTCCGAGTACGTCCTTCACCATTGACGCTGCTAATGTGACCAAAGCAGTGTGGGTACCTCCATAGGCTTTACGCAGCGACTTGACAACGTCCAGCGTGATTGTCCTCGCTTCTCTAACTGCTTTCTGCAGGGCTTCGAGTATTTCCTCTTTCGTCATCATTTCATCGAGATCTCGAATCTCGATGTCCTCTTGTGGCCCTTTGCTTACGACTTCGGCTTCATCTCCAAGGAGATCAGCTATAGTTTTCTGTAATCCCAAGCCTCTATCTGTATTATCCTTCGTCAGGATGATCAATAGCTCTCCAGTGGTCGTCCTGCGGATTTTATCAACAGAAGAACGGATCTGATCATCAGGGACCTCCTTCTTTACTTGGCTGAGTATATCAGCATATTTCTCTTTGTCCTTTAGGCGAACGATCAGTGCATTGGGTCTAGTCACTGATTTTCGAGACTTCTGCTGCTTGGGCTGCTTCGGAAGCTGTATTGTGTGTTGCCTTCTATTCTTCTTGGATATTACCTGCTGCCACTCTGTTACCTCGGGCAGTTTCGCTGTCTTCTTGGTGGGTGGAGTTGGTCCTGCCTCCTTCCTCTTCTTGGGTTTTTTATTACCGGCTTCTGGTGACGTCTGCTGTTTCCGTTTGGCCTTCCGGATGTCGCGTTTGTCGCCAGTGACAGATTCTACATCAGCATCGACTTTAGTTTCCGTCGCAGTTGTCTCAGTGATTGTCCCAGCTCCTGGAGCCGAGATAGCAGGTCCTTGGTATGTGACTCGTGTGTCCTCCAGTGTTTTGAGTCGCCTGAAGGCACTACCAATGCTAGCTATCTTGCTTTTAATCTCCTTATGGACGTTCATCTTTGGCTGAACGAAATCGTGAAGGCCGTGGATAAGCTTATCGAGACGTTCCCAGGCTTGTGTCCTCCTTATGTCAGCACTTGCTTCCAGTGCTAGTTGTTGGGCATGCCGTCTGCTGTTACTTCCCTCATTATCGTCTTGTTTACTTTTTTTCTGAGTTCTCCATTCTGTTCCCACGAGTACCTAGGGAAATGACAGTCCACTCTAGCAGAGCCCCGATTGCTAGAGCAAGGCCACAGAATTACTCCCAAGGTGGGATCTGGTGCCTCAGGAGGAACCGTTTGCGACGTCATTACCCTGACGCCATGCAGCCATCAGCACGGTATCTCACACCTTAGCTTGGGTTGGGTGGACTGCTTCTTAGTCGGTCCTCAATCCGGTTATGATGGAAAGAGGTCCTACCAACTCCCCCACCAGCGTCAAGGGGTTGAAGGTGTGTGTTGGAAATTACATGAGTGGTATTGAGTACTGGACAGTACGCAATCTTGCCGTCAAGGGTTCAAGTCGTTCCTGAGAGGGGGGGGGGGGGCTTTCATGAAAGAGCATCCGCTATCAATCGATAATCAGCTGTGATCGATCCATCTTAGAGAAACGTTATCAGAGCTTTTTTGAAAATTTTCTTCCACTAACACTAGTATAAATTAATACTAGTATAATTCTTGCCTTCAGCAAAATTGGAAATCTGTGCCAGCCAGAGGTGACAATCAATAAAAATAGTAGCAATTGTTTCCCATAGGCAACAGTCAACGAAAATAAGAGCAATGCCATAGCCGACAGTCAATAAAAATAAGAGCATTTGTATGCCATAGGCGATACAAAATTAAGATCTTAGTGACAATCCGAAAATTGTCTGCTACGAGCGACAACAGAATGATCATAACAGAAGGAACCGTCAGCTATTGGCGACAAAAACTCTGTGAGAAAAGAACAGGGGAATTTCACGGAAAAAATGAGGTCTAAACGACTCTTCAGAAGAGAAATAAACAGAAAGAGAAAAACTATGCGCCGTAAAGAAGCAAAAAATGGCATGGTTCATCCAACGAGTGTGAATGAGACAGCTTCTTGTCAAGAACAACGCGATAAGAAAGATGAATTAATTAAAAATAAAAGACAGAAAAAAAAAGAGAGCAGATGGGAATCAAACGTTCTGATCCATTCATTATACAGGGTGTTATCAGCACATACCTTACAAAAATTGGGGGTATGTAGAGTAAAACACAAAAATTAATAGAATCAGATAATAAACATTTAAATGGGGACTATGAGAATGGTTCGTTCTTTAGCCCATCAATATCAGGGAAGACTGCCGCCATATCATGTCACAATTGATGCATTCAAGTGTTTCATTCACAGCGGTGGCTGTCCCTTAAATTTTTGCATTAAATATTAATTCAATTACCGCTGTAGCTTTAACCACGATCGTCGCATCCCATGTTTACTCAATCATCGCAGTGGCTGTCGCCAAAATCTTGCTTTAATACCATATTACCATCATAAGTTACCATAATTACCATAATTAGTTCAATATAAAACCTGAAACCCTTCACGACAGTTCCTAACTTCACGCCATCATGGCAGCGGTTCTTCATGATATTATTGGCTGAATAACGGAAAATTCTCATGGTCACCATTTATATGTTTATTACCTGGTTTTATTCATTTTCGCGGTATTGAGATTGTATTGTTTGACTCTACATACCTCCAATTTTTGTGAGATGTGTGCCGTCAACACCCTGAATATGTACGAATGTATGTGACGCTAAAATTTTTGGAACACGATTTCTGTTGAACGAACGGTGCAATGTCAATTTTTGTTGCTTCAATCGACGCATCTCCATGTAACTTAGAATTGATTAGTTTTTGGGGACAATCGCCTTAGCAGTTCTGTAGTTATTATTTACAAAAAATATGCAAAAATACGTCGAAAATACCGTTTTTTCATAAATTCCTATATTCTTCTTAATAAATGATGCGATCTGAAATTTTCTTCATGCAATTGATGCGTCTTCTTGTCTTACGATTTCACATTCTCATAATTATCTGCAGGTCCTTGACCATGATCATAAGCAAATCCCGTCCAAATCGTAAAAAAATTCAAGAAAATGGTTAACCCTTGAAGTTATAAAATTTTTCTCACAAACTCATGAAATGAGATTGAGAAATATGGGAATAAAAGAAAAAAATCTACATCAGGACGAAAAATTTGATGGAAAACTGAATTATCATCGAATCTCTAGTAGATTTGTTGACTTTGAATTTTGAATGATGACGATTTGTATTCCATTCACTTCCAGAAACAGAGAAAAGGGAAATCTCTTTTCAAATTTTTCTTAGCTTCTCTCCACTTACAATAATGAAGGAGAAACCGGGAAGTTATTGTTGCGACCCGCTAAACGGGTCACACTAATATTGCAACGCATTCACCCATGGGAGCGAACTTGCGAGCGACCAACAACGCACCACTAGTTTTTTTATTTAACAGTAGGATAGTGCCATGTGACAAATGTCAAAGGACAATTTTTTTTTTCATTTTTTTTTAATCAAAGGATAATTTTTTTTCTTTTTTTTTGTTTGAAGTGAAACTTTTTATTGCATGGTAGTAAACTCAATCTATGTAACGGAAACAGAGGGTGGGGATGCAACGTTTGGAGTAGGGGTATGTAACGACAATTCTGACAGATTCAATGCTGACGGAGCCCTCTACCGGTACTATGGGGTAGCTTCGATTCAATAGGCGTTGAGTAGCTGCACTCTTTACGAGATAATATAATAAATGAACAATTTGAATTTAAAATCATTCTAGCATATACATAAAGCTATGAAGTTTCACTTCTATCGCGTGTGATTTCTACGCACACATTTTTATTTTTATCAAAGGACTAATAATTTTTTTGTTCTTTAACAGTAGTATAATGCCATGTGACAAATGTCGAAGAACAATTTTTTTTTCATTTTTTTTTCTACTCAAAGAACTAATATTTTTTTTTTTTAAATCAAAGGACTGATAATTTCTTTGTTTTTTAACAGTAGTATAATGCCATGTGACAAATGTCAAAGGACAATTTTTTTTTTCATTTTTTTAAATCAAAGGACTAATGTGACGTTATGAATTTTATCCGGAGGTAAAACTCAAGGTTAAAGGATAGTACTCTTGGTTGGTGATAGTATTGGGAACTTTAAAGCTCCCTTTCTAGCTATTGTAATTATCCTTTATTCACTCCGCCTCAGCTAACTTCGGCGGTGAGCTCACGGAGATTCGCTCACTCGGCGGATGTCGGATGGAAGGATATGAAGGGTTAAGATATTATTGAACACTCGCGTATAATCGGTAAACGTATGGTATATTCACGATAGTTGTTAAAATACACGACAATGTTCATAGATGGGTCGGTATACGCGTAATTAAGATGTTAGCGCGACTTGGAACTTGGACTCGATATTATTGTCTTTCGGCTGAAGGCCTGAGCCTGAAGATGTTCGCGACTCCGCTCCCTATCGTACTCGACTCTGTGGTGAGTCCAGAAGACCCACCAAAGCTCACCAAAGTTCCAAGTTGCTGAGCTAAGCAATCTCACGATTTTTTCCACTAATACTCTTTTATGCCATCATTAACACAAACTAAGACAATCAAACAGTTCAGGTTACCTGAACTGGACTTGCAAAAATCGTGGGACTGCTTACCACGATGTCCAAATGACACCGTGGGACTGCTGACCAAAGTCTGGATGGCAGGAAAGAGAAATCACATTTCTCATTCCTCTCATCCAGCTATTGTTTAATTTTTCCATTAATTAATAACTAAATCGACGTATTGGTCGATCCCAATACGTTACAGTAATAATTTTTTTTTCAATCAAAGGACTAACATATATTTTTGACGTGGACACGTCTTACTTCCCGTTCTGAGAAAAAAACGACACCGATACCGAGACACCGTGACACCGACACCGACACCGACACCGACACCGACACCGATACCGACACCGACACCGACACCGACACCGACACCGACACCGTGACACCGACACCACGACACCGACACCGCGACACCGACACCGTAACATTTCTAGAAATTTCTAGAATCTTCTTGAAAATTCGAGAACCGTTTGGGAGATTCATTTCAATTCTCCGAATATTGTTCAATGTTTCTAGAATGTTCCAGGACATTATGGAACTTTCTAGAAATTTCTGGAATTTAGTCGAAAAATCGAGAACCGTTTGGGAAACTCATGTCGATTCTCCAAATATCGTTTCATGTTTCCAGAATGTTCCAGGACATTCTGGAATTTTCTAGAAATTTCTGGAATTTAGTCGAAAATTCGAGAACCGTTTGAGAAACTCATGTCGATCCTCCACATATCGTTTCATATTTCCAGAATGTTCTAGGACGTTATGGAATTTTCTAGAAATTTCTGGAATTTAGTCGAAAATTCGAGAACCGTTTGAGAAACTCATGTCGATCCTCCACATATCGTTTCATGTTTCCAGAATGTTCCAAGACATTATGGAATTTTCTAGAAATTTCTGGTATTTCCTCCAAAATTTGAAAATCATTTGTGAAACTCATGTCGATTCTCCAAATATTGTTTAATGTTTCCAGAATGTTCCAGAACAGTACGGAACTTTTTAGAAATTTTTAGGATTTGCTAGAAAAGTCAAAAACTGTTTGAGGAATTCGGATCGATTCTCCAAATATTATAGAATATTTCTAGAATGATCTAAAACATTATGGAACTTTGTAACCATTTCTGGAATTTTCTCGAAAATCTGAAAATCGTCTGAGACATTCCTCTTAATTTTCGAAAATAGTTGGAAATTATGTTGGGAGATTCATTGTTCATCACGTTTTTCCTCTCTACTTGACATTTTCCATTTCATTCAGATTCTAACATCATTACCTAGGCTACATAGACGTGTCCACGTTAAAACTCATCGGGTGTATCCGCGGCACTGGCTAGTGCCGCGATAGATACAGCCACCCCAGCTTTTTTTTTTTTAATCAAAGGACTAATAATTTTTGAAGTGAAACTTCTCATGGCTCGGTAGTTGCCGTCGGGGGTAAATGAGAATTACAATGTGACGGAGCGTAAGAAAGAAGGGGAAGTGACGGGAGAGTAGTGGGGGAGACCGAGCAGTGAAGAGCAGTATCGTTCCGTTTGCTACCGCTTGGCTGCACGCAAGTGCTCGGGGAGCTCCGTAACTGTATGAAACGAACTGAAATGGATACTTTGTCTAATGAATACTTTATCTGTGCAATATTTTCTTAACCAATTGTCGAATCTATCCCCATCCTCTCGTACTAAAACTTTGTCAGTTACGTCATAGCTTTTTAGAAGTTTGTCTTCTAGCGCGTGACGACTCACGCACCCAAAGCGTGCTCTTTTTTTTGACGTGGACACGTCTTACTTCCCGTTCTGAGAAAAAAACGACACCGATACCGAGACACTGTGACACCGACACCGACACCGACACCGACACCGACACCGACACCGACACCGACACCGACACCGATACCGACACCGACACCGACACCGTGACACCGACACCGACACCGCGACACCGACACCGCGACACCGACACCGCGACACCGACACCACGACACCGACACCGTAACATTTCTAGAAATTTCTAGAATCTTCTTGAAAATTCAAGAACCGTTTGGGAGATTCATTTCAATTCTCCGAAAATTGTTCAATGTTTCTAGAATGTTCCAGGACATTATGGAACTTTCTAGAAATTTCTGGAATTTAGTCGAAAAATCGAGAACCGTTTGGGAAACTCATGTCGATTCTCCAAATATCGTTTCATGTTTTCAGAATGTTCCAGGACATTCTGGAACTTTCTAGAAATTTTTAGAATCTTCTCGAAAATTCGAGAACCGTGTGGGAGATTCATTTCAATTCTCCGAATATCGTTTAATGTTTCCAGAATGTTCTAGGACGTTATGGAATTTTCTAGAAATTTCTGGAATTTAGTCGAAAATTCGAGAACCGTTTGAGAAACTCATGTCGATCCTCCACATATCGTTTCATATTTCCAGAATGTTCTAGGACGTTATGGAATTTTCTAGAAATTTCTGGAATTTAGTCGAAAATTCGAGAACCGTTTGAGAAACTCATGTCGATCCTCCACATATCGTTTCATATTTCCAGAATGTTCTAGGACGTTATGGAATTTTCTAGAAATTTCTGGAATTTAGTCGAAAATTCGAGAACCGTTTGAGAAACTCATGTCGATCCTCCACATATCGTTTCATATTTCCAGAATGTTCTAGGACGTTATGGAATTTTCTAGAAATTTCTGGAATTTAGTCGAAAATTCGAGAACCGTTTGAGAAACTCATGTCGATCCTCCACATATCGTTTCATATTTCCAGAATGTTCTAGGACGTTATGGAATTTTCTAGAAATTTCTGGAATTTAGTCGAAAATTCCAGAACCGTTTGAGAAACTCATGTCGATCCTCCACATATCGTTTCATGTTTCCAGAATATTCTAGGACGTTATGGAATTTTCTAGAAATTTCTGGAATTTAGTCGAAAATTCGAGAACCATTTGAGAAACTCATGTCGATCCTCCACATATCGTTTCATGTTTCCAGAATGTTCCAAGACATTATGGAATTTTCTAGAAATTTCTGGTATTTCCTCCAAAATTTGAAAATCATTTGTGAAACTCATGTCGATTCTCCAAATATTGTTTAATGTTTCCAGAATGTTCCAGAACAGTACGGAACTTTTTAGAAATTTTTAGGATTTGCTAGAAAAGTCAAAAACTGTTTGAGGAATTCGGATCGATTCTCCAAATATTATAGAATATTTCTAGAATGATCTAAAACATTATGGAACTTTGTAACCATTTCTGGAATTTTCTCGAAAATCTGAAAATCGTCTGAGACATTCCTCTTAATTTTCGAAAATAGTTGGAAATTATGTTGGGAGATTCATTGTTCATCACGTTTTTCCTCTCTACTTGACATTTTCCATTTCATTCAGATTCTAACATCATTACCTAGGCTACATAGACGTGTCCACGTTAAAACTCATCGGGTGTATCAGCGGCACTGGCTAGTGCCGCGATAGATACAGCCACCCCAGCTTTTTTTTTTTTTATCGAAGGACCAATAATTTTTTTTTTCTAATCAAGGGACTAATATTTTTTGAAGTGAAACTTCTTTAGGCACGGCAGAGCGAGTCGAAAACTACAGCGTGGACTGTAACGAAAAGAGGGGTGTCGGGTGTAACGAAAAACGGAATGATGAGGGGAGTCGTGAGAGTCGGGGAGTGGAGGAGTGGAGCACACCAGCACGGCTCTAGTACTACTCCGCTTAGGTCCCCATACACGAGCGGACGGTTCGGCAAACGGTTCGCTGCGAAACATGATGAGTATATCTATATACAGGGTATCCCGCAACCGATCACTTTTTTGGAAGGGTATTGGAGAAGATCATTTTTGGGATTAAAAGTTCCTCTTCAACTTGTGGATCCGAACTTTTTTGATTTTTAAAATTTTTCTCTGCCTGACCTTATATTTTTGAAGTGAAACTTCTTATCGCACGGTAGTAAACTGAATCTATGTAACGGAAACAGAGGGTGGGGATGCAACGTTTGGAGTGGGGGTATGTAACGACAATTCTGACAAATTCGATGCTGACGGAGCCATCTGCCGGTACAATGGGGTAGCTGCGATTAAATAGGTGTTGAGTAGCTCCACTCTTTACGAGATAATACATATAATAAATGAACAATTTGAATTGAAAATCATTTTAGCATATACATAAAGCTATGAAGTTTCACTTCTGTCGCTCGTGATTTCTACGCACACATTTTTTTTCTGTCTGTTACTACTCACCCCAGGGCCAAAATTTTATTTTTCATAAAGGGTTCAATTTTTTTCTTGGATCTTTTTCGGCGTAGTTCATTGCCACATACAAATTGATAACCCCACTTCCCCCCTCCTTGGCATTTAGCGCCTTCAATTATTTTCGGAAAACAAAAACTAAATTGCAAAATTATTATTTTTTCTTTCATTTTGAGTATTTTTCATTATCTTTTTCTGCCCTGCTATCCACCCATCGACAAATCAACTTCCCCTTTTTGGACCCTTGGCGTTCCGAATTATTTTCAAAAACTCAAAAATTAAAAACCCAAATGAGTTATTATTACTATTTTTTTGGTTTTTCGGTTGTCATTCCTCAACACAGTTAACGAGTCAAAAACGAAACCCCAAACCTCAAAACGAAATTCCAAAAGGAATTTTTTTTTTTTGAGTTTTTTGAGAGTGGTTCATTAGACTAGTCAACCCCCTATCTACTCATCGCCATAAGAACTTTCTCCCATCACTTTCTCGCACCCCAGATTATTTCCAAAAACCAAGATAGGGGGTTGACTAGCCTAATAGATCACTCTCAAAAAACTCAAAAAAAAAAAAAGAAAAAAAATAGTACATTGTGTAACAAGTGCGTAAAGTGAAACTTTTTTGTAACACATACTTTTTTTTGTAATACCTGCCAAAGTTTGCTTTGAGGGGCAATTTGAAGTGCAAAGTGTTTGTTTCGTGCACGGAGTGCGTAAAATTCAAGATCGTGTGTTATGCCCTAGAAATGTGGCATAATGTCTCAATACATTCGGGTATTATGATGACACGAAAGTGGCACATAAACCAGAATGCGAAAGAATTAAGAAATGTAAATAAATTCATTCTTTATATTAGAGGAATATACGTGAATAAAGTATCACGTATATTCGCAATCAGTTAGTGGGACGCTGCATCAGCAGATTCTCTACAACTGGCCTTGGTTGCTCACCCAAACGGTGTCACCGTACACCATGCAGGTGTGAGGCACGCGACGTCTGGACATACGAAACCGCGAGTGAATAAATACTCACCATTTCGGTGTCTCTTGGCCAGTAATCAAATAACTCTTTACAACTTATGTTCACTTGTTACCATACGTAACAGACTGAACTTTTAATTGTTAATTAGTTATTAAAAATCAATCTTCGAATAAAGATTATTTAATTCTCGTAATTCTACTGTGTGACTACCCATCTCAGAACCCACTCCGCTCGGGTCCATTTCACTTTACACACGATCTTGAATTTTACGCACGCGCTGTGGAAAACAAACACTTTACTTCATAAACTGACCCGAAAAGTGAACTTTTACGGCAGGTGTTGTAAAAAATAATATTTATGTTGTAATTTCGTTTTGAGTTTTTGGAAATAATTTGGGGTGTGAGAGAGTGATCGGGGAAGGGTCTTATGACGATGGGTAGATAGGGGGTTGAGTAGTTTAATGCACCACTCTCAAAAAACCCCCCAAAAAAAACGAAAAAAAAATAATAGTATTTATTTTATAATTTATATTATCTAATTTAATTCTTTTCGAGTAGACCGTAGATATTCGGAGCTGAAATTTGACTCTAATGAATTTGAGAGGACATCTTTCCGGGTAAAAGGAGTTGAAATTATCTAGAGGGTGACGTAATACTTTCAATTGCATAGATGTAGAATTGCAGTAGCTTGAGTAGTCGTCAAACTTCAGTTTGCCACGAAGCTCAGATAGAATCTCAGGGACTCTGGTGGACCAGTATGTAGACATTAGGTTCATCCATAGATCCGTGCATTCAATTCCACTAAGGCACTTCTTAAGTTGAAGGATCCAATTGTATGACGAGGAGATACTGGAGGCATCAGCAGCGTTGGCCAATGCGATTTGTCTCAGGAGACAGATTTTTGGGAGGCGATGAGATTCCATGTTTAGTATTTTTTCCACCCATCTGGGGCTTGCTTGATGATATCAATAGGGTGATGTGGTCAATTCCGGTCTCCAGACGAATTAGGTAGCCTGGAGCATTGAGAGGAAGGTTGAAGAGTCTCTTCAGGAAGTGAAGCTGGGCTTTCTCGAGTTGATCAATATACGGCAGTCCCCAGATGGAAGCTATCACGAGGTCACTATACTCGTGTACAACTTGTGGATGGAGGCCCAGGAGTCTGCTCTCAGCTTCGGTACCAGGCGTAGCACCGCTCCTGACGCACAGTTGGCTTTGGTAATAGCGGCTTTGGTCGCCAGCAGCCCTTTGGCAGAAGATGAGAATTTAACGTCCAGGTAGACATAGCTTGGGACAATTTCAATTGGGGAGCCATAGAGCTCGAAATTGTGGTTACAAGAAGGCAGTGGACCACCTCTTCTGAATACTACAACCTTTGTTTTATTAGTGTTGACAGTTAGTTCGTTGATTTTGCAGTAGTCTTCTAAAATTTTCGACTTGTTCTTTAGATCAACAGAGTTGTGAGCAAGCATAATAAGATCGTCTGCATAGAGAAGGAGGGAGACTTCATTTTGACCATTTATATTAAGGCCAGAGGCACCTTTCTCATGGAAAAAGGACACTATGTCTGAAAGGAAGAGGTTGAATAGCAGATGGCTAAGTTTCTCACCCTGAAGCACCCCCTCGCTGACATCCACTGAGCTCATAGAGCCCTCTGAGGTTCTGATAAACATTGAGGAATTGTCATAGAGGTTTTTGATGACTCTGATAAATTTGCTACTGACCTTGATATAGTGAAGTTTCTGCCAGAGTAGTCGATGGGAGACTGAGTCGAAAGCTCGGCGAAAGTCAATAAAGAGACCGTAGACTTTACCTTCAGGAAGTCTCAGCCTGTTGTTCGAAGTTAGTTGGAGCGTGGTAATGTTGTCCATTACTCCCCTTTTTTGTCGAAAGCCGGTTTGCTCTTCAGGTATGATCTTGTGTTCCTCTGCCCAGGTATAGAGTCTGAAATTCAGGATAGATGTGAAGATCTTGGTGATGTTATTAACTAGGGCTATCCCACGGTAATTGAGCGGGTCAGTGGTTTCTCCTTTCTTGAAAATCATGCATAATACCATGCTTGTCTATGCTGATGGTACTACACCCTGACTGAAAACAGCATTGAAGATGTCTAGTAAGGACTGTACCCAGTCCAGTGGTAAGACTCTAAGAAAGCTATTAGAGATGCTGCCTCCTCCAGAGCCTTTGCCTTTCTTTGCATGTCTGAGACTGAGGCTGAACTCTTTCATCTGTATCTCTAAGTCGAGTACCGGATCCATGGAAAGAGGGAGTTGGATGTTTAGCATGGGTGGAGTCCTGGGAGGGTACATACAGTAAAGGAATTCGTCCCAAGTATCCAAGCTGATGCATTCAATCCTCGTCGGCCTGCCTTTGACTGAGGCCACGGTTTTCCAGAACGTGAAAGGGTTATTAATGTTGGCAAATCTGTCAGCAGTTTCTCTGTCGTGTGCATCTTTTTTATCCTTGATCATATTTTTGTCCGTTTTCATTTTATTATCGAATTCGATAGCCACGGGTTTATTGAAATAAGGTTTGTACACTTTGGCATATGCCTTGCTTATTTCCTTCTTCAGGTGGGCGCAGTCAGAGTCAAACCAGGGGTTCTTGTATTTTTTCCAGTTGAGATTGCTTTTGGCAGGGTGGCTTGGAGATTTGGTCATGCCTGAGGTGTGAGCT
This sequence comes from Coelinius sp. EB29, assembly GCA_035578325.1. NCBI lineage: Eukaryota > Metazoa > Arthropoda > Insecta > Hymenoptera > Braconidae > Coelinius > Coelinius sp. EB29. The sequence continues at coordinate 3,935,255 of JAOZGT010000013.1, read as the reverse complement.
GCCCCTTTAATCGCACTCATGAGGGGGAGGCAGTAGGACTCAATGGAACCAGGAGAAGTAGACGTTGGAAAAAGTGGCGGGTTACCAAGCTCTGTGACAAAATTCTCAGCTTTCTCGTCTCGCCAGACTAATGAGACTGGATGGTGAGCGGTTTCCCTAGAAAAAAAAAAAAAAAATTATCCTATGACATTTGTCACATGGCATCATTCTACTGTCGAAAAAAAAAATAGTCCTTTGATAGAAAAAACATTATTAGTCCTTTGATTGAAAAAAAAAAAATTAGTTTTTATATTTAAAAAAATGAAAAAAAAAATTGTCCTTTGACATTTGTCACATGACATCATGCTACTGTTTAAAAAAATAGTTCTTTGATAGAAAAAACATTATTAGCCTTTACACCGAACCCCCGGTCTGTGGGACCGCTATCAAAACTTTCATAGTGTATAACTATTTATAAATTAAAGAAAAAAAATTCAAACTCCTAGTATCTTCCTATTTTATCGGTTCCAATCAATTCCAGGCATTTTTTATTTTTTTGTCCTCGATCAATCGATAAAACTACCCGAAAGTAGGAAAGTTGCGGTCTCTCAGACCGGCCTGTGCGGTTAGTGTAAGTCTATTTAATGCATGATAATTTATGGAAATTTTTTTTAAACACTTATATTTATCATTAATATCATTTGATCATTTTCCAATGATTTAACAACAATTAGGCCCATCAATTAGTATCTCGAGGAGCATTCTATTGAGGGTTCAACCCGTCCAGCGAAGAAATTCAATTCAGGGTAAAATAATTATTTAAAGAATGAAAAATTGCAATTTATTAACAAAAACTACATGAAATTATATGAAATATTCCTCTCGATTCCGCGAATATTGAAAATAGACATTTCTCAATGAAAATGTTAGAAAATAGAGCCACAAATGGTATAGCGGTCTGACAGACCGTGAGGTACAGTTAGCGTGCGTTTTCGGAGGGGTTCGGTGTAAAGGTTAGTCCCTCAATTGAAAAAAAAGAATAGTCCTTTGATTTAAAAAAAAATAAAAAAAAAATTCTCCTTTAACATTTGTCACATGGCATCATGCTACTGTTCGAAAAAATAGTCCTTTGATAAAAAAAAAATTAGTCCTTTGACATATGTCACATGGCACTATACTACTGTTAAAGAAAAAAAAATTATTAGTCCTTTGAGAAAAAAAAATATTAGTCCTTTGATTAAAAAAAAAATTAGTCCTTTGATTAGAAAAAAAAAAATTATTAGTTCTTTGATAAAGACAAAAAATTGGTATTTCAATGTAAAAAAAATGAAAAAACTAGTGGTGCGTTGTTGGTCGCTCGCAAGCTCGCTCCCATGGGGAGTGTGATCCGTTCAGGCCATAAAAAAAACTTCCCGGTTCGTCAGAATTGTCTTAGGATTTCCTAGGCCTTATTATGAAAAAATAAAATGGAAAATGAATAAAAAATCAATCCGAAAAAATGTTTCGAAAAGAGTCTGAAAATTTCCTCCGAAAAACATTGAAAACGCTCTCTTCGAATAACTCAGTGATGGGTATAATTGAAATATGGGGATGAAAGTAATTACGTATTTAACTAGTTAAGTAGTTTAAGTAATTTATATTATCCGAAATAATTCACTAGTTTCTGCTCCCGATTGGAAGCATTGTATTCGTCCAATTTAAAGATTTTTAATTCTGATCGAAAATGATGCAGAATGTCATGAAACATGGAGAGATGATGATTTTAGAGACATGTCGGTACATATGTATGTGACAATTGGGGTTTTGCATAATCTGTTTTTAGAAAATTTAACATGAATACGGTGAAATTTATGAGAGAAAATCTGAAATTTTGGCTCATGGTACTTATGAATATGCTCAACTTTATCGCGAAGTTTCCGTCTGATCGGTCAAGTTGTTCCTGAGATATAACGGTTTGTTCAAATTTGGGTTTTCCTCAATATCTCATAAACTACTGCACCAATTTCAATTATTTTTTCAGAATACTAGACTCGATGGCTTCAATCTAGATCAATAAAAATATATATACTGGTTCATACAAAGTTTGGGAGATATCACCATTTTTCTGTTTTTTCAAAAATATCAAAAAACAAAATCGATGCATCTTGAAATGGGAAATTTTTTTCATCTGAAACTTTTTTTCATAACTTTACCGTTTTCGCGAAATCGCGTTATGAACAATCGAACCGTTATAAACAAAGAGAGCTGACCACATTCACGAATTATTATTATTGGATTCGTGTTCAGCACCCTCGGAAACATATAGCATAATAATAGAACTGACTCGCCATAAAAAAATAAACTTTGGACACAGGAAAGGCACAACGTATGGACTATTAATAGAGCGCTTTCAAATGGTTCTATCAATCCTTGCCGCGTATCATTATTGCAAATGTGTGGTGAGGAACATCGCATTTATGAGAAACACCTTTATGTCAAATTTCAAGTTAATATCTCCATTTTTGCACAAGTTAGAGAGATTACAAAGATTTTCTCTGAAAAACAGATAAATGACCATATCTCGAAAACTAAGGAATCGTAATTAAGCATGAACACGTTGGCAAATACGGGGTGATGGAGAAGGAGGATATGGAGAGGAACATGAAAAAAAATCCAATCGGTTGAGTATTTTTTATAGTCACGCATAAGGTTTAAAAAGGAATCGTCATTTCTCAAAAACTAAGGAACCGATCGAGCTGAAATTTGGCACAGAATGAGCCCTAACTAAGACTAACTTTTTTAGCGTAATTTCATTCTCGCTTCCGAATGGAAGCATTGTCATCGACCTATTTTTACATTTTCTAATTTTGGCTGGAAATGATGTAGAATGGTCTGAAACGTAAAAATACGAAGTTTGGAGCCAATGTCCGTCTGTTCGCGTGTCCACTCGAGGGTCCCTTTCCTTAAATTGACCAATTAATTGAGAAAATCATTACCGAAAAATCTGAAATTTTGTCAGATTGTTGGTATTAGTTGGAGCTAATTCTGTGCCAAATTTCAGCTCAATCGATTGAGTAGTTTTTGAGAAATAGTGATTTGTTTGTAAATCTTTTTTTGTGAATATCTCAGAAATGACCAAACCTATTGGCTTTTTTTTCAAAATCTTCGCCTCGTCGTCTACTATCTGAATCAATCAGAATATATATACCGGTCGATGCAAGGTTTTAGGGAAATGGCCAATTTTCTGTACTTTGCGGAAAATTCTTATAAACACGCTAACTTTTGAAAAAATGGAGATATCAACTTGAAATTTGGCATGAAGGTGACTCCTGATTGTAATGTCTGGTATTGAAAATCAGCTCAATCGGACAGGTAGTTCCGGAGATATTCAACTTTGTATGCGGATCTATTTTATCGAATATCTCGAAAACGACTCAGTCGATTAATTTTTTTTTTCATCTTATGTTTTCCTCGAAAAACTGGAGAACGACTGGACCCATTTTCTCCAAAATCCTTTTCGCTCTAAGTTGGATGCAGACGCTTTGATTGCATCATTGTTGGCTTTGATCGCATCATCCATTCGCGAGATATCGTAAACCAAATTTTGGTGACACACACACACACACACACACACACACACACACACACACACACACACACACACACACACACACACACACACACACACACACACACACACACACACACACACACACACACACACACACACACACACACACACACACACACACACACACACACACACACACACACACACACACACACACACACACACACACACACGCACGCACGCACGCACACACACACACACACACACACACACACACACACACACACACACACACACACACACACACACACACACACACACACACACACACACACACACACACACACACACACACACACACACACACACACACACACACACACACACACACACACACACACACACACCCTTAAACGAGAGAAAAAAGTTCATATAAATACGAGAAAAATTCCTACAAATATATGAAAAATGACTGTACTGTACAGGAAAATTCCAGGTGCTTGGCGATTACACCCATTTTACCGTGCTAGCACCCGAATCTTTACCTTTTTTTTTTCTCCATACAAGAAACTTCTCGATAGTTCAGTTTTGCCTGGGAATTCCATAGGCCTTATTATGGAAAAATGGAATTGAAATAGTACATCTTTAGCCCGAGTCTTGGGAAACAGATCATCCTTCTCCACATGTAAGACTGCCTTTCGTGCCGGAGACGAGGATGGCAAGTACTTGGAGGAGGGTGATATGTATTCCATGACGAGGCGTGAATATTTTTTTTCGTATCCCGGCGCCAGGGAAATGCCAATTTTGTGTGGCGTAACGCCACGAAAATGAGGTTCTACGGGTCTGACGACACGAAAATGAGAAAAGAATTCTATCTGAACAAGATTTCTCGAAAAGAGGCCGAAATTCGGAAAGGACCAGATGGGAGGGAGGTTCAAAGAAATACTGTCTGGTTGCAATACTTGACATCAAGAACACCTTCAATTCAGCCAAATGAGATCGCGTTATGAGAGCCCTCGTCGAAATGAACAACCAGGATACCAACGCAAAATGGAAGCAAGCTACCCACGGATAGGATTCTTGGATACGATACGGAGACTAGTCCTAAAGAATACAGAGTCACTGGAGGGGTACCTTTAACCTAAGAATTGAAAAGAAAACTTCACCAATAGTCAAGAAAATTATCCAGAAATTTATTTAAATAGGACAATTACTTTCAAAAGTATACTCATAATTTAAGAATAAAAAAAATAAATAAACTCTATTATAAAAATATGTCAGATTAGTCAAGAATTAGCCAAACAGAAAAAAATACATACTGTTGGTTTGACAGACTCACAGGAAGAGAAATGATACCAAGTATCATCTCGTCATGTCATTCAGGCAAACTTTCAAGTATCATATGTCCAGCAAAACTAGTTATTCTGGTGAATTTTTCTTTCATCCCTAGAGGTCAGTCATATTAAGCGGGAACATTTCACATTCAAAATAATGATATCAAGAACCCGTGTGGAAATTGTGGTAAGGCTACGATCAGTCTCGGATCAGGACCTTACTCTGATACCTGATCAGGCTTGTAACGCCTCGGACCGAGATTTTCCACTCGGGTTTCACCGCCTCCATCATAGGCAAATAATGATAAATTAAAATTTTTGAGAGAAAAATTTCAACCGTTCTTAGCCGGGAATCGAACCCGGGACCTCCCAGTATCGCGCCGGGTGCTCTTACTTTTTTTTTTTTTACTTAACAGAGTTTTTATTCAAATTTTACGTCTTTATAATACATATGTACATATTTACACCTATAAAAACTAGTCTTAAAAAAAGTTCGTGGATACAATATTTTTTTTATGAAGTAAACAATAGGCCACACTGTGGCTCGACGTGTTTATAGAATATTTGTCATCAGGTTTTTAATTAGCAATTATTTTGATTTTGTTATATGCCCAAACGGGTGCATTGATCAATCTTGGAGGTTTTGTGCTTAAAAAAAATTAGAATGAGTTCGCATGTTGTGTACATAAAAAAAAAAAGCACTTCAATTATTTGCTGGGGTGTGTTTTAGGGGATTTGATTTTTTACATGATTAGTGATTCTGTACTTTACATGTATTATAGTATTAATTTCTATTATAGCAATTTTCATATTTTGTATTAGGTTCAATATAATGTAAGATTGGTTCGTATGCTGATTTGATTTATTATTATGTCATTTACGAAATTTAATAATAATAGCAATAATAATTAATATAAAAGTATGAGTTTTAAGGAGGTTGAAAATTTTGTCGATGGACTCGACTTTGAGCTCTGGTTCTATTTAGCTCTTTATATATCACTTCGCGGTCTTTTAATTCTTTGATATATTTATCGTCATTGTCTATCCACCAAAAGCTTTTGTTGACTCTGTAAAAGTCATCTTTATCTCTTTGGGGAATATCCCTAGCGTATGTTAGTTCAGTGTTTTCTAGACTGTCAATAGGAATTTTTTTGTTCTTTTTATTTCTCTTTATATGGTATAATATTGGCATGTTCCATTGGTCTTGGAACAAACCAATCTTATCGTATTGTGTAAAATATTGTGGTTTTATATCGCCATATCTGGCTCTACCTATCGCCTCTTCGGCTGGGAAATTAGCCAACTCATTTATTGTTTTATTATTGATGTCTTTGATTTTATTATAATAATTCCTAGCTAGTTTTAGAATGAAATTGTCGATTTTAGGGATTTCAGCTCTATCGTAGAGAATTTTATTACTTACGCGATGCTGGAAATTAGAGTGAGTTGATCGGTATAAACATAAACATGCTCTAAGGCAGTTTCTTTCAAAGACTCTGAGGCATTCAGATTGATAGGCACCTAGATTCCAGAGAATCTCAAGGCCATAAGTAAGTAGTGGACGTATCAGTAGAAGATAACAGATTACTCTTGCTTTTTGATTTATATATTTGTTATGGAAAAGGTATCCTAGCGATTTATATCTTTTCCTAGCTTTTTCTGTCTGGATGTCTAGATGTTTTGAGCATCTTGCTAGTGAATCTATGTGTATTCCCAGATATTTGACCATGTCTTTGTTCGGGATTATTACTTCAACATTTGTCATAGGTTCTGTTATTTTTATCTCGAAGGATTTGATGCTTTTAAGCTTTTTTTTGACATATTTTGGGTCGAGTTTCTGAATAAAATGGCCTCGCTTTTAGAAGGGTTTACTTTCAAATTCCACATAGAGTACATATTAATGGCTTTGTTGACTAAAATGTTAAGTTTATCGGAGATTTCATACCCGTCGTTACCGGAGACGTAGATAATTCTATCATCTGCGTATGCAATAGAATGTGTGTTATTGTTATTGTTTAGTTCAAATGCGTCTATCATGTGAGCTGTGAAGATAGAAAATAAGATGGGGGAGTTGATGGTGCCCTGTTGTAAACCTTCTGTGATGTTAAAAGTAAAACTTAGGGAATTGTTATGATTTATTACTTTGAATTTTTTATGGTGGATCATATTCCAGACTGTTCTGGTGAGTGGAGTTGGGAATTTATTTTTAACAAGAGTGTAAATCAATCCGTTTGTCCAGACTGAATCGAATGCTTTCTCCAGATCTAGGAGCACAGCTCCGATCATTCTGTTTTTAAATCGGTCTTCGTTTATGTCTGACAAAAGTTTGTTGACCGCGTGTAAAGTTGAGTGGTTATGTCTGAATCCATATTGGTTATCCGGTATGATTTTTTGTTTTTTTTCATAGGCATTAATAGAGTTATTGATAATTGCTTCATAAATTTTACTTAAGGATGGAGTCATACTTATGGGTCGATAACTTACTGGATCTGTCAAGGATTTGTCTTTCTTGTGGATTGGGATAATTATTGCCATTTTCCATTGGTTCGGGAAATAATAGTTATTTAATGAATTATTAAATAGTTTGACAAGGTCAAGAATCATCGAGTCTGGAAGATGTTTAATAACTATCGGGGGGATTTTGTCAGATCCACTCGAAGTTTTATTTGGGAGATATTTTAGGATGAGTTTGACTGTGATAAAATCGGTAAAATAGTGTTCGATTGGCGAATTGTTGTTCGCATTTGTGGCTTCATTATTTTGGCCAAATTCAGTTACCGTAGTACCTTTTGTAATGTCTGTTATCATGTCAGTTTCGAAGTCCTTGATTTTATTGTCAATGAGGTTTTTCAAAGGGGTATTTTCGTTCAGATAGCGGGGTGAGTTTATTCTTTGATAGTGTGCACCCATGACGTTTATGATATCTGTTTCTTCATTAATAACGTATTCGTTATTATTTATTGGGATTTTATTCCGATCACAACCTGCTTCATTGATTAATGAGTCATTATTAGAATCAATTCTCAATTCTCGAATTATTTGTTTTTTTTTTGGGCGAAAAATGTTATTAATTGTAGGCATAAATTTTTCAGAATTTTATAATTGATTTTTTTATGAATATTGTGCCAATACTTTTCAACAGCCGAGTTGAACTCGATATCTAGTTGCTTTTTGCATTTTTTAATAAAGAGTAGAGTATATTTAGTCTCCGTGTTTAATTTAAGAGGATCTTTTTTCAGAAATTTATTCAATATCTTAAGTAGTTTTGATTTATAGTTTTGGAGTTGATTGATTTTTTTGTTTGTATATTTTGTAATGTTTCCTGAGGGTTTTCCTCTGGGGATTAAGTTTTCAATTGCGGAGGAAATGTATTTCGTGAGTTCTTCAACGTATTTGTCGATTTCTTCAATAGATAAATTTTTATCATTGGGAATATTGATTTTATAATGATTATGCAGGTGTTTAGTAAAATTCTCCCAATTAGTTTTTTTGTATATGTAATAGCTCTCTTTAGGATTGTCCAAGTCAATTCTCATAGAGTCATCTAATTCTAGGACAATGATTAAGGCTTTGTGATCGCTATCATAGATATGGGTTGGGATATTGTCATTTTTTAAGTTAGAAATGTTTAGTCTAGAGTCGATCAAAATTAAATCAAGGTAAGTTTGTGCTGGAATGTATGTGAAATCGTCAGGGGGGATGATATTAAGTTTTACTCTATTGTAGTTGGCCAATTCCCAGTAGCGGAGGTGGCGACCTCGATCTTCATTACTTCTATCGTTATAGTCACGGTGTCTGGCATTTAAGTCGCCGGCTATGAGATAGTAGATATTGTTATCAAATAATTTAAGTTTATTAAATAGAAAATCTAATTCGTTCAAAAATATTTGCTTTTGTTTAAATTTATTGGTGGCGTAGACACTGACGATAAATAAGGTTTTGAAGTTAATTGTTTTAATTTTAATTATCGTATATTCTAGGATCTTGTTATTGATCGAGTTGGGATAATTGATTGTAGTGTATTTAATGTCTTTACGTATTAATATTGCCGTTCCTCCTGAAAACTCAGAATTATTTCTGTCATTTCTGATCAAGTTATAGTTATCAAATTTAATTGTATGTTTATTATTTAGTTTTGTTTCACAGATTAGTGCAATATCTATGTTATTTTTAATGAGGAAGTTTTGAAGGAAAAATCTTCTCTGTTGTCTAACTATTGAGTTAACATTTATTGAGACTATATTTAGTCCATGAATTGAAACGATTTCTTCGATATCAGATCTATTAGTTTGTCTCTGGTTCGCCATTGAGCTTGAGATGTTCAAGACTTTTATCAATATTTTTTTTATTTGAGTCTACTCGATCTGAGATCGAGGAGATTTTGGCTGAGAGTGAGGTAATTATTGCATTTTGCATTGCACTTGCCCAAGGGGGCATTGAATATTCATTTGATTGAGGATTAGAATTAATGGTGCTTGTATGACATTCATAATTTGTTGAGGTATCTCTTAAAGTTTGAGTATTATTTGGAATTATTCTATTTCTTTGTTGAGTATTCGTTTGGCTTCTGTGAGAGAGAGCTTCAGCAAAAGAGACAGATGGAGTAATTCTTCTGTCAACCTGATTTAATACTTCGTTTTTCTTTTGTTTATTAGCCTGTGAATTTGATTTCATCATTTCTAGAGCTTCTTTGAAGAAAATGCAACCTTTATAATTGGCTGGATGTCCAGTTTGTTTGCAGTTTGCGCATTTTAAAACTGTCCTATCCGAGTCTTTAGCTAGGGTACATTAACCAGGGTCGTGAGATTGAGCGCATTTCACGCATCTGAATGCTAATGAACAGTTAGTGCTAGAGTGACCAAGCCTTTGGCACTTTTTGCATTGAAAAACATCATTTTTACGCAGAGGTTCCCATCGGATTTTCTGATATAAGATAATTCTAACCTTAGTAAGCTGGGATAGAATAGTCTTGCTGGAAGTTTGTACTAAATAGGCAATATTGTTTGTGTTTTTGTTGAAATTTGTTTTTGTTATTTTTAAGATCTCAACGTTATCTAATTTAAGACTATTCAATTCACTGAGTATATCATTTTCATCGAAATCTCCATATAATCTTTTTAAGACAATTGTTTTTGTTTTATCACATTTAGGAGTATAAGAGTAAAATTCGATATTATTCGTTTTTAGAATTTCTTTAAAAGAAGTATAACTTGTGATATCTTTAGCAAAAATAGTTATGTATTCAGAGTCTTTGGCTAGTTTCAGATAAAATTTATCTTTAAACTCACTGTTTGATGTCAGGAGCTCCGCTATTTCCTTCAGGGATTTACCAATTGAGTGAATAGGAAGTGGACGCTTGGCTGCTCCCTTTTTGGCTGTCTGTGACCTTGAAGGTTGTGATTTCTCAGTGTCATCCGGGGTTATCTCGTAAATTTCCTCCCCATCTGACTGTAGACCCTCAAATGAGTTGGCCAATGATATGTTGTACTTTTTAGACTTCTTATGGGGAGATCGAACTTTTTTTGGAGTTGTCCAGTTCGATTTGTCCTCTAGAGTATTAGGAGTATCTAGATCACTGTCCTCTGGTGGAACAGTATCTTCACTATAGTGCCCTGTTTGTGATATCTGGGTTGGATTACTTGGTTTTTGTGAGCTGGTATGAGATCGTTGGTTTGATCTACTATACAGAATACGACATTCTTGTAATTCTTTCTGTACTGCTTTATCTAGAGTATTAGCAGTAACGTTGGAATTATTTAGCCTCCCAATTTTACCGGGAGTTCTTGAGGAGTGGGCTTCATTCAACTTTTTGCGTTTCTTATTTGACTCGATATTTGGATGTATTCCACGGCCTCTGCCACGACCAGTGGTATCCATGTTATAATGCCACGTGTGGAGTTAACCTCAAATATTTTTATACGTGTTTTGGCCGAGGCCATATCACTGTATTCGATTTAATTAATTGGGTAAATAGTTGATTTGTAGTTTTCGATCAAATATTTTGTTTTTTGAATCGATTGAGCGAGAAAAGATATGATATTTTTTCTTCAAGAAAGCACTGATTTTGGGCGACTTTGCAACGTGCGTCCGTACTTTCTCGATGCTCAAGGCAGACTGCCGGGTGCTCTTACCATCTGAGCTACCAGGACACTTGTGGAATCCCTCTCTCAATCCACCTCACACCCGTGTGGAAATTGTGGTAAGGCTACGATCAGTCTCGGATCAGGACCTTACTCTGATACCTGATCAGGCTTGTAACACCTCGGACCGAGATTTTCCACTCGGGAAACTATTCATCTTACAAATTGCACATTATTTAGTTCGTTGAAATGATATTAGATCATCATACGCATTTCTTAGGTTTTTACAGTCATTAACAAAATTAACAGTAAACCTTTGATGTTTTTTTATGTTAAATATTTCCATGATGTTTAACTTGAAACCTGGCGTAGATGTTCCTAATATGGCTGAGCGATTAAAATTAAAATTATGATGTCTCTTTTTCACGTGATCTGATAAACCTGAGCGATACTTCATTGGATTATTTTCACTCCTAATGTGTTCATTAAGTCTGTCATCAAAATACCTAGTCGTCTGTCCAATATAAACCATCGGACAGTTACCATAAGGTATTTTATAAACAACATTTGATTTTAAATTGTTGGAAACTGGATCTTTAGTCGTTTTAAATAGATTCCCTAGTTTATAAGTTAACAATGAATTACTTTCAAGCCAAACTCATTACAACAATTTTTAATACTGTTAGTCAAACATCGAGAGAAAGTTAAGAAAGGAGTTTTTTTACTTTTAATGACCGGCCTATCATCTGTAATTGGATTAGACACGTTGTTCTTCATTTGAATACTCAATAATCTATCATTCACTAGGTCATTAATACACTCAATGGGGTAGTCATTAAAGATCAAAATCTTCTTGACTAATAAAATATTTTCATTGAAAAATCTCTCACCCGCGATTTTGAACACTCTGTTTACTAGATTTTTTTAACGACCGCACGTTTTTGTGATGTTGGGTATTGAGAGTTGAACTTTAACATCCTTCCGGACCAAGTGTCTTTACGATACCAATTAAAAATTACTTTTTTCCTTTCTCTAATGACAAGAAACGGTCAATGAATTATCATAAGAAAATTCAAGGGAGGTGGAGAATAAAATACAACATTAAACTTATGTCATAATTGCGACGTTTCGCTAATTATTATAGCTTCATCAGGCACTAGAAAATAAATATATAAACATAAATTCACATTTCATACACTTATCAGTGATTTCTAACCTCATATAACAAATTATTAAAATACTGAAACAGAGCTTAACATAAACAGAAAAAATTGTACCTTAACATGATTAATGTCTTGTCTCATTCAAATTAAAACTCTCGAAACGGAGTTCTCCATATGTAACAAGAAACAAATAGCAAAATTTAAGAAACATATTTTTCTTGAATGACAACCACTCAGATACAGTCACACGTCTTAGTGTGTATGAGTCCCCCACAACTCAACACTCATCCGGTGATAGACAACAACGCAGCAGAACCGCGCGGGGGCAGCACTCTCCAGGCACCAATGTTCAGCCAGCCTAACATCTTACAAATCTGGCATTCCGTCGATCTATTCTCCTCTTATATTGTTTTAACAAATAGCTATATGAAGAGCGCAAGCCGCATGTATCTTCCCGTTTATTCACTGTATCTGAAGGATTATGGGGTTAATTAAATATAAAACACAAGTTTAATCTGAATAAACTCTTTATTATACGTTGTCCACGCAACGGTTTTCACACGAAAGAATGTAAGTCAGAATATAATATAAAGGCGCAACGGCGCAAACGGTGGTGACGCGGTCAACCACAACAACTGGTCGGTAAAGAGGAGACGGGCTAATGGCGCCACTTTTAACACTCCCTCCCGACATAGACTGTATCCTTATTTCTACCAGTCTTCTTCTTCTCTCCTGGTAACTATTTATTTAATATTTGGTCCTCTCATCTCAGAATTTGGTTTTTGTCATCGCACCTTCAGTCTTAAGTTAAACAACTTATTTATTGCCTATATAACAGAAAGAGAAACCTTATTAAACATTTGCATTCATAATCATATCAATTAATCGTTTGTGTGATTCAAATGATAGAGGTGTTACGTCCCAAGTAGTGTCACAGATTTGTAGATAATTGAGGATTTGAACTTGTCGACCTTTTGGGTTAGTAACTCCGAGTGTAGAGGGAAACTCTTTTCCGTAGGTAGGTTCCACCAATCAACTACTGAGCGTAGCTGACCAATCAAGACACAATATTGGAAATATGTTAAAATGTAATTTATTTCACTTCACACACTTGATTCAAAATTATTGCAATGGTGAGATAGGGTTTAATTCGACCCTTGAAGTTTAGCCCTTCGTAGGGTTTCAACTATCTATTATTTATATATGGTTTTACACTTGTGATTTTATTGGTATTTTGAGTTTGGACTTCTATCAATTGAAAGTTTACACTTTATGATTAGGAATTCAGGCTTTGATCCTTGTCAATTGTAAGTTTACACTTTACAATTTATTCCCGAACACTTTGAATTAGAAGTTGTAAGTATTGGATTTTTGTTGGTTGTTTCCACTTTGGGATTTACGATAGGAGTGATTTTTCTGAGTTCAGGGTCTTAATAGTTAGATGAGTTGGGTTCTCGCGTGGGCGTACGCACTCTTGTTTCTAAGGGTAGGATTGGTTGATGAGGGTGGAAAGGGAAGGGAGAGGCGAGTCGATTGGTTCGGGATGAGGTGACGAGCCTCGGACGTTGTGATTGGATTTGGTGTAATTAAAAGTGCAGCTGCGTTTTGTTATTTGGAAAATTCTGGTCCCACGGACCGTTGGAATTTGGAAAATATCATTTGACACTTAGATTTTTATGACTTCTTGAGTTCATAGTGTTCGGTTTACAATTTCAGGATGTCTGTACTTATCTTCTGGACTTGTTCTATATTTTTATTGCTTTTTTGAGAATTTAACGATGCACGTGTGCATGAGAGGTTTGTTTATTACATTCAAAAATGTGGGAAATATCCAGTTTCGTGGGAATGTCTGGAAAAATATGTTCTGAACACTTGTGTGTTGTTTGTCTTATGTGATTTGATAATATTCCATTTTAGTTAGTTTGAAAAAATTGTATGTGGTAATTGAGGTCTTACTTACTAATTATTGGTAAGACTCGACAGTCGATAATGCAAATAAAAAGATATACTAGCGCCCTCAGGTGACCCTAGTGGGGACGTAACAGAGGCTTTGTAAATATATCAGCTAATTGATCTCTTGAGCTAATCCACTTTACTTTAATCAAATTGTTCTTTACACATTCTTTTACATGATTAACTTTTATTTCAACCATATGCCTCAATTTATTTCCACCATTTGTTTCAACACAAAATGCAGCAGCTTTATTATCACACCATAGAAACATTGGTAGTGGTGGATCAACTAGTATTAATTTTAATGAATTATATATCGAGAGCATTTCTTGACTTGCTTCGCTCATGGCAACATATTCTGCCTCACAAGTGGATAAAGCTACTGCTGTTTGTTTGTGAGTTCGCCAAATAATCGAATCACCAAACAATCTCACCACAAAACCACAAGTGGTTATCGAATCTTTACAATCAGCAAAACTTGCATCAGAATATCCATTAATCTCATTAGAATCACCTGTATATCTTAAACCTAACTTCGTCGTTCCTCTAAGGTATCTAAAAACTCTCTTAACCATTACCCAATCACTCTCAGTTGGGTTTACCTGATGTCTACTCAATACATTCACAGCATATGATATATCTGGTCTCGTAGCACCAGCCAAATACAACAAACTCCCAACAGCCTCTCTGTATGGGATGTTCTCTTTAGTCTCTGTCTTTTCCAATATCTCACCATCATACTCAGTTTCTCTCATCTTTCTTTCGTTATTCGCGGCTTGAGTTGTAATCATAGGTGTTCTCTGCGGATGAGATTTATCAAATCCAAATCTAGTCAAAATTTTCTCAATATATTTCTCTTGATTTAATCTAATTGTCTGATTTTCTCTATCACGTCTAATCGATATACTTAAAAATTCTTTTGGTTCTCCCAAAATCGTCATCTCAAACTCTACACTTAACTTGCTCTTTACTTCTGTTAATTTTTCTTTGTCATTACTCGCCAGCAAAATGTCATCTACATAAAGTAGCAAAATCAAAAATTTCTCTCCATCTCGCCAAACGAACAAACATGGTTCTAGATCGGAATTTTGTAACCCCATAGTCAAAGCTACTTCAGTAAATTTTACATTCCACCGTTTTGGACTGATACGAAGTCCATACAGAGCTCTTTCTAACTTGCACACATTACCACGTCTTTCCTCAACCGTATGATCTGTTCCCTCAGGAATTTCCATATAAATTTCCTCTTCAATCACACCATTAAGAAAAGCTGTCTTAACATCTAACTGACAAACTTCTAAATTGTATTTATTGATAATAGCTATCACCACTCTCACCAATGGTAATCTAGAAACTGGAGCATACGTTTCTCTCAGCTCATAGACATTCTTATCTTTAAATCCTCTAATCACTAATCTCGCTTTGAATCTCAATTTACCATCTGCTTCATTCTTACACTTGAAGACCCACCTTGAGTCTATAATATTCAATCTTTGCCCATTTTTCATTTTATTGGGTCTTTTAACAATCTTCCAAACTTGATTCTTCTTTAGTGAATTTAATTCTTCATTAATTGCCTCTCGCCAACGACATTTTTCTCGACTCATCATGGCTTCTTTATAATTAGAAGGATCAGTATTTATCTGAGCCAATAGTGCGTGAAAAACTTCATCTTTCATTTCTACTGTATTCTCTTTTTCTTCATTATCACAATTAACACCGGTAAAGAAAACACTACCCTTTAATTCTTCATCGACATTCAATTCAGAAAAACTACTATCATTAATTAATTCTTTTCCCGCATCTGATAATTTTATTTTCTTTGAACTATTTGACTCTGATACTTCTTTTCTAGGTCTACCTCTCTTACGTTTTATCTCTCCCTCCTGTCTTGAAGAATTCTCAATCTCACCTTTACTTTCACTGAACTCTACGAACCATTTTTCTTTATCATCAACTTCTTCAAGAACAGGAAAATCTCTGACACTGTCTTTCTTATATTTATCACCGTAAACTAATTTTTCATTGAATCTAATATGTCTGCTTTCATAATATTTTCCTATCTCTGGCTTAAGTACCAAATACCCAGTAGGGGTATATCCTACAAGAATTACTGTCACACCTATCTGTCCAAACTTTGGACCTGTTTTCCTTGGTACCTTCATATAACACAGACATCCGAATCTTTTGATTTGATTTATATTAAAATTATGAGCTGGAGAAAATCTCTCCAGAGGAGTAATCATATTATTGGATTTATGTGGAGTACGATTATAAGCATACACGGCCGCTGACAAGGCCAAATCCCACATACTTTGTGGCAATCGCGAATCATACATGTAACTTCTCACCTTCTTCTGTATCGTCTGATTAAATCTTTCTGATACACCATTGTGCTCTGGTGTATCTGGACAAGCCAACTGTAACTCTGCCCCTAAGCTCTTGAGTACATCTACTGTATAACCTCCAGTAAACTCAGTACCCTGATCTGATCTTAAATAACAAACTTTGGCATCGTAACCCAGCAGATTACGTGCGCTCCTTGTGAACATTTCAAGGCAATGTCCAGTCTCACTTTTCGCCTTCATTGGATAAGCCATAGCGAATCTAAAATAATCGTCAATGAACACGGATATAAATCTGTACCCCTTAGGATGAGAAATGGGAGATATCGGTCCCATCACATCTGAATGAATTATCTGCAATGGAGCTGTTGCTCGTCTTCGCACCGAAGGGAATAATAATTTGTTAAATTTTGAAATTAAACAGACCTCACAATCTTTGATTGAATCATCGAAAACTACTTTATTCAATTCTTTATTGTCTGGAAATTTTACTTGCAACGCTCTAAGATAACTTGTTGAAGCGTGCCCAAATCTACAGTGCCACAACATTGCACTTTTGTTATTTACTTGTTTTTCTTTATCAATTGAAATTGGCAATATTTCATCTAACGTTTCATCAAAAGCACACTCATCAACATCTTGAATTTTTCTATCCCAAATTGTATAATCAAAATTTGACTGTTCATATGGAATTTTTCTTTTATTAACACTACTCTCAACTCTCGTTATTTCAATATTTTGTCCATCTGATTTTACTTCTTCTACTTTGTCTTTTTCTATCTTCTCATTTTCCTCAGTCTTTCCTTTCACTTCAATCTCGTTTTTAGCAGTCATACTGCGAGTGAGATATCTTCTCACTTCACTCTCACCTGTCACAACTTCAGCAGCATTTGCTATTATTCGCCGATTCGTACACTTGGAATTACTTTGATCAACTGAATCTATTTTATTAATTTCTAGATCAATTATCCAATATGGTTGTTTATAGATTCCCGAAATGAAAATATCTTTTGATATCGGATCGAAAATATCTATCTTTTGATCATCTAGATAAATGGCTAAACCCATTTCTGCAAACTTCCTTAATGATAATAGATTTGCTTTAAGATCCTCAGCGAAAATTACTGAATCAATCTCAAGTATTTTACCATTTGACAATTCAATCTCTATTTTACCGGCTCCCTCCGTTTCTAAATTCGCAAATTCATTCTTATTCGCGCACCTAATCACACCACGATCAGATTCATCAAACGTTTTAAAGATTAATTTTGAGTTAGTCAGGTGCTCAGTTGCACCTGAATCAGCTAAGAATTCAGTTATAAATTTATCTTTCTCTAATTCTTGACTATTTGTATAGTACGTAATGGCGTTTGATCGACTATTATCTAATTTTCTGTTACCTTGATCTGCGTTGTTGTTGTCAGTTGTTTTGTTGTTGTTATTTTGTTTGTTGGGATTATTAACAAATTTGTTACTTTGTTTACTCTCACCTCTTTTAAAAGCAAATTTACTTTTATCATATCTTCCTCTTTTATACTGACCATTACTCTCATCATTGACAGATCTTTTCATGCCTCTAAAACTACCACGTCTTTGACTTCGATAATTATAACGTGAATTCCCTGAATACCTTGAATATGGTCTTGAAGCACCATCACCACGGGGTCCAGTGCCCCCATTGCGCTTTGGACAATCTCTTGCCAAATGCTGACCTATAAGGTTACAATAGTAACACACATATCCCTCTCCATCACCAGCAGTACACTTATGCCTTGTGACCAATCTTCTGACATTTATAGCATTTCGGAGCCTCAGCCTGTGCAAGATTAACAGATTTTACATTACTGTCTGAAGGACCATTTTTATTTGCTGCTTCTTCCTCTAATACACTTGATTTTAATTCCTCAAACGTCAATCTCTCACCTTTAACCTTCCTTGTTACTTTGTCAATGGTAGCAATATTAGGAATAGCACTAATTACTGCATTATAAAAGGCATCTCTCTTCTCATCAGAGGACAGAGGAGTAGCGTCAGGTGAATTTTCATACTGAGCTAGAGTGTCATCAAATTTGTCACAGAACTCAGCTGCTGACATCTTACCAACTACATATTTCATGGTATAAATTTCTTTTCTCACCGAGTGTGAGGTAAAGTTAAATTCACTCAATTTTATTTCTTTCAATTTCTTTAAAATCTCTACTGGATCTTGCATCTTAATAATTCTAGGATGATACACTCCATCTAAATGATTTATTAAAATTTCTCTAACTTTATGTCTCTGCTCTGTAAGAGTTTCCTCATCAACAGATACTTTGATTTTATCATCAATAATATGTAACAATTTATTTGTCCTAATTTCTGAAGAAAAGTAATCATAAAATGCTTCGTATTTCATTTTACTGTCTAATTTGTAATCTCTTTTAATATTGTTTCCTTTATTGATAAGTTCAACCTGTAGTTTGTTTGTCAATTCATGTGCTAGTACTTTCAAAGGACTTTCTTTAGATTCTGAATTTACTTTACTTTGATTTAATTGCTCAATTTGTCTTTTAACCACATTCTGAACATGCATTTCAAGTTCTTCTTCATTCACTGACACCACTTCTCTTCCTCTCACCCTATAATCATCATATCTCACCTCGTCATCTTCCTTAATGCCTCGAAGTACATTCAGTTTGTACTCCATTGAAGCAATTTTACTGGCCTGCTCTTTCAACATCTCCTTATTCTCTCTCATGTTCTCATATGCTGCTTTGGTAGAAGCAGCTGTGTTCTCACACAACTTCTCCACCGCCGACAACAACCCTTCTAACTTCTCCTCAACTGAAATATTTTTTGTTATTTTATTTTGCTGAGGATCAATTAAATTTTTATTTGATTCAAAATCAATCAAACTAATTTTTGTTCCAAGTATCTGATCTGATATTATTCGTGGTTTGGCAACTGTTTCATTATGTATGTCAGCTCTTATTTCTCTTTCATTACACTCACCTTTCTTCAACATAGCCATGGTCTTATCTTCATTTTCAACTTTGCTCTTAATCTCAACTTTGCTCTCACCTCCCAAACCACCCTCACCAGTAACAAATTTTCCCAAATCATTATCCTTATTTCCCTTTACACCAGATACTTGAGCTGACACAACTCTCCTTGGACCGTAATCTGGCAATATTGATGGTTTCCTCATTCTAACATTCCCTTCATCCCATTTTATCAGAATTTCTCTCAATTCATTGGTGAGCAGATTTTTGTCTGTTATAACAAAAACACAAACTCATTTAAGAATATATTAATTTTAATCGGTTTGCCAGATTCGGTATTCCAAATCTAGTTGACCGAACACAAGTATGGCTAGACTTAGAATGAATGAACTCTCCAGAGATCCGAACACAAGACCTCCTTAAAGTTCACCCAGGTAAATCAGATCCTGAGATGTTGAACACAAACATCCATTCTCTGATCACCCATAGGAGAATTTTATATATAATTGCAATTATTTCTTTAATTTATGTTAATTTATTCAATTTAATATATTTATTTTGTTGCATGCATGACTTTAATTCTTATATATTTCTCAGTTTTATTCAAATCCCTCACCAATTTCAACACCCAGTGACTCTCCATCATCAGGTAGAGCATAAACTCTGTTATTGATTATCGATACAGAAATCAATTCATTTTCTTTCACGAAATATCCTTTCTGAGATAATTCCAATTTTACCAAGTTGTAAATTTCGAAAAGACTTTCAATTACAGCTGTAATAATAATAATATTCAATATTAATTAATAATCAAATATTCTTTTTTTTAATTATTTTTCTTTTTACTAATTTGATGCATCATTTATTTTTCCAAATTTATTTAATTATTCGCATGAGTCACACGCATCACGAGAGATGACGGAGAAAGAGAGAACTTTTTTTTTTTATTTTATTATATCTTTTCCAATTCACACCCTTTATTTTTCTCGGAATTCCGTTCTTCTTTTCTTATATCTTTTCCTCGCTCGAGCCTACACATTCTTGACTGCAGTCGTCTCCCTCCCTCCAACGTACCCATCGCACACATGCTGAAATCCGCCATGACAAACTCTTGTCACGGCGTCATATTTATTTTCCAAGTTTATTTCTCTAAATTTCACTAAATATTACTTTTTCTTTTCATTAAATATTTTTCTGTTTATCTGTCTCCATTTTTCTATTAATTTAAATAGACTAAACTTTTTATTTATGGGCAGAAAGCCCCTTAACAAGTTGGCGTCTATGACAAGATTTTTCCAACCGCCATCTTGACCACGCCGTATGTATTATTTCTTTTTATTCTATTAATTTTCACTTTAAATAATTAAACCTTTACTTACTCATCTCACCAGCTTTTCCACTCTTATTATTTGCCATTTCTTTTCAGTAAAGTCCTTTCTTTCTTTAATTTTTACTTTTCTCTTTGTAATAGATTTTTTTTTTCTTTTTACTTTCCAATTAATTTTTTGTGTTAATTATTATGCACAGTGGAAGCGTATAAATTTTATTAATTTTCCAGGCCCATAACCTGAAGGATTATGGGGTTAATTAAATATAAAACACAAGTTTAATCTGAATAAACTCTTTATTATACGTTGTCCACGGAACGGTTTTCACACGAAAGAATGTAAGTCAGAATATAATATAAAGGCGCAACGGCGCAAACGGTGTTGACGCGGTCAACCACAACAACTGGTCGGTAAAGAGGAGACGGGCTAATGGCGCCACTTTTAACAGTATCATTCATGGAAATATGGATCATTTCACTAATGTTCCTTTTCTTCCAATTCTCTTCCGTATCAAGAATACTAATACCACTAAAATTGAAATTATGACCAGTGGAAAAATGATGATCCGCTAAGGCTGTTTTCTCAGTTTTCAGAATTTTCTCAGGTTTAAAGTCATTTTTATGTTGACTCAACCTAATACCTAATCTTTGTCTAGTCTGTCCTACATAACACTTAGAGCATTCACAGAGAATTTTATATATTAGTCCAGATCTGCTAAGCTGTGGTGTCTCATCTTTTAATCTGGTATACAAATCTCCAACTCTCTTCAAGTTATATGATACAAATCTTGAGTCCGTGTTTTTTATACAATATTTGTTATATGAGGTTAGAAATCACTGATAAGTGTATGAAATGTGAATTTATGTTTATATATTTATTTTCTAGTGCCTGATGAAGCTATAATAATTAGCGAAACGTCGCATTTATGACATAATTTTAATGTTGTATTTTATTCTCCACCTCCCTTGAATTTTCTTATGATTTGATAACATCATGGAGATGAATGCCATCATGGATTGTAATGTGAAGGGTTTTTTCACGACAATAAGACGAGCTTACGGAGAGCAAGTATGTAAACATATAAAACAATGGCAGAACAACAACATAAAACTAGCCTCATTGAGAAACAGGAAAATATTTCTGCTGGAATGTAGACGAAATGACATTACACCGAACCACATTGCAAATAATATGAAAGCAGTTACTTTTCTTCATTTTCAAGAACATCCCTTTAAAAATGACACTGATAATTTGATAAGAAGATACAGAAGGTCAGTACTTAATTTAGAGATCAAAATTACATTCTGGAAGATCAGTCAGCTTGAAAAAGAATGCAAAAATTTGAAACATGTTCTTGAAGTTAATCTAACAGAGAATTTAATTGAAAATTTAAAGTTAAAGATCAGGGATTCTTATGAAAGAAGTTTTAAAACAATCAAACGCAATAACAGAAGAAAGTTGAATTCTTTAGTAACAGAAACATCACCGATCACAGTGTCAACACACCAGAATAATGTCATTTATAATTTCACAACTGTTGAGTTACCTGAACAAGTAAAACGTGTTCTATGTCTAGAACCCAAGTTTGGGTTAGAGATTACAGGAGAAGAACTTCCTGTCCCGACTATAATCAAAGATATTGAGACTTGTATGCAGAGTTTAGTGGTGAAAGACACTAGCACTGATGAACAAGATGTAGCGCAGAATAATATTAGAGCACGAATGGTCAACATTGTTACAAATTTCCTGAATAAAAATAGAGGGAAGAATAGGAGCTCAATTTATAAAGACATTAAGACCACAAGAGAGTTCTTGAAGAGTAATGATCAAATCCTGGTGGCAAGATCTGATAAAGGAGGAGCCACGGTAATTATGGACAGAACAGAGTATGTTGACGTGATGAAAGATATGTTGAAGGATGAATCCACTTACGTAAAGATTAATAAAGATCCGACCTCGAAGTTCCAAACGAAAGCTAATGCTCTCGTGGAGTTGTTGAGAAAAGAGGGTGTAGTGGATGAACAAAAAACGAAATCCTTAAAAACGTGGAATGCTGTGATTCCAAAAATGTATGGGCTCAGGAAAGTACATAAACAGAAGTGTAAATTAAGACCTGTCGTGAGTTGCTTAAAAGCCCCGAGCTATAAGCTAGCTAGATTGTTACATCAACTCCTGTCTAAAGTACAGAAATCCTCTAAGTTCAGTATTAAGAACTCACATGAGTTTGTGGATTTTGTAGGTGATGTGAAACTACCAGATGGTTATGTTTTGGTCTCATTAGATGTAGTATCATTATTTACTAATATCCCGAAAGATCTCGTTATTAACATCGTGGAAGAACACTGGGACGAATGGTCCACCATAGTCGCCGCTCCAAAGAAGGTAATATTGGATTTAATCCAATTTTGTTTTGATGCAAGCTACTTCTCCTTCAATAATGAAGTATATATGCAGATAGATGGAAGTAGCATGGGCAATCCAGCAAGCCCGGTGCTGGCGAACCTAGTTATGGATCATGTGATTGAGAAGGTAATTGATGAACTCCCCTTTAACATCCCATGGGTGAAGTTATATGTAGATGATACTTTACTACCAGTGCCTATCAATCAAATAGAAACGGTGAAAGACCAGTTTAACTCTGTTCATAATCGTATTCAGTTCACTGTAGAAAAAGAAGTAGAGAATGCGATATGTTTTCTTGATGTAAAAGTTTTCCGACAAAATGATGGGACTATTAAGACGAGTTGGTATCAGAAACCGACGAACTCTGGCAGAATAGTCAATTTCAGATCTAATTACCCGACCTCACAGAAGATTGGAGTAGCGTTTGGTTTGCTCCATCGAGCCATTGGCTTGAGTAGTGAGGAATACTATGAGGAAAATATAAGAAGGGTGAGTAATGTACTAAAGAATAATAGTTACCCAGATAAATTCATAAAGAACTGCGTCAAGAAGTTTAAAGATCGGAGAGATAGTGGAGTGATGAGAGCTGAATTAGAGATCAAAAAGAGCTTCAGCCTTCCGTTAATCAAAGGTCTGTCACAAGAATTGAATAAGTGCATAAAAAACACGGACTCAAGATTTGTATCATATAACTTGAAGAGAGTTGGAGATTTGTATACCAGATTAAAAGATGAGACACCACAGCTTAGCAGATCTGGACTAATATATAAAATTCCCTGTGAATGCTCTAAGGGTTATGTAGGACAGACTAGACAAAGATTAGGTATTAGGTTGAGTCAACATAAAAATGACTTTAACCCGTCAGCACGCGCGCTATTCTCCCAGCGTTCTTTACGCGCGCAATGAGAGAAAGTCTCACGCCCCGAGCGCGCACAAGTAAGACAAGGATAGACGCAAAATTCGAGGTTATTGCTATGAATGAGAGGGGAAACAAATTTTTACGAGTTCAATTTTTATTTATTTCCAACTTTTGAGGCATTGTACATCGCAGTTGTTTTATATTTTTCTTATCATTTTCTTAACTTCATTTTTTTAGTAGATAACAATCTCGATCACAGAGTTTCATGACTTGTTTTCCACTATAACTGACAATTACCTTGGAAAAATTTCAAACTCTTTGTTTACAAAAATGACAAAAACGACGAAAACAGAAGGACAAACGTTATTTTTCATGAAAATTGAAATAAACTTTTGCTTTTGAAAGTTTTTTATAAGAAGCAGTTTGTTTATAGAAAATATTAGAATTGGCAGGCAAATGTGATTTTTTCACAAACAAAATCTGAAACAATCAATATCAGAATATTTTTTTTTCAACTTAGTGTTGAATTTTTTCATAAAAAAGTCAACTAGTCTTTCATCTAACCGCTCAACAGCCTTTCTTTCTCTTTTCACTAAATTATTATGCCATTTAAATTATCAAACTTAGATAAAAATGTGATTTTTTCACAAACAAAATCTGAAACAATCAATTCCAGAATATCTTTTTTCAACTTATTGTTGAATTTTTTCATAAAAAAGTCAACTAGTCTTTCATACTTCAAAAATTATCACTAATCTTTTTCTATAGTTTCAATAGCGAATTGGTAAAATGATTCAGTTGATTTCATCCTAGGGTCAGGTTTTGATGGATATCTTGAAATCTATGGGAGATAGAGATATTTTTATAAGAACCTTTTTTCTAGCTCTCATTGCACTCTACAAAAAAGGTCATAATGAAAATTTCTCTATCTCCCTCAGATTTCAAGTTATTCATCGAAAACTGACCCTAGGATGAACTCAACTCAAACCGTTTTACCAATTCACTACCGATTTCTTAGTAATATTCAACCATCATAAAATATATAGAGAAAAAAAAATCAAACCCATAGATCCACGTTTTCCTCTTCACTCGTTGTACTTTCATGTACCTGAGTACAAACACGGCAAGTATGAACTGTATGTGTGGGGCATACGAACTTAGAACAATGGATACATTTTTTATTCACGTACTTATTGGCTTTTCGGGGGCAAAATCCACAAGGCCCTCTATCCTTCTGTGTCTTCTCAGTCTCTTTTTCAATTCTGAAATTCCCTACTTTCTGAACCAGCATTCGTAATTCTGGGCGAAGTGATGGTACAGCAGCACGTATCTTCAGTTGTGGGCCAACAAGAGCTTTGGCCAGCTCGGATATATACAGACGACGAGGTATTACCTTCTTAGTATTCTCCTTATAGATTATCTGAGAGTTGATGACACCAATGTTCATCAATGAGTAGAAAATCACCATTGGCCAGCGCTTGGTCTCTCTGCTTACTGAATAATTACCTTTCAACTCATCGACTGTATCTACCCCTCCCTTGGTGGAATTGTAGAATGTGATTATAGCAGGTTTTTGACGTTCACCAGACTCCCCATCAATTTCAGCATCATTATGAAGGGTAGAGAGCAGCAGCACATTCTTGTTCTTCTTTGGAACATAAGAAACAACTGTCAATTGGTCAGTGAAACAGAACTGACTACTGTTCGCTTGTCTCCCCTTGACATTGGTAAATTCTGGTGGAATTTCTGGTTTATTCTTCCTGATGGTTCCAACCATCGTGGTGCGATGATTCTCGAGGAGATCTTTGGCTAGGGGCACTGAGGTAAAGAAATTATCGATAGTCAGATTACGTCCAGAGTTGAGAATCGGTTGACATAGACGTTTCACAAGAGGCTGCGTGGCGTTGTCGATCTCAAATGGTCCCTTGGGCTGTTTGCCTACATACACTTCCATCTTCAATGTGTAAAAATTTTGACAATCGACCAGGGAATAAATTTTAATTCCATATTTCGCAGGCTTGGAGGGGATATACTGACGAAAGCTCACTCTGCCTCTGAATTTATCCAGCATTTCATCGATCACCACTGTTTGTCCAGCATTGAAATGTTCGGAACATTTTTGATTGAAATACTCGAAAAAGTATCTGATGGGGGCCAGTTTATCCAATTTCACTCTTTCACGTCTTGTTTCAAGATTATCAAATCTCAGGGCTGTGAGCAGAAGGTAAAACCGTTTGAGACTCATTACAGCACGAAAAAAATCTGGTGCTGTACCATCTTTCATCCAAAACTCTTGCAGATTGACGTGCCCAGCTTTTTTCGTCCCAAGCATGTACAATAATCCAATTACTGCTTTCATCTCAGTGAGATCTGTTGGACGTCCATCTCTCTCACGATCAAAACGATCTCGAATTTTGTCAAGAAAAATATTTGAGCTATCAACGATCTCTTGAAGTATTTCATCAGTGAAAAAGAGCTGCCAAGTGTCCAACACAGTCAGGGCTTCTTTAGCGACACCCTTGACACTACGTAATCGAAGAACAATATTGTGTTTTTTCGTTTTTGCTGGGTCTGGTGGATGAGCCTCCCATTTCATGGTTTTCTTCTTATTATAATAAAACTGAATCTTGGAGTCATCGGAGGATTGAGGAGTGGAGTTATTTGCATTCTCATCTGTACTGTCACACTCCTCCTCGGAATCGCAGTCACCACTCTCATCCTGCTGTGATCCATTAGATTCTAAATCCTCATCTTCTTCTAGGTCTAATATTTATTGATCACAATGCTCTTCACTTGCAGCCCAAGGGATATGAACTCTGTCATCCATCCTGCATCGAGTCTAACCTAAAAAAATAACGTGCTGGTTCATACGATACCCAGTTCTCGAGAATATATCATGTGAAAATATTTCATTCATAACCTTCGCTTGTTGAATGCAACATCGTAATGATAATTATAACTCTTATTTACCTTGCACAATGCGTATTAATTTTATTTTCCAATGTTATGAATAATTTCACTCTCAGCTGTCAACCAATCTCCGGCTGGAACCATTCGCCTCCCCACTACCAGCTACCATGCCGAACGTTGCCGACCGACGCCGGAACAATCCGAATGCGCCACACTCCCCGAACGCCTTTAGGCGCGCGATGAGAGAAAGTCTCACGATCCTTGGCCGCCTCCGATAAAATATTTTTTATTCAATTATTCATAAACTTCCGCGAGTTCTAATTGATCTCATGAGAAAGGGAGATAGTTGATTGAGGCATTAAAAAAGTTTCATCCAAATATTTTCATTTTTAGGATACGTTTCCTTTAGAAACTCTCATAGCGCGCGTGCTGACGGGTTAAACCTGAGAAAATTCTGAAAACTGAGAAAACAGCCTTAGCGGATCATCGTTTTTCCACTGGTCATAATTTCAATTTTAGTGGTATTAGTATTCTTGATACGGAAGAGAATTGGAAGAAGAGGAACATTAGTGAAATGATCCATATTTCCATGAATGATACAGTGAATAAACGGGAAGATACATGCGGCTTGCGCTCTTCATATAGCTATTTGTTAAAACAATATAAGAGGAGAATAGATCGACGGAATGCCAGATTTGTAAGATGTTAGGCTGGCTGAACATTGGTGCCTGGAGAGTGCTGCCCCCGCGCGGTTCAGTTGCGTTGTTGTCTATCACCGGATGAGTGTTGAGTTATGGGGGACTCATCTATCTATCTATTCCATTGGTTGGCTATATCCCTCGTTTGAGGAGGGCAAGTGGCCGATGTCTTCTCTAGTTTGTGCGTAATGCCATCTGTCCAATGCTTCGGGAAGCTCCGTGGGGGACTCATACACACTAAGACGTGTGACTGTATCTGAGTGGTTGTCATTCGAGAAAAATATATTTCTTAAATTTTGCTATTTGTTTCTTGTTACATATGGAGAACTTGGTTTCGAGAGTTTTAATTTGAATGAGACAAGACATTAATCATGTTAAGGTATAATTTTTTCTGTTTATGTTAAGCTCTGTTTCAGTATTTTAATAATTTGTTATATAAGGTTAGAAATCACTGATAAGTGTATGAAATGTGAATTTAGGTTTATATATTTATTTTCTAGTGCCTGATGAAGCTATAATAATTAGCGAAACGTCGCATTTATGACATAATTTTAATGTTGTATTTTATTCTCCACCTCCCTTGAATTTTCTTATGATTTGATAACATCATGGAGATGAATGCCACCATGGATGGTAATGAATTATTGATTTCCTGCTCGATGGTGAACTGTAGCCTAGGGTGAAAACTATTGAAAATTCTGAGAGTTTCTTCAATTCCATCAATAGGAATACATGTAAATATATCATCTACATAACGAAAGAAAAAAGGATCTTCAAAGACTAGTTTCTTCAAGCAAGCCTCTTCAAGCCTAGCCATAATGATATCAGCACAAACAGGGGCAAGAGGAGAGTTCATCGGTAATCCAAAAACCTGTTTATATACTGAGTTGTTGAAGCAGGAGAACGTATTGTTCATTACCACATCAACACCATGAATGACTTGCTGATATGCAATCTTAGTTTTTAATTCCTTCCTTCTACTAGTTATTGCATCTGCCATCAATTTCAAAGGAACGTTCGTATATAATGATTTCACTTCCAACAAAATCAAAATGTACCCTTCAGGAATCTTAACATTTCTCATTTTCTCTACAAAATCCAAACTGTTCTTTAGATGTGACTTATGGTCTCATGACATGGGAGATAAAATTTTACTAATATATCTTCCTAATTCATGTAAAGGACCATTAATAGATGATACAATGGGCCTAAACGCTAACGAAGGTTCATGAACTTTTAAAAGTAGATAAAGTTTCGGAATCACGCATAATTTCACTTGTAGACTATCATAAGTTATTTTGCTGATATACCTTGTGAGGATTTTTTGACACGGGGAATGGTAACCGTGTACCTCAGCAACCCTGCAAGCGCCAGATGATAGCAATGCGGAAGGAGCAGCAACAACTTACCCCTTTCCAACAACGTGGCCGCGATGAACGCGGTTCGACGCTCTGGGCGCCAGTCCGATTTAACCTCCAATCGAACAATGTTGAATAAAATAAACAAATACCCCAAATTCCCTGGAATTGGCCAGGTAGCTCAGAAATAACCGCGAAGGCGTGTGGCGTTCAAATAAATTGGTAACTCCAGATAATAGAAAATGGGTTTAATTCTTAGTAATTGGGTGGTTTGATAATCAATAATTTTTCCAACCGGAATCAATTCAACAAAACAAAAAAAAAAACAATATTGTCGTAGAGTTACCGGGAGAGGACTCCCGAGCAATGACTCGATACAGCGCAAAAAAAAATAATAATTCAATTTCAAAGAAAAATTAATAATCAAACGAAACTATTCCATCAGACAAATTCGTGATTTATAGAATAATAAAGAAAATATAACTCTAACCAAAATTATTCATAAAAAAAAATAATAAAATGAATAGGCGTTAAGCGCCACGCACACAAGGATCACCCGACGTGACGAGACGCAAGCCACCCCGAATAACTCGGGACGAACAAAAATTATATCACAAAAAATGAATAAATGAGTCGGGAGAACTCCCGTAATTACGAATGCACAAAACAATTCTCGTGATAATAGAAAAAAAAGTTCAATAATAATAATTAATAAAATAATGCTTCTGAATAAATCTCATCAAAAATTGTGTGACTGAAGGTCACTGAGTGTCGCGTCACAAAGTAAGAAAATCTAATAGAATTTCTCAAACGGAGCCCAAATGGCCGCCGGAGATAATCAGAAATTTTAACGCGAGCACTCACAAACTAAATCACGCTCACCGTTATGCGCGTCTCCTGCTGCTTCCATCTTGCAGCTTCCCCAAACGGTAACGGTGGCGGACGTCCACTCAGTGGTACAACGAAAATATCAAGTGTAATCACACACAAAAAGAAATAGATAATTTTTGCGTTCAAGACGACTTAAAAAATGAGCAATTTCAGAGTAGAGAAAATTGTCTAATATTAGTTGCGCACAATGCGTCTTACGCGCTGTCCCAGCGAAGAGTCAAAATTTTACTCTCTTGGATCGCCGGAGCGTACCCGAAATATTTCCCCCACCCCGTTATAGCCTCTACCAGCCTAGGTGTATGACACAGCTTCTGCCTGTGTGTACGATAGAATATTCAATTCAATTTAAAATTATTAATTTCTAAATTTGCGATAACTCGCTTCAATTTCAATATTTTGACATCAGATCTTCTTCCGCCATTTCGTCTGCGCCACGCGCTTCAGATGGTCCAGGTCCCAGCCTCTGACTCGGGACCCTCTATTCTCTGGCCTCCGTTTTTTATGCGGTAGTGCCGCAGTTCACTGGTGAGGTGGTGGTGGGGAGTGAACGTAGAGGCCTGCCATGCCTGCTCACGCTCGGTATCATCTCACGTACTCATGTTGGTGTACTCTCAGTTGTGTGTGTGTGTGTGATCTCGGTGGTTGTGCGTAGTGTCGTCGCCACTGCTCCTCTCTCTCTCTTCCCTTGTGGTAGGCTGGCTACTCTCGCTCTCTCTTGATCTCGTGGCGCGCGCAGCGCGGTGAGAATGATTTAGATAGCAAGAAAGAGAAATTGGAATAAGAAATAAAAGAATAAATCATCTATTTGTGGCTCTGGGTGATCCCACTCCTCGCTGGGGTATTTTACTAATTTTCCCCCCTTTACACCGCGGTCAGTACTGGCGAGGAACAGTGCATGATTTTTATCATGTCACAACCTATACCTATCTCGAAGGGTACAATTCCCGGTTGTTGGTGGCTTCAATACACTATAGGTCGAGAAAATCTTGTATAACTGTAGAAAAGTTGGGGTAGAGGGATGGTCATTGCTTCCTCCAGCTTGTCGAATATAACCAAAAAACTTCTAAAGTGCATAGAGCAAGAAAAAACCACAGAAAAAAACGTGAGATTCATCAGAACATAGAACCGCGAGTGAGTAAATTCGAGGTTAAAAATTGACAGTTTGCCTGGCGCGCTTGAATGCTGCCGCGGAGGGAACGGAGTGAGTGAAGAGGATAGAGCAGATAGCTACCAGTGCCTCTAGTGAGGACTCATTATCTGGGTAGCTGATTCCTATAGAGCGTTAGGGAGAGTTTCAGGGGGCTGACCATTGGTGAAGTTTTCTTTTAAATTTTTAGGTTAGAAGAGGTATGGCACGCAACTTGCCCATGTTTGTTGCGGTCATGAATAATTGTTGGATAAATTGTTCTGCTTAACCCTTTCTATCTTATGGGTTTTAGGTAATTAATATTTTTCTGCTGAAATTGGTTATATTTGCCATAGCAATAAAATTGTAATTTTTGGTTGAATATTTAAATTTTTTTTTTCTTTGATATAGAACAATAAATAATGCCCTGAAGATGGACACATAAAGTGTCCGAAACGTTGGCAAATAAAATTTTTGTCTTTCATTTATTCCTTTAACTGGCACTGAATGATCGCTAAATTGGCTGTTTTGGAGGTTTTTTGAATTATCATATAAAGCGATTGAAATAACGTCATGTATAATAATCATCTAGTTTATTCTATTTGATAACAATAAAAACTCAGTTTTCTCAGTTTAACATTAACAGAAAACTAGTACTCCACTATTTCTCGAATACAAACGACACCACAATAATAGTTGTTTTAATTCCATAAGTCAAAAATACACAACACAGCCATCACCTAACCAACCATCTCCCCTCCCGTTGTCAGGTCATATCTCCATTGGACTACACAACCATTTCCACATGACAGCACCATCTTCTCTGCTTCCCTCTGTACAAACAGACCCTCCAAGATCTTCAACGACTCCTCTATCTTCCTAAACCAATCTAATATCAGTATTACACCGTATCAGACCAGCGTATACCGTGCTTAGCCTGTCAATATCAGATCTAAAATTGACAGCATTTCTATTTTTTGTGATGTGAATCATCTCCAGTATATTAGGGTTGTACAGTCTTGATTGATGTCCCAGGACTCTCACCTTCTTGTACTCAAATTCATGTTTCTTATTCACAGCATGTTTAGTTAAAGCTGTGTGCTCATTCTCTGGGCGGGTGGAATTAGACTTATGTTCTCAGTATATAGACCCCCTGGCACTCACCACACGGGATTGAATATACACAATTGATCTTATTCGACAGCTTTATGGGGTCTTTTGAAGACCTTATGAAACTTCCAAATTTGTGTTTATTTGAAGAAACTAACTCTAATCCGTATTTGTGTGCCAGTCTAGAGAACTTTTGACTAAGCCCATCTGCGTATGGTAGAACTAAAGTGTTATTGTACATGTTCTCAGTTCCAGCCTTTCCATTCTCATCCTCAGGAATGTTTCTAAGATGGTTCAGTCTCACCCTCATCCAATATTCTATAAATTCTTTAGGATAATCATTACGCATAAGCGTTGAGATGATTAAATCCAAGTTTTTTTAGAGGAAATCTTTGTGACTGAGTTTCCATGCTCTATCCACGAGCATGTAGACTACCCCCCTTTTTTGAGAAATAGGATGATGAGACAAAAAATTCAGAAACCTCCCCGACCACGTCGGTTTACGATACCAATCAGTGATCACGTGATCTTCTTCGTGTATCAATAGCAAGTCAAGAAAGGGAATTTTACCCTCTACTTCCACCTCATAAGTGAAACTGAGTCGCTCGTGTTGAAGATTGAAGATGTTGACTATTTCATGAATCCTATCTTTTGGTACTGCAGTGATGATATCGTCCACATATCGCTTATAAAATGGTATATCAAAATCCAGTTCACTGATGCACGTGAACTCCAGGTCCTGCATAACAATATCTGCTAATGTTGGGGCCAATGGTGAACCCATGGGAAGCCCATGAACCTGCTCATAATATTTGTTGTCAAAGGAGAAAGCAGTGCTAGACATTATGAATTCAACCGCATCAATCAGCTCGTTAATTGGCATTTTTAACGCCATTGTTTCCCTCCGTCTTCTCAACGCTCTCTTCACTAAAAGCAATAGTACAGTCGTGTATAATGAAGCCACATCCAATGAGATAATCACATAGCCTTCAGGTATTTTAATTTCTTTGATGAATTTACAGAACTCAAAGCTGTCTTTTACAGCTGAGAAAAAACCTGAACTCCCTTTACTTATTATTCTATGCAAATAAGAGAAAAGATTGTAAGTTGGCCCATCAATTGACGATACAATAGGTCTAAATGGTGTCCCTGCTTTGTGAATTTTTGGTAGTGCATAGAGTCTTGATGAGGGCTTCGAATGAAGTCGAAACGTTGACATTGTCACATCAAATTAACTGATGTTTTTTCATTCACTGACCGCCAGGCCAAGAAAACTGAGTTTTTATTGAATTTGTACGGTCGAAAAATCTAAATTTCAAATCTATTTGATAACGTTCACATTCAAAAAGAGAAACCCAAGCGAAACAATGAGGATTTAGTTGAACATTATTTGTGAACCCCAGAGGACAATCAAACTTCAATCAAATTCATGACTGCGCTTGGAGATTGTGTCCTCTAGAATTTTCCGATAGCCTTAGGTATGCTTGGCGTACTCTCTTATTTTTTGTATGAGACAATGATAACTGGATCATGGAGCGAAGAGGTTAGATCTTGTTCGTTCCAAATTATGCTTTCACGTAGGGGAAAACTTTGGTTGGCAAAGTAGAAGATTTTTCAAAGACATCTTTGGTCTAGCTCAGAGGGGCTGGAGGGTGAAGGATAGTGGTCTCGGGGAGGGGAATACAGAGAACAATGGGGGAGAATATGGGAGATCGTTTCGAAGTTGTACAAGTGAAGGGAAGATCAGTGACTGCATAGTTGGGAAAGGCGCATTCTAGAAAAAAGTGGTGCGTAGAAGCCTACGCGATAGAAGTGAAACTTTCCGAGCTCATCCTCTAGATCACAAATATTCCTACGAATAAAACTGTTCTTTGATAACAGAATGAATTTCCCTTATTGATTAATTCATTGGGGAGCTAGGTTTATGAAAAAGGACATGTGATATTTTAGCTTCTATTTATAAAACATTTATAACGGAAGAAAAAATCAAGTTTTATGTCGGGAAAAACGCGCAAAGTCTCTCCCCCGAATGTGCCTATAGTCGGGTTTGCAGTACGGACTCCGCACCCCCTTCACCGTCCATAGACTCCATCTAGTGCCCCACCATGCGCGTTTCCCCTTCCCTACTCCGAGTTTGTCATATTTTCGCTTCTCTCCCATGTCTCATTCTACCCGAGCTCCCCCACAACGCGCGCTACCCCCTCCCTTTTCCTGTCGCTATTTTTCGTTTCATCCGATACTAAATTTACCCTCCAACGAGCTGTAAGAAGTTTCACTTCAAAAAACCCTTCTTGTAGAAGAATGAACAATAAATTTTTTTTGCTAGTCTGAATTGTGCCCGTGAACGTTTCAGGCCAAGAAGAAGGCAAAAGGAGAGGTATTGTGCTGTTGGGTCCTTTCGGGGTTTACAGATACCCAATTAAGAGGGAGATGAGTTGAGATAGCTGCTGTTGTCTTCTTTGCGCAGTCGAGATTCAAGATTGGAAAAGATTTTGCCTTCGGCGCGGATTATGATGCATTTGTCGCAACAATACTTATCGGGCCTTGTGCCATAATCTACTATTTGTGAGCGGAGGGGATACCTGAAGTGATTCATCTAGTTGCAGCTCTAGTTACTTTCAATGTTTCTAGATAAATCTAGAAGCCTTAACACGTATATCCTCAGGTGACGTCAGGGTTTCATCTTCAGAATCGGCATGAACTATTTCCAGCTTATCCTCATTGCATTGTGCATAATCTTCATAACCGATTTCTATGCGAACAGCCAAGCCTGCTGTATAAGCAATGTATGCATTGTAGTGTGACTAATGCAATATAGAATTGAGGATACCAGGCTCTCAAAGAGTTTTCTCCATAAAGCCTAGTTTTCACATCCAGATGTTTAGAGGAAAACTAGTTAATGCGACTTTAGCTTTGACGGCAATGATAGCTGCGCTCATACGATCAGTGTTAGTGATGAGAACCCTCAGAAGAGTGTACGATTTGATTAGTTGTAGACGAGCACCATCGTTTTACGTGAATTTTGGGTCAATGGCTCTAGGTCGTCCTATAGTTTTACAAGCCATAATTTGAGTTTTGGAGATATTGATGGCTACGCCTTCAAACTCACAGTAATCGTGAAGCGTATCAAGTAGCGCTTGAAATTTGATATGAGTGTTTGCCAAAAGAATAGTGCCGTTCGCGAATAGGTTACATCGACCGGACACTCTGACAAATCTTCATGTTTGAACCGATGAAGATATTGTCGGAAGCACCCGTGTCCTGAGAGAATCTGTGTTAGGTAACAGTTGACTTCGCCATGTTCGCGGTTCAGCCATACATCCACCTGAGGAATGAGACAGTGCGTCCATCTACCATTTCTAGAGGTATTCTACAGCAGCTGCCATTGACGTATGCTGTTTTGTCGCTTCTCCCCCCTGAGTTCCTCTGGGCTCAATGTGGTTAAACCTTTTCGTCGGTAAAGGTTTGCTCATTCTTCAGCCAGTACTCCTATGGGCAGCTCCCGGCGAACATGCACATTGCATCTTCAGACACTATGCGATAGGCACTGGTGACTCTCAAGGCACTCAGTCGGTATACTGGGGCAACTTTTCTTCGTGTTTGCTGTGTCTTGAGTGCGTCTTCCCAGATGGAGATTCCATATGTAAGCACAGACATGATTACTGCCGACAGCAATGCTCCCTTTCTCTGCTTTGGGCCCCCTATGTTGGGCATTAGCCGTGATAGAGTCACTCTGACTACAGACGCCCTGGCACCCACGTGCTCTGTGCTGCTTGAAGTTAAGTCAGGCATCAATCATCATACCGAGATAGCGAAGAAACGGCTGAAATGTGATTTTATGAGCTCCGACTTGCAAAGTCATGGTCTCCACCTGCTTTCTGCTGGTAATTAGCACTGCCTCAGTCTTGTGTTCTGCCAGTTTTAGGCCAACTTTGTCCATCCATCGGCTGATCCTCTCGAAGGTAGTGTCGAAAGCAAAATTTATCTCTTCGAGATACTTCGCGACAATTACTACGGCCACGTCGTCTGCGTATACCACGAGTCTGACCTCCTTTGGCAGTACTAGTTTCAGTAGCCCGTCGTACATGGTGTTCCACAAGAGAGGGCCTAAGACCGAGCCCTGGGGTACTCTCCCAGTGACTTGATACTCCTTCAGTCCAGCGTCTATATCGTACTTAAGGATTCTGTCGGTGAAGTAGCTTGCTACCATATTCCGCAGATATCCTGGTATATTCATCTCGGCCAGGGCTCTCGTAATAGGTCCCATTTAGCAGACTTGAGGACGTTCTTAATGTCCAGCGTAGCTACAAAACAGTACTTTTTCCTACCTCCCTTCCAACTGGCCCCTGCGATCGCCTCTTTCGCTGTATTGATGACAAGGTTAATTGCATTCAAAGTAGAGCGCCCTTTCCGGAAGCCATATTGGTTGTGAGCAAGCCGCGGTTCGACTGCAGCTTCGATCCTCTGGTAAGCGAGTTCGAGGATTTCGCTGGCTGTGTCCAACATACAGAGTGGATGGTAGGATGATGGTTCATCCGGCGGCTTCTTCCCTGTCGGGAGAAGTACTAGTCTCTGTTGATTTCACTTGAGAGGGAAAGTACCCTCCTCAAACCACGCGTTGTAGACCCCCAAGAACAGTTCTGGCGCTGTTTTGATGGCTGCCTTCAATGCGATGTTTGGGATTCCATCCAAACCAGGAGCTTCTGAAATCCCCACTCTATTGCAAGCTTCCATCAGCTGGATTTCCGTGCTTGGCGGCATTTCTTCGATCTCGTATTGCCCTGTCGCGTGATGGAGTTGCATTTGCTGAGGAAATAGGGCGGTCACAATCTTCTCCAAGAGCCTGAGGCATGTTAGCGATGGCATCGGCTGACTTTTTGGTCGAGCCATGACCACCTTGTATGGCTGGCCCCACACATCGGACTCGACCTCATCAAGCAGCTCCTTCCAGCATTATCCCTTGCTATCCTTATGGCTTTGTTCAATCTTTGACGCGCGTTCTTGTCCTCCGCCGTTAGTTCTGCATAGTTTTCCCTTTT
Organism: Coelinius sp. EB29; assembly: GCA_035578325.1. NCBI lineage: Eukaryota > Metazoa > Arthropoda > Insecta > Hymenoptera > Braconidae > Coelinius > Coelinius sp. EB29. The sequence goes on along the minus strand of JAOZGT010000013.1, from coordinate 3,898,148 downwards.
CCGGCCACGCTCTGATGCTCTCCTCGTGCTAAGGCACTTTTTACGTAGAGCAGCGATGTGTTCATTCCACCAGTGTACCGATGGGAGTTGGTTTATACTACGCTTCCGGGGCACACTCCGCATCATCTCTTCGGCCTTCCCCTCAGCATTTTCACCGCTGACGTCATGACTTCTTTCCTTCCAAGTGTCCTAACTCTTCGCTCGCTCTCATTCTATGCGACGGAGTTTCTGAAGGATTCTCGTTGCGAATGTACTCGTTGCCCCCCCCCCCCCCCCAGGCTGCCTTCGATTACAGCATAGCTTTCACCAAGAACTCTGGCTGAATCTTCTGTTTCAGAACAGTCTCCCAAGTACCGCAAAATGTGCTGAAATGAGGGCACGCGAAGAATACGTGTTCCGCATCCTTATCGACTTCGGGGCAGGACGGGCACCCTGGTGATCCTCACGTTTAAACCGATGAAGATATCCTCTGAAGCACCCATGTCCTGAGATTATCTGTGTCAGATAGTAGTTGACATCGCCATGGGCACGGTTCAGCCAAACATTCACCTGAAAAATAAGACGAGACGTCCACCTGCCATTTTCGATAGTATCCCACAGCATTTGCCATCGGCGTGTGTTATTTCGACGCTCTTCTATTCTGAGTTCTTCTGGGATTCGGGTAATGGGCTTTTTGTTCCTCAGCTAATACTCCGATGGGCAGCATCTCGGCAAGGACGTACACTGTGTTCTCAGACACTGTGGTATGCACTGGCAACTCTCAAGGCACTTAGTCAATATACTGGCATGGTTCTTCTCCGCGATTCCTATGTCTTCAACGCATTGACGCAAATAGGAATTCCATATGTGAGCACTGATGTGATAATTGAAGACAGTAATCTTCTCTTTCATTACTTTTGGCTCCCTATGTTGGGCATCAGCCGTGATAGGGTCACTCTATCTACTACCGCTTTGGCACTCACGTATTCTACCTGCTGCTTGAAGTTGAGTCGAGCATCAATCATCACTCCCAAGTATCAAAGAAACAGCTGAAATGTGATTTCATGTGCTTCAAATCGCAGTGAGATGTTCTCCATTTGCTTCCTACTAGTAATGAGCACTGCCTCAGCCTTGTGTTCTGCCAACTTCACCCCAATTGTGTCCATCCACTGGCTGATCTTCTCGCAGGTGGTTTCAAAATTAAAGTTTATCTTTTTGAAGTGCTTTTCGATGATTATTACGGCCACATCATCTGCATATGCCACAAGTTTGACTTCTACTGGCGATGTCAGTTTTAGAAGCTACAAAAGAGGGCCAAGAAGCAAACCCTGGGCTACACCACCAGTGACTTTGTACTCTTTTGGACCGGTCTCCGTATCGTATCTGAAAATCCTATCCGTAAAATAACTCGCTACGATTTTGCGCAGGTATCCTGGTACGTTTATTTCGACGAAGGCTCTCACGGTGCACTCGCACTCGGCGGAATTGAAGGTGTTCTTGATGTTTTACAATCAGGCAGTACGATTCAAAGGTCAAACGGTCCTGTGTTGAGGCTTGAATGGCGGTCAGAGTAGGGTCCCTGTAGGGCATACCCGACGTGGACGTCGGGTCCTCAGGAGGTGATCTCATCGGGTCCCCACGTAGAACGTTACGCAGTCACCTGATCGGGAAAGGGGGTTTGTCGCTTCATGACACGATGAGGCTCACCCGATCGGGAATGCATACGATCCGATTCATCATGACCCGATGAGGCTCACCTGATGAGGTTCCATTGATGTTTTCACGGGGACCCCCAGGAGAATGATTTATTTAAATGAAATAAAATTTATTTAAATCAAATAAACTTTTTTATTATTCTGAATCTTCAATTTATTCGACCGTATGATATATATATTAAGTGAATTTTAATCGGCTTTGCGGTCATTTTCTTTTTACTCAGATGTTAGTGAGAAACATTTTCCTACGCGCTGATATTTGAATCTCATCTAATTAGAAACATTACACTGAGAGAGGGAACAATTCTGTTCCATTCACTCCCAGCGGTTTCTGTGATGAGATTCACAGCTAACGACAATGTAAATCATCGAATGCACAAGTTTAAAAAATTGAGACGTTCGGACCAATCGGGTGGGAATCGAACCCACGGCCTTTCGCAGTCCGGGCAAGTGCTCTTACCTCCGAGCTACCGAGACATCCTCGCCAACCAAATTTCAGAAACTTGTGCATATCGACTATACTCCCTTCTTCTCCCACCTCTTCTTTTTTATTCTAAACTTTTTTATTCTAATAGTAGAGGAGAGTAGGGCAGAACGGACCAGAGGGCAAAACGAACCCTGAGAGCAAAACGGACCATGTGATTTTTTGTCTTTTTTTTCCTATCTCGATTCGGCTATAAAAAAAAAGCCCAAATCAAGTAATATATATAGGTCAAATGGTCTAGAGTGGAGGATGGAAGGTCAATTCAAGAGTTAAACGGCCTGAGGAGAGGCTGAAAAGTCAAGTCGAGGGGCAAACGGTCGAAAGTAGAGGCTGAAAAGTCGATTCCAAAGTCAAACGGTCTAAAGTGGAGCGTGGGAGATCAATTCAAGGGTCAAACGGTTTAAAATGAAGAGAGTGGAAGGTCAATTCGAGGGTCAAATGGTCTACAGTGGAGGCTGAAAGATCAATTCAAGGGTTAAATGGTCTAGAGTGGAGGGTGGAAGTAGTGATGTTGTTGATAATAGACGCTAAATTTTTGGAGACTTCATCACGGTCAGAAAAAACATAGAAAGTTTTGGATTCGTCGCAATCTCGAAAGGCATTAGATTGGAGCATCTCGTCATGATTTTAGGAGGACTTGTCTTGCTTGGGTCTCGAGTTAATAAGAGATAGATACATTAATTGTATATACATATATTGAAGGATTCATGAGAGGTTTGTGTTGTATTGGTAAGTGATTGAACGATTTTTCCATATTTCCCCTGTGATATTTTCTAATAATGATATTTAAAACTGTGATCTTTTTTGATAATAATATTTTGCGTTGTAATATTATTATATAATGATATCTTTTTGTGATATTCAGAGGGGTAACCACGGGGAATGGGTATTTGCATGATTGCAATGCTTCCATTCAGGAGCCATCTCATTGTGACGAATAGCGATCCAGAATAGAGAATTTAATTCATTTCTTACTTCCAGGCACATACCTAAGGCGAAGGCAACGACAATGGCAGAGACACCAGAGCTAAAGCGTATAGCAGAGAATACAAAAATCCAAAGTAATGTGAAATATCATGCCGAGTTTGAAAAAGCGAAGGGCAAATTTACTCAAGTGGCAGACGATCCAGAGACCCTGAGGATTAAACAAAATAGTAAGATAATTTCAAACGTCGCATACCACGGTGAGCTACAGAAGAAAGCAATTATGGAGCAGAAAAGGACGATGACCGGCGAAAACGGCGAACAAATAGGTAATCATTCCTTTGAGGCCTACGAATAGGTTCTTTTATCATTGGAAGAATACTGTATCTGATACCACAAGAGGTTCCTGATAGGTTCGTGGCAAACAAAAGGGAGAGTGAAGTTTGTCAGGTGATGAGAGCGCAGAATGCGAGTGATTTTTCTGAAAAAAGTGAAGTCCTCGTTTGTTTGCAGGAAACCTGGCGGGAATTAACCAATTCATTTTGAAGTTCGAGTGGTATTCGGCGGATAATTTTTCCATCCAAATTTTAGCCAATAGAAACGCATCAGGAGAAAAAATTCACAGCTGAAAATTTAAAATTGAAAAGTTCCAGAATTGCACTCATATTCAGAGTGTTGCTAAAAAAAGTACAATTGCTGTAAATTTTGGAACCATTTTTTCCGAGTCAGCGTTATTGGTGATGGGTTCTAAGGAGTTGGATCGCTGTGAAACTGGAGGAGGGAAGGGAATGGAAATGTTCATCATATTCACTTCATCCCTGACGGACAGAGTCGACTGTTGCTTTGTTCCACGGAGTAACACTCGAACGACGGTGAATCGAAAATGGCGGATCGTTACTCGACCGTCGCTCTAGTGTCACCGAAGAGCGACGGTTGATAAAAAATGGCGGACCGTCGCTCAGATACTTCTGGTGTCACCAAAGAGCGATGGTTGATAGAAAACGGCGGACTTCCACTTGAGAGTCGCTCAAATGGCGAACCGTCGCTCTAGTGTCACCAAGAAGCAATAGTGAATCAGGGTTGCGATTATGAAATCAAAAGTGTTGCGACGAGTCGGGCCGGTCACGTGTGGTAGCGCAAGTCGTCACAAGAGATGTAGAACTGCGAAAACGTTAAAATTTGGGGAATGTGGAATGGGGAATTATTGGAATGTGGAATATAACAGATAATTTGAAAAATAAATTGATTGAGGATTAAAGGAGTAATTGTTCTGTGTAAAATTCGCGTTGAACGAGAAGGAAACACATCAATATTGAATAAAAATACGATTGTATTGACTAGTAAGTATTATTATTAATTTTTGTGCATTTTGTGGGTTTTTTGGAAATTTAGACACATTATTTTTTGTAGGAAATTACAAGTGTAATAAGAGGGTTCGTCGTTAATACTTTGCATCTTTCCCACAGGAATGAATGTCGCGGAACCACGGAGGGCTGAATCCACAGATTCATTCCACCGTCAGGGCTCCAGAGATATCATAATAACGTTTAAAAGTTTAACTTAACTTTTATCTCAAAAACTCATTTTTTATTGATTATGAAAATCGATATTCCATAAACAATTATTGGTTAACGCATTAAATCAATACTGAAAAGTAAATTCCCATAACAATTCACTATAAATTGAATTAACGAAGATCGGAATAGCTCGATAGTTTCAAAAAGTTGGAGATGATTGAAAACTTCGAAAGTTCAACTCAACTCTTTATTTTGAGAATTTAATTTTTATCAATTGCTTATTTTTCTTTAGTCTTCATTTTTTCACTCCTTTTTTTGGTCTCCTTCTTTGTCATTGTTTATCACTCCCATCAATGTTTTGTCCGTTTGTGGGATACTTTGGGAGAGCCCCAACTCACTGCAGGGGGCCTATTCTCGAAATATTTCCGTGCGCGGAATCAACTCCGTTGACGGAACGGTTATATGATTCCTATACGCAATTGGTCTACGGAGCCACTTCCGTGCACGGAAATATTTTGAGAATAGGCCCCCATAAACATTAAAGGTAGAGAAACCTGGAATAAGTTCAATTGAGAATTGAAATGAACGCACTGAGTTAAGTCAACTTATCGTTAGGTTTACTTTCGCATATGCCTCCTCAAAATGAAGAGAAGGCAATCAGAGACGAAGTGGTAGAAGGTAATAAGTTGATCTCGAGCTCAATTCAGTTTTGCGAGAAATATATTGGAATTTAGCAAAGAAAGTGAAATTTTTGTGAAAACCTCCTTGATACAGAGAAGTGATCGTAGTTTTCATTTTGCTCTACAAAATTGTCTCTATGAAAAAATTACTTTCTCGTCAATTCAAAAATTTTCTGCGAAAACTCAACAAGAGGATATAAAGTACTTTTTACTCTTCACCACTTACTCGCTATTGAAATCTCATTTCCATAATAACTCGTGTTGTTACATAAATATTTTCTGTCATGGTGGGCGCGAAATGACCATGAAGGTGCCATTTTACGCCTTTGCCATGACGGAAAACCACGTTCTATCCACGGGAGGTGAAATAAAGGACCCTTAACCACGTGCTTATCAACCTTGCCTTCGGCTCGGCTGAGAATTTTGTACGCGGCTTAGGATCTTTTATTATTCCTCCCTAGGTCAGAAATATACTATTTTACATAATTAATAAAAAATGAGTTTTTGAAATAAAAATTGAGTTAAACTTTTAAACGTTGGCTGCAACTCATTAGATTAGTTAGATTATTAAATATTTATTCTCAATATGAAATTTACAAATTTTAATTTTACAAATTTTAAGTTTTCAAATATTAATTATGATATCTCTGGAGCCTTGGCGGTGGATTGAATCTGTGGATTCACCCCTCCGTGCACGGAGAAAAAAATACGGTAAAAATTTGGGTGCCACCACGGTAAAATTTGTTAATTTGCCAAGCATCTGGAATTTCCCTGTACAGTACAGTCATTTTTTATATATTTGTAGGCATTTTCCCCGTATTTATATGAATTTTTCTCGTTTTCATAGGAATTTTTCCTGTGCTGCATAGGAAAATTCTGGGTGCTTGGCAAGTGAACTAATTTTACTGTGCTAGCACCCGGAATTTTTACCGTATTTTTTTCTCTGTGTGGTTCCGCGACATTCATTCCTGTGGGAAAGATGGAAAGTATTCACGACGAACTCTCTCATTACACTTGTAATTTTCTACAAAAAATAATGTGTGTAAATTTCCAAAAAACCCACAAAATGCACAAAAATCAATAATAACACATACTAGTCAATACAATAGGGATATTTCATAAAATTTAAATAGAAGATACAAAAATTGATTTAGGTTCCGTAGACTAAAAGCAGGTTAATTCATAATAAATTAAATTTGAATTTATCATTGTTTATTATTTTTAAAAAATTGTTGAAAGTTGAGATTGGAGAGGGGATAATGACGTCATACCTCCCTATATGTCGAGTTTAGCCGCGGTAAGGCGCTAGTTCTGCTCCTGTGTTTATGGTTTATGTGTACGCGAATTGATTGAGGTTATTGATACATCGTGTAAACAAAATTGATTTTTAACATAATTAACCCTGAAATCTGACAATGTCGCGAAAAAACGTGCTTGAAAAAGGCTTCGTGAAAGCATTACCACAAAATTTACCAATTGTTACATTTGATCTGTTGTCTAAATAACCACTATTATCTCTCGATATCTAAAATGGCCGAAAGATGGCACTGATAAACCAGAGGTGTGAAGTCATTCAAGGTCATACGAGCGTTTTAAAATTATCAATTTTCAATTAATTATTTTAATTGTAAAACAAGCGATTTCGAAAATTTCACTTTGGGCTTTTACATAACTCGGCCTGAATCATCGACTCAACAAAAAAAATTTTTCCATGAAATATCCCTATTGTATTTTTATTCAATATTGATGTGTTTTCTTCTCGTTCAACCCGAATTTCACACAGAACAATCACTCATTTAATTCTTAACCAATTTATTTTTCAAATCATTCACCATATTCCACATTCCAATAATGCCCCATATCATATCCCCCAAATTTTAATGTTTTCGCAGTTCTACATCTCCTGTGACGACTTGCGCCAACACACGTGACTGGCCCGAGTCGTCGCAATACTTTTGATTCCATAATTGCAACCCTAAGCGACAGTTGAGCGATGGTCCGCCATTTTTTATTAACTGTCGCTCTTTGGTGACACTAGAGCGACGGTTGAGCGTTGATCCGCCACTTTTTGCTTCCGAATGGAAGCATTGTCATCGACCTATTTTTACATTTTCTAATTTTGGTTGGAAACGATGTAGAATGGTCTGAAACGTAAAAATACGAAGTTTGGAGCCAATGTCCATCTGTTCGCGTGTCCACTCGGGGGTCACTTTTCCTTAAATTAACCAATTAATTGAGAAAATCATTTCCGAAAAATCTGAAATTTTGTGAGATTGTTGGTATTAGCTGGTGCTAATTCTGTGCCAAATTTCAGCTCGATCGATTGAGTAGTTTTTGAGGAATAGTGATTTGTTTGTAAATCGTTTTTTGTGAATATCTCAGAAATGACCAAACCTATTGGCTTTTTTTTTTTTCAAAATCTTCGTCTCGTTGTGTACTATCAGAATCAACCAGGATATATATACCGGTCGATGCAAAGTTTTAGAGATATGGCCAATTTTCTGTTTTTTGCAGAAAATTCTTATAAACACGCTAACTTTTAAAATAATGGAGATATCAACTTGAAATTTAGCATGAAGGTGACTCTCATGATTGTCATGTTTGATAATAAAAATGAGCTCAATCGGACCAGCGGTTCCGGAGATATTCAACGTTGCATGTAAATCGATTTTATCGGATATCTCGAAAACGACTAAATCGATTAAAATTTTTTTTTTTTCAAAATCTTTGTCTTGATGTCTTTTATCTTAATCAATCAAAATATGTATACCCGTTCATACAAAAATTTCGAGATATGGCTATTTTTTCGTTTTTCATTGAAAATCCTTGTAAACACGCTAACTTTTGAAAAAATGGAGATATCAACTTGAAATTTGGCATGAAGGTGACTCTTATGATTGTCATGTTTGGTATTTAAAATCAGCTCAATCGGACAGGTGGTTCCGGAGATATTCAACTTTTGATATATGAAATGCAAAATATTTACTGTAATAATACGCGAAAAGGATTGAAAGGATCATTCGGAAGCGCTCCATCAATTGATTGATGGCGAATAAAAAACGCACACGTAAAATTAACAAACTCCACAACCGCAAATCTGTAGTTACGAATCTATAGCCGCATGTCGCTGCCGCCTACTTGTTGTTCACAGTCACCCAGGCGTCGCTCTACCGTCGACCCAGTCTGTTAGGGATGAAGCTAATTTTTTTGCATAATCCCCATAATCGCTTCATGGTGTTCATGATCCAGTTGTGAATAGGGCTGAATCCTATGAGTGTTTGCATGTCCGGTGATTTTAGTAATTTGATGTTCCTCACCTCCTGATTTGACCAAATGACAAACAGCTGTTGCATGAGTTGAATGATTCGTGATTTTCCTATTTTCCACATTAAGCCCAACCTTCTCCGTCGACATCTTTAACCACTTCGCGATTATATTCCTGCCTACTGAAACATCTTCATATCAGCCACTGCTATCTGGACGCCTCCAGTTCGGATTTGGAGTAAGGAGATGTCTGTCTGTGTTTATTTTCTCATTTCTCTTCCCTTGCAATATTCTAAACGGTCTTACTAGACTCTTAGTGGGGACATTTTAGTTCTTCTATTTCTCCGTTAACCACTTACTATCAGATAACTTCTTGGTACCACCTTGAGTAGTCTTTTTTTGTAATAATCGGATTGTATTTGATTTATCTGTGGGTTCTCCATCATTTTTCTCTCATCCCGGCAGTGATGTATCGTTGCCTTGAATCCTTCACCGCCTTGCCAAGCCAACTCCACTGAGATGATCATGAAAAATTTTTTTTATAATTCTCCAGTTTTTTTTTCCATCCTAAGCCTAGACCATCAAATCCCAATCTTTATCATCTAGAGCTACTCCACTCGTTCTCCGTTTCTCTGGTATGGATTGCAGAGCCTTGCGTTTAGCATCACCGGCTCCACAAGCCCCTTTGAAAATAGCATCAGTAAATGGATTAATGTTCACATTCAATTCGGTCGAAGGTTTATGCTAGTCACTTAGCAGTTTTATTCCACATTGCCTTTACTGTACTTTCCTTGTAATCATCTCCATTGAACTTCTTCATGTTTTGTATGCCCAGTATTGTGACATCTCTGCCAGTTCGTCTTCAGTGGTGTCAGTCCTCAGCACATCATTTTTTGCTCACAAAAGGCCGAAAATTGATTCCACACGGACGTATTTAACTTCATTGTATTGATGGAAACATTCCCCTTCATTTTTTCGTTTGCAGAGAAAAATCTCAAAATCTACACATTTTTAATTAAAACTTTCGATTGCGGAATCCAATCTGTTAGATGCATTGGGAGGGGCAAGAGGAGGGATAACTCAATCGGAAAATCTTTTGTTTTCTATGCAAGCAATAGGTCAAACTAGGGCATCATGCGCGCTAATGCGCGCGACGGCCTTCCAGTAAGCGCTATAGCGCACAACAATTATACATTTTCTGCATAATCATACACTTTCTATCATTTCTTAACATTTCGAATGTGAAAGCTTGTTATATTTTTGTACTTACTGCCCGATTACTCAGACCTCAGAAGGAACACTGCAAAATAGTTAAAATAGATAATTTTTCGAAATTGGCCATTTTGATTAAAGAATAGTTTACCATAAATTTCGACTGATCAAAAATTATGTCTTTTCGATTCCTTCTCATTTGATATCTTCAAAATAGCTGCTCGGCTACTCAGAAATCGCGGAAAAAAATCGAAACGAATTGAATTAGAGAAAATGCCAAAATTGACCATTTTGGCTGGAAGAAGGATCACCCCTGGTACCGGCCAATCCAAAATTTTGTCTTTTCGATTCTTTCTCGTGCAATATTTCGTAAATTGTCTCCGGGCTATGTAAAACTTATGAGAAAAACTGGAAAATAGGAAAACCTAAAGAATAAAACGATTATAACTACACATGAATAACAAAAAAAAAAAAACAAAAACTACACATGAACTGCGCGCGATTCCATAGAAACGAAATGATATCATTCTCGTAGTCCTGGAAATCATTATTTGATCCATTGATCCATCAACCAATCAGAACATGAATAAAAAGTTAACAATCAAGACAATGTTTCATTGTTAATCAACTTTATGATAAAGGATTACTAATGAAATTACCACTGAAATTATCAGAAATTGTTAGTTGAATTCCGTGTTGACAATACAAACTTACATCTAATGGTGCAATTCTATTGGCTGAAATTAGGATAAGAAAAATAATCCTCTAAATAATGGATATTGATTTGTATTAACCCACTTATTATGCTCATCAATTATTATAATTCTTCCTGGTGTGCTTTATTGTTCCTGTTATTCTAGAGTACGTAGAATACACGGATGGTATAATTGCTCCAGCGACAAGTGTAAATGCAAACCCAGCTCCAGCCAGAACTGTGAGTCCAGTACAGAAAATACCAGGTAGGATTGCTGATTATGATCCACTGACTGAGGCAAGACCCAGCCCTTATTCTGCGAGACAAGCAGCGACAACCGTCATTTACACTAGCCACAAGGGTGCAGGTGCTTAAAATTTGTTTCTATTTGTTCAGCTGAAGTTGAATGTTTGCAAAATTTTGGATTTCGTCCATTCTTTATTGTTTTCTATTTTAGTTTATTCGTGGAATTTTAATCTGTGAGTTTTACTCTCTTAGTCTACTCATATACTCTGTGACACTTTTTCCTTAATCTCTTAAACGTATCCAATCCCATGAACAAGTATCACACTTCGTTCTTACCCTCGGGATTCCTCGAAACTCTAAAAACCATAAAACGGGACCGGAACTAGATTCCAGGATGACCTAAGGTCATCCTACCTTAAATAATTTTTCTGGGCGCCAGCTGAATTTTGGGGGACGCGGATCAAACAAACCGCAACCATATCCGAACCGTAAATCGAAACAATCACCCCGGAATCAAATGAAACAAAACGCAAAAAATGTGAGGAAGACCAAGGATAAGGGTACGGAAGGCTCGGGTTGCGGTAACACGTCACCACAACACAAACAAAAATAACACAAACAAAAATGTCACAAACATAAATAACACAGCCAAAAATATCATAAACATAAATAACACAGATAAGGATAATACTAATAGTAATTGGCACTGAGGAAAAAATTTATTAAAGTAATTCATTTCGATTAAATTTAAACGTCAAGTTATAATTTTTTAAAAAATATCAATTTAACACGTGTTCTTATCGAAAATTCACGAAAAGTTGGTGAAAACGATGAAAAATGGGTCTAGCGTAATGAAACTCCGGCTATAGGTCAATCGTTACGTCAAGAAAAAACGTTATATTCTTACGCATTCTTCAGACTAAAAATTAGTTATAAAAAATACCAAAATAAGCGAAAATTTACCTTTCTTGCGCGCGCAGCTGGAAAGTACGACAACGTCGCAACACATTCGAAGAGAGAGGGCAGCGCGCAAAATACAAATCTGGGGTATCTGGGGGATGAATAAACGTTTACAGCCGAGTGTGGCCCTAGTCAGCTAATGGTACCAGCCCGTGTTACCAAATTTCTCTAGTTCCCAACGTTGCCGCTGTTAACGACCAGATTTTTATTTTTTTCAAAAATTATTAAATTGATTGTTGGAAATTTTTTGATCGATCCTATGAATATTTATTAGGAAAAAGAGTCATGAGGAATATAATGGCACTGTAAAAGTGACCAAATATAACCTCAATGGGGTAATTCAAAATTTCATTTTTTCGTGTTCAGGGGTTGTAATTCCCCAGAAAATCCTACCTTTCCCCTACAGCTCACCCCTCCCCCCATTGCAATCAAGGCAGAACATCCTTAAGTTCAAATATATGTTATTATCCCGAGTTATTCATGTTTATGTTTTTTTTGTTTGTGTTATTTTGGTTTGTGTTATTTTGGTTTGTGTTATTTTTGTTTGTGTTGTGGTGACATGGAACCTCGGGTTGCTCAGGATGTGGGTCGTGGAGAGAGGGGTGGATCCGGCGATATATAAAAAAAAACCAGATAATAGAAAATAAATTGAAAAAGAGAATTACCAACTAGAGAATCTTAATGAGAGCTGAAAAGAGCGCGGAAATATTCAATAAACGGTACAATATCTTTTACTCTCAACCAATCTATTTATTCCAAACGATTTACCGAAGAATAGTACAGCTATTCGATTAACAGACCAGGTTTTATTCCAGAGAAACTCGAGTTAATTGATTTTATATTTTTTTATAATCTCGGTGAAGTTCAACGTAGAATTGAAGACCTTTTTCTTAAATTCACGAATCTGAGAGAGAGCCTAGTACGGTAGCGTGTGAGTGTGAGAGAGAGAGGCGGTAACTACGCGACATGGAGCTGGGCTGAGGCTTTTTCTACGTAACTTGGGGTAAAATCCGGGTTTTATCCATGGTTATTCTTAACCAGATGTATTTGGAGGGCTTTCCCGATATCTTCAAGGTTCCAGAACATTATGAGTGGATGATGATTAAGAATAATTTAATATTTTATGACTATTAAAATTATAATTTTCATAATTAAAAATTCTCCGTAATAAGTCATATAACATAACTCGGGGTATAACGAGAGCTTAGGCGATCGGGAGTGATGGTGAGACTCCATGGCGTCGAATTACGACGTAGCGAGACGACATGGGTTTTCGCAGTTATTTATTAGGGTATTTTTATTCACTGATGGGCCACCGTAACTTTAAAACACTGAGAATAAACACCAGTACTCACCATTATCCTCCCCTTTTCACTCACTATTATTATCCTCTTTTCTCCTACGGGCAGCTTCTGCAACCGCGAGATGCACTTCTTTCACCGTAGCACTCGGGAACGACGCAGTGTATTGTCTCGTGGGTGAACTGAGGGCAACTTGTTGCCGGCCGGCGGCGTGTGGCTACAGCTGTATTATCGACTCTAGTGGTTTGGGCGATAGCGCGCGAATAATTTTAAATATTTGAATCCGAGGATTCTCGATATCGGGAGTTTTACATGAAACAAAGCAGAATTCTTTAACCAAACGGTAGCTACGTTGGAGGGTGAACGTTGACTCTCGTCTACGACCGGGAATCGGATAGTTTATTGCCGGAGTACACGCTCCGGTGAAGAATCAAGACACATACTAACAAAATAATTTTCTAATCCCTAAGCCCTGGCAATCCATACGAATGAAGGGGCTAATTTCATCCGTATGGCCTTCCACCCGTACAAAACGGTATGAATCTTAACCCTCACACAACTACGGGAGCGCATGCATTTCAACTTGACCTCGGTATTTTCTCCATTAACATAACCAAAAAGGGGTTGTGGAGATACATGGGGTGGCACACTGTATCGGCCCTGATCCTCCATGACCTCGGTCCCTTTAACCCTATCACGTAGACCGTAGCATATACCATAACCATAAATTTTACTGAAATGAAACTAAAAATCTAACGAAATTGAATAAACAGGGGTTTTACCCAGGTAATAAATTGAAAGGTAATTGAACAAAGTAACGGTAGCTGTTTTAGAGTCGATTCACGTAATTACAGAGCTCCTGCCGGGTTTTTTTCTGAGCATGGGGATTTTCCAGAGCTGGGGCATTTATCCAGAGCTGGGGTATTTATCCAGAGCTGGGGCATTACGGGCTTTACATCTAACGAATACCCGTTTCTAGGCTATTTCTCTCTCGCTCGATTGGTCTCACTTACTCTTTATCTCTCTATAGTTACCCCCTCAATATTAGGAAATGGCCGATTCGCTGGGAATTCCGCCACAACTCTTAGGACCGATTGAACCAAGCTCTGTTATACTTTCAAGTCTTACGGTCCAATTTGTTCCTATGTAAGCTTTTGGGCTAATGGGCTATTGTCTAACGGTCCAGATAGAAAAAGAACAATGGTCCAGGGTTGATCCAAGACTTGGTGAGAGCCTGGGGAGATAACACCTGGTCAGGCGTGACTGCAGATCATAGGTTCTTAACCTTTCACGGATACACTTTCTGGGCGTACCTCCTACGGGTACACCGGGGATCGACTGATCACCCCATGCATTCAATCGTGAATAATTTACATTCTACATAGAAAAAAAAACGAAAACCAAAGCATGATATCTCTTTCTTACTTTCCGCAGAAAAGATTCACATATAAATAATCCAAATTCAATACTTTTAAGTGAGTGAAAAATCGATTTAACCACTGAGTCACTAAAAAAATGCGAAAAGATGACTTTTCAGGAAAAAAATCTAGTTTTTCTTCTATTCAACCGATTTAAAAAGTTCCAATTGCATTTGAAAGGAGACACTCCATACTACTGCTGGGGTGATGAGTCACCCCGGTGTATCCGTGAAGGGTTAATAATCCCAGTCAATATCCAAGTGCAATCAATTTTTGTTTAATTAGATGTATTAGAAGAGCATTTCCACGTCAAAACTGAAGCCGCAAAAGTCCATGTTCAGGATCTTCCCAACGATTTTTTCCCGAAAACGATGACTAAAAATAAACATTTTGAGAGAAATTGCGTCGAAAATAAAAAATAATTGAGGGAGTTATGATTTTTTGAAAAAGCTACAGTTTTCATCGATGAGTGAACGCTTTTTTACATTATTGCCAATAACTCTTTCACCTATAGAGCTATCAAATTCACTTTTTGCATGCTGAAAGAACTCGAAAAAATCTTGAAAATGAGACATTATAAACTCGATTCCCTGCTGTTCTACCGGATCCATGCGACTAAATGTTTTTTTTAACTTCCCGGGAGAGGGAAGTTATTGTAATCACCCCGAAAATCGAAAATCGAATTTTCATCATTTCTCCATGTTTCAAGGTCACCACAACACTTCCCGATAATTTTCAAGATCATGTGTGTGTGTGTGTGTGTGTGTGTGTGTGTGTGTGTGTGTGTGTGTGTGTGTGTGTGTGTGTGTGTGTGTGTGTGTGTGTGTGTGTGAAGGTTTCTGTATGTGGCCAAAAATTTTGGTTTACAATATCTCGTGAACGGATGATGCGATCGAGGTCAGCAATGGTGCAATCGAAGCGTCTCCATCCAACTTAGAGCGGAAAGGATTTTGGAGAAAGTTGGTCCAGCTGTTCTCCAGTTTTTCCAGGAAAATAGAAGATGAAAAATTGCATTTTCTTTTTTTTTTTTTTTCAAATTTTCAAATGTTTTTTTTCTATTTTTTTTTACTTTCGCTGACCTCCGTGCAGGAGCCGAATCAATTAAAGCGGTTGAAGAGCGGCGAATGCTAGAAAAAACATTCTGAAAATGAAATTATTTTGCTAATATTTTTTTTTTCTGAAAAATTTTTTTTCGTATTCCATTTGAAAAACAAAAAACGATGCATCAACAGATGACATTTAACATTTATTATTCAATAAAGATAATAAACGAAATAAATAATGATCCTCTTCAATACCCGAGCAATCATCGGCAATGTAGGAAGTTACATTAGTGGTATTGAGTACTGGACAGTACGCAATCTTGCCGTCTAGCGTTCAAATCGTCCCTGAGGGGGGGGGGGGCTTCTCACGAAAAAGTATCCGCCATCATTCGATAATCAGCTGTGATCGTTCCATCTTGGAGGAACGTTATCAGCGTTTTTAACTTCCCGGGATAGGGAAGTTATTGTAATCACCCCGAAAATCGAAAATCGAATTCTCAACATATCTCCACGTTTCAAGGTCTCCACAACACTCCCCGATCATTTTTAAGGTGATGTGTGTGTGTGTGTGTGTATGTAGATATGTATGTGGCCAAAAATTTTGTCCAACGATATCTCCTGAATGGATGATGCGATTGAGGTCGTTAATGACGCAATCGAAGCGTCTTCCTGCAACTTAGATCGGAAAAGATTTTGGAGAAAATCGGTCCAGTCGTTCTCCAGTTTTTCTAAAAAAATATGGAATGGAATTTTTTTTTTTCGTTTTTGTTTTTTTGTTCTGTTTTTTTTTTTTTTTTTTCAATATACTTACGTCCACCTCTGCGTAGGAGCCGAATCAATTAAAGACGGAAAAAAGGGTAAATGCTAAGGAACATTAAAAAAAAATTGGACGATCTAGATTGACGTATATGTCCTTTTGGAGTTTGCATAGGTCCAAGAATAAATAAACTAGTGGTGCGTTGTTGGTCGCTCGCAAGCTCGCTCCCATGGATGAATCCGTGGAAATATTAGTGTGACCCGTTTAGCGGGTCGCAACAATAACTTCCCGGTTTCTCCATCATTATTGCAAGTGGAGAGAAGCTAAGAAATATTTGAAAAGAGGAATCTCTGTTTATGGAAGTGAATGGAATACAAATCGTCATCATTGAAAATTCACAGTCAACAAATCAACTAGAAATTCCATAATAATTCAGTTTTCCATCAAATTTTTCGTCCTGATGTAGATTTTTTCTTTTATTCTCATATTTGTCATATTTGTTCTACGATTTGGACAGGATTTGCTTGTGATCTTGGTCAAGGATTTGTAGATAATTATGAGAATGTGAAACCGTAGGACAAAAAGACGCATCAATTGCATGGAGAAAATTTTCGATCGCATCATTTATTAAGAAGAATAGAGAAATTTATGAAAAAGCCGCATTTCTGACGTTTTTTCGCATATTTTTTGTAGATAACTATAGAACTGCTGAGGCGATCGTCCCCAAAAACTAATCAATTCCAAGTTACATTGAGATGCGTCGATTGAAGCAAAAAAAAATTCACATTGCACCGTTCGTTCAAGAGAAATCGTGTTCCAAAAATTTTAGCGTCACACACATTCGCACATATTCAAGGTGTTGACGGCACACACCTCACAAAAATAACACAAAAATTCACATCGGTGTACCTTAAATTTTTGCATTCAATATTAATTCAATTACCGCTGTGGTTTTCACCACAATCGTCACATCCCATTTTGCCTCAATCATCGCAGTGGCTTTCGCCAAAATCTTACCATACTACCATATGACCATCATAAATTACCATAATTATCATAATTAGTTCAATATAAAACCTGAAACCCTTCACGACAGTTCCTAACTTCACGTCATCATGGTAGCGGTCCTTCATGATATTATCGGCTGAATAACGGAAAATTCTCATGGTCACCATTCATATGTTTATTACCAGATTTTATTCATTTTTGCAGTATTGAGATTGTATTGTTTGTCTCTACATACCCCCAATTTTTGTGAGGTTGTATGTATGTGACGCTAAAATTATCGGGACACGATTTCTCTTGAACGAACGGTGCAATGTCAATTTCTTTTGCTTCAATCGATGCATCTCAATGTAACTTAGAATTGGTTAGTTTTTGGGGACGGTCGCCTCAGCAGTTCTGTAGTTATCCACAAAAAATATGCGAAAAAACGTCAAAAATACGGCTTTCTCACAAATTTCTCTATTCTTCTTAATAAATGATGCAATCGAAAATTTTCTCCATGCAATTGATGCGTCTTTTTGTCCTACGGTTTCATAATTCTCATAATTATCTACAAATCCTTGACCAAGATCACAAGCAAATCCTGTCCAAATCGTAGAACAAATATGACAAATATGAGAATAAAAGAAAAAATCTACATCAGGACGAAAAATTTGATGGAAAACTGAATTATCATCGAATTTCTAGTTGATTTGTTGACTTTGAATTTTCAATGATGACAATTTGTATTCCGTTCACTTTCAGAAAAAAAGATTTCTCTTTCCAAGTTTTTCTTAACTTCTCTCCACTTACAATAAAGAGGGAGAAACCGGGAAGTTATTGTTGCGATCCGCTAAATGGGTCACACTAATATTGCAACGCATTCACCCATGGGAGCGAGCTTGCGAGCGACCAACAACGCACCACTAGTTTTTTTTGAATTTCCTTCCAAAACACTATTATAATTCTTGCTTTCAGCAGAATTGTAATAATCAATAAAGAGAGGAAATCAGTGTCAGCTGGAGGCAACAGTCAATAAAAATAAGAGCAATTGTCTGTCATAGGCGACAGTCAATAAAAATAAGAGCAATTGTCTGCCATAGGCGACAGTCAATAAAAATAAGAACAATCGTCTGCCATAGACGACAGTCAATAAAAATAAGAGCAATTGTCTGTCATAGGCGACAGTCAATTAAAATAAGAACAATCGTGTGCCATAGGCGACAGTCAATAAAAATAAGAGCAATTGTCTGCCACAGGCGACAGTCAATAAAAATAAGAGCAATTGTCTGTCATAGGTGACAGTCAATTAAAATAAGAACAATCGTCTGTCATAGGCGACAGTCAATAAAATTAAGAGCAATTGTATGCCATAGGCGACACAAAATTAAGATCTTAGTGACAATCCGAAAATTGTCTGCTGCGAGCGACATTAGAGTGATCATAACAGAAGGAATCGTCGGCTATTGGCGACAAAAACTCTGCGAGAAAAGAACAGAGACATTTCACGGAGAAAATGAAGTCTAAACGACTCTCCAGAAGACAAATAAACATAAAGAGACAAACTATGCGCCGTAAAAAAGCAAAAAATGGCATGGTTCATCCGACGAGTTTGAATGAAACAGCTTCTTGTCAAGAACAACGTGATAAGAAAGATGAACTCATTAAGAATAAAAGACAGAAAAAAAGAGAGCAGATGAGAATCAAACGTTCTGATCCATTCTACAAGAAATTAGAAAGAGAACAGAATCGTCTAAGAAATCAACAATCACGAATGAAATCTACTTTTACAAAGAGAGAGAATGTACTAATGAAGGAAAGACTGCAACGTTTACGACAAGATCCTGTACTTAAGAAAGAGGAAAATGAGAAAAAGCGAAAATACAGAAAATGTAAGAGGCAAAATGAACATTTTAGGAAAAAAATGAATGACGCAACTAGAAAATGCATGCAACGCAAGCGAGAAGACAAAGAATTTCGACAGGATGAACTCAGAAAAAATCGAATCAGAATGATGGTCATCTGAAAGCGTGAGAAGTACATGATTAATGAACGTCGAAGAAATATGGCAAGGAATAGCATTCTTCGACAAAATATGCAATTTGCTAAGAACGAAATTGCTTATAATATCAAAAGGAATCGCATTCTTCGTAAAAATAAAGCTTACAAATCGCGAGAGTTAGCATTCAATGTGGCAAGGAATAAATCGTTTAGGAAGTATTCAAAGTATCATAAAAACGAAATTGCACTTAATATTCAACGGAATAAAAAGCTGCTATCCGATAGCATGTATAGAGAGAAAGCGAGAGAAAAAAACCCTCGGGAAGCAACGTCAGGAGGGGATTGACGGGACAATGGAACCGGGAACGGGAGGCCCCTCACACCTGGGAAGGGAGAGAGGGAACCCCCGGGATGGGAAAGAGCATCGTGAGAGCCAACAAATGCAGGGAAGGAGTTTCGAGGGACGTGCTCGACAACTCCGATCGCCGCAACGACGAGACCAAAGGTTCTCGGAAGCAGAGAGCAGTGCAAGCGAACGCCACTATCGTGGAACTCGCCCACTGACGACTCAGAAAGCCCTGGAGGCTCTGAAGAAATGGGGAATCTCCTTCGCGGGGAAGCCAGAAGAAGATGTTGAGGACTTCCTCTCGAGTGTTGACGACGTGAGAAAAACGCTCAACATAAGAGAGAGTGATCTACTGGGAGTGGTGAGGGGTTGCCTACACGGAAATGCCCTCACTTGGTACCGAGAGGAAACCCTGTACTCGTGGGAGGAGGCGTGCGGGGCGTTCCGAGACCGGTTTGGAGAGCTAGACTACCAAGTCGCTCTACATCGAGAGATCTCGAATCGCAGGCAGGGCAACGACGAACCAGTCGGCGAATTCGTGGCAAACCTGAAAGGGTTGTTCGGTCGCACAAATCCGCCATGGGATGAGGGCAAAAGGGTAGGGTATATGTACCAAAACCTACTCCCAAAGTTCAAGGTGGGCCTCAATCTCTCGGAGAAAATGAGCCTGAGGTCCCTTGGAAAACATGCCACGAGGCAGGAGAAGAATTACTCCTGCGCGAGGATGTGGCAACCGCCACCAAGACCGGAGGATGCACTGTGCCCCAGTTTTGCCTATAAAGGTTCAAAAACGCAGGCCAGATATCCTCAGAGAGCAGCTGTAAGGGCAATAGACCCGGAGGCCACAAATGCTGATGAGCTGGCACCCGAGGAGAACGGCGAAGGAAACTTCACCGAGGAATTAGAGGTAGCACACGCTCTTCAGAGGCGTAGTGCTCCTCTAGGGAGGGGTGGTGGTCCTGGCGTCACAGGACCTTGTTACAATTGTGACAAACGTGGCCACTCCTGGCGAGAATGCCTGGAACCCAGAACACTGTTACCATTGCGGTAAGAAGGGAGTGTACTCGTCCCAATGCCCAAGGTGCAGTTCGGGAAACTCCAAGACGGCTGCGTAAGTGGCGATAAAAAGTCTACGCCGCCGCAAAACTCGGGAGTCACGGCGACCAGGGAAGCAAAAACCCCTGAAGCAGAGATGACCGTTTCCAAGGAAATAAAAAACCTGGAAATAGGAGGTCAGGAGCCCGGAGATAAGAAAGACGTTGGAAAACTCTCGACCGAATCGATGGCTGATCCCGTAGCGTTAACCTCGCCTGAAACCAATTCCACGTGGGAATTTGTTAAAGAGGCCATGAAAGAAGGTAAAACGTTTGCATTCCATGTGGAAGTTGAAATCCATGGAAAGAAAATCCGCGGTTTAGTGGATTCGGGAGCATCTCGGACTTTCGCTGGAGAAGCGGGAATCGAGTTGCTGAGCTCTTTAGGCGTTAGCGCTAAGAGAATACCCCACAGGCGAGTTCTAGTGGCAAACAACCAACTCGAAATGGTGAAAGAATCCTCCAAGATACCAGTGGTATTGGAAGGAAGAGAGATCACAGTGGAAGCACTTTGGATGGCATCGCTATCCGCAGACTTCATTCTGGGGTTAGACTTCTTAGGGGAAGCCAGAATGGTCATAGATTTCTTTGATCAGTCATGGTTTTTCCGAGACAAACCGGAAGAAAACTTCAAGTTCAAGCCGGTGGACCGGCACTGCCAGGGTACCGTGTGCAATGGGCTGAAGACGCCAGGAGACGAGCAAAATCGCTGACTGCAAAGACTCCTGGATGAAAGAATTCCAGTGTTTGAAGGAAGTCTCCCGATTTCCAAATTGTCCCCACACAAAATCGATGTGGGAGGCCACGCGCCGATCAGGCAGAGGCCAAGAATGACGTCACATCACATCAAGTTGTCGATGAGGAAAGAGGTGGATGAGATGCTCAGAAATGGGATTATCAAACCATCAGAAAGCGACTGGAATAGTCCAGTAGTAATGGTGAGGAAACCCAACGGAACCTATCGATTTTGCATCGATTTCCGCAGAGTGAACGAGGTCACCAAGAGAGACGCATATCCGGTGGCGAATATGACGGGCATCTTAGACGAGCTAAGACAGGCCAATTATATTACGACACTAGATTTGAGTGCCACCTACTGGCAGATACCGTTGGCCGAAGACGCGAAGGCGATAACGGCGTTTACTGTTCCTGGAAGAGGATTCTTCCAGTTCGAACGCATGCCTTATGGTTTGACGAATGCTCCCGCACCATTTCAGAGATCTCTCGATCGAGTCATTGGTCCAGAAATGTATCCCCACGTTTTTGTGAACCTGGACGATATTATTATCGTTTCCAACACCTTTGAGGAACACCTCACGTGGCTGGAAAAGGTGCTTGATAAGCTGAAAAGCCATGGTTTAACTATAAACCGCGAGAAGAGTGTTTTTTGCCGCTCAGAAGTGAAGTACCTCGGGTTCGTAGTGAACAGTGAGGGTCTTCAGGTCGACCCTGACAAAACCTCAGCCGTTGTTGAATTCCCAACACCCACCAATCTGAAACAGATTCGGCGCTTCTTGGGAATGGCATCCTGGTATAAACGATTTATACCGGAGTTCGCAATGGTGGCCCAACCACTGACACGTCTGACCAAGCTGAAACAGCCTTGGGAATGGGGGGAAGCACAGCGAGTTGCTTTCGAGACGCTGAAGAGACATCTCACTTCAGCTCCCACTCTGGCTTGTCCTGATTTTTCACGGCCGTTTACCCTGCAAACGGATGCGAGTAGTGTGGGATTGGGAGCCGTACTCACGCAAGTGATCGACGGACAAGAACGCGTAAGCGCCTACGCAAGTCGCGCATTAACAGCCCCTGAGACCAAGTACACCGTGACCGAGCAGGAATGCCTCGCGGTTGTCTGGGCAATAATGAAGTTCCGATGTTACCTGGAGGGCTACCCCTTCACCGTAATCACTGACCACAGTAGTCTCCGGTGGCTTCATAACCTGAAGGATCTCACTGGGCGACTCGCTCGATGGAATCTGAGGCTCATGGAGTATGATTACAAAATCATAGACCGAAAGGGTGCATTACACCATGTACCCGACGCATT
This sequence comes from Coelinius sp. EB29, assembly GCA_035578325.1. Classification (NCBI taxonomy): domain Eukaryota; kingdom Metazoa; phylum Arthropoda; class Insecta; order Hymenoptera; family Braconidae; genus Coelinius; species Coelinius sp. EB29. The sequence continues at coordinate 3,875,479 of JAOZGT010000013.1, read as the reverse complement.
GTCCCGCTACGATGCTGTCGAGAGGTGGAGAGAGTCCCAGAGAAGTTTCCCACCTGGAAAATCTCTGACGGCACGTTGTATCACGCGAAGCCACGGATACTGGCTTCCGTGGACAATGAAGACTTGGACGAGTGGAAACTGGTCCTTCCCCGAGAATTACGTCGTGAAGCCATCCAAGAGTGCCACGATCTGCCGCAAGCAGGACACCAAGGTGTCGATAAGACTTGTGAACGTCTGAACAACCAATATTATTGGCCAGCGATGTTTGAAGACGTGACTTCGTACGTTAGCTCTTGTCACGTGTGTCAGCGCTGCAAAGTGCAACAACAGGCACCGGTCGGGTTGATGGGGCCTCAGGCAATCGAGAAACCGTGGTCGAGAATTTCCGCGGATATCGTGGGCCCCTTTACGCGTAGTAAAGCGGGATTCGTGTATATTCTAGTCATCCAAGACTTCTTCACGAAGTGGATTGAAGTGCGCCCCTTGCGAAAAGCAAATGGGACGACGATCCGGAAAGCACTGGAAGAGACAATCATCTATCGATGGGGCACTCCGCGCGAGTTGCTGACCAATAATGAGACCGAGTTCGTGAACAAGGAATTAAAAGCCTTGGCTGCTTCCACCAACATGAAGCACCGAACAACGCCACCGTATCACCCCCAAGCGAACCCCACTGAAAGAGTAAATCGTTCGCTGAAGGCCATGATACGCGCCTATGTAGACTCGGGCCACCGTGACTGGGATTGTCACTTGGATGCGTTCCGTTTTGCGTACAACACGGCCCAGCATAGTTCGCTGAGGGCAACGCCGGCGTTTGTCAATTTTGGCAGGGAGCCCGAACCAGCGAATCCGCTGAACAGAAGGCTCGAAGGCGATATGGAGGTTGAAGAGACACCCGCAGCCTCGTGGATAGAACGCATGAAGCGTCACGACACCCTGCGGTTGGCGTTCAGACACGCATTAGCGGAAGCTAATGACAGACAGGCGCAAGCATATAACTTGCGTCGCCGGAAAGGTGAATACGAGGTGGGCGAGCTAGTACTCGCCCGGAACCACGAGCTCTCGAATGCTGCGAAGCATCGTTCCGCGGCGTTGAACAAACCGTTCAACGGACCCTTGATAGTGACAAAGAAGCACTCGAGAACCTTCTACGAAATTTCCGATTTGGCAGGTCGACATCCCAAAGGCGTGGCGGTAGTGGACTTGAAACCCTACAAACCCGCTTTGGAAGACCCTCTCGTGGGAGATGCAGAGGATCCCTGAGAAAAAGCCTCCGGGAGGTCTTGGCCGGAATCGGTAGGTTTCGGGTCGAAAGCTCTCCTAAGGAGAGAGGTGTGTAACGAGATATTCTCGTTCCGGGTAGAAATCCCGCCAAAACAACGTAAAACCCGAATTGAGACAGTTTGGAAGGCCGAAAGGTAGACAGTAAGAGACATCTGACGCTAGTAGAGAGAAGCTAGGTCGAGGTAAGGCGAGCGGTAGAAGGACATGAGTGGGCGCCATATGGTGGTATGGAGAGCCGCCATGTCCGAGGGAACCGTACTTCCTGTTCTAGAGAGAGTCGGATGTACTCAGTAGCGGTAGGGTAGAGCAGAGCCGACATACAGGCCTCCCAACTGAGTAATCCAAAAAGACCCTATGGACTTAGGCTAGGGACTGACGAAGCAGGTGAAAGGACTGTTGCTTCCCCTTCTCTGGGGAGATTGATGTCGGGCCAATCCCGAAGGTCCACTGCGAGAGAACGTTGCTCAAGTGGGACTGGAAGGAGAAGCCTAGATTGGGAAGTAAAGCCCTAGCAGATTTCCCAGTTAGTTCGGAAGTGAGGCTCGAAGAGAGCAGTTAAGCCTGGAAGCTCGAAGACAGCAGTGGAGTTGACTAGAGTCGCCGGGAAGGGAGCGACTCGAGAGGCGTAGCCTATGGTACGTTGAGCTGTACTGTAGGGAATTGGAAGCACGAGGGATAGACCATATCCCCGGGCGTAAATACGTGAAGAAAGACCTGTATGTAGAAAGTGCTCCCGTACCCTCTCGGGTAACACATAAATGCGTGAACGGCGCGTTATGATCCGAGGGTATTTTACCCCTATTGAGGTGGACCTCGCCCCTCTACCATTGCGTACTGTTGCTAGCTCAGCAAGTGTTTGTTACCGTCCATCAGTTGTGTTGAAGGTTGCTCGACCTCCGACGCCGGTTTCGTCGAGTTCACGAAAGAAACTCGACTGGCGCCCAACCGTAAGGTGGAGTGTGTATGGATAAATCCTAGTTTGGGTATGTTGCTAGGCTCGGGGCCTAGGAAAATCCCTTACATGTGCTAGGTAGAAATCATCGCGACGAACATTTGGAAAAAAATCAAATCGATCCAGTAGTTTTTGAGATATTGAAGAAAATAGTTTTACACATAAAGTCGAATATCTCCAAAACTAATGGTCCAATTGTGCCCATATTAAATAGCAACCTTTACTATCATATGGCCTAAACTCATACCAAGTTTGAAGTTTTTATCTCCAATATTTCTCAAGTTATCATGCGTACAAGGATTTGAGCAAAAAAATAGAAAAAGGGCCATAACTATGTGACTTCTTCATGGTCTGGCTGAATTTCTAAATTAAAATCAATAGATATTTTCATGAGGAATATTTTGAAAAAAAAAAATTGGATCGGTTAAATTGTTCTCGAGATATTGAAGAAAAACGATTTTTCAATAAAGAGTGATATCTGAAGAACTAATCGACTCATCGAGCTGAAACTTGGCCTGGAGTTTGACATAACTGATACCAATTATGGGTCAAAATTTTAGATTTCTATCGATAACTTTTGAGCCTTCAAACAAATTTGTTCACCTAACCTCACTCGTAGCTTCCAATGTACCTTAATCATCACCATTTCAGAAAAAAAACGAAAAATTTGCACACTGTTACATACATACACACGGACATTTTCTGAAAACATCATATCTTTGCATTTCATAACATTCTAGATCATTTCCACACAAAATTAGAGAATATGAAAATCTGGTGAAAACAAAGCTTCCACCCGGAAGCAATAAAAAATAATCGAAATTTAGCATAGGATCGGTATTGTGAGTACACTGCTCAACTGCCTATCATGATTACGAATCATGATAAAAAAAATCTAATCCTACTTGAAACAATCGTCAGATGGATAATGAATGAAAGTCGCGGAGCTTGAAAATTGAGGAGAAAAACGCATGAGGCGTAGAGCAACGGTGGATCCGATGGTCAAATTGGAGAAAGAATCAAACTGGGGAGATTGGAACGTAGGAAGATCGAATGAAAAATGGTGAAACGGCAGAGGGTTAAACGAGAAAGGATGTAGATTGAGAGTGCAAAAAAATCATCCGCTCAAGGAATTTTTTTTTTCAATGAGAAGGAAATAGATACAGCTAGCGGATGGCTTCTCCACTGATACCGATGATGCCCGCTCAAAGAAGGGATGCTTTAGATAAATCTTGATTGACTTTCGAAGATCTTCGGGGAATTTTGTGTAATCTGAAGACAATGAAGTACATGAGCTGCCATTACCCTCAACCCGATGGTTGTGCTAAATGTGACAGCATTTCCTAGGTCATTTTTCCAAACGTTCATCAACATTCTTCGAAGGAAATCGGTACTTACGAATCCGATGATGCTACTCGATGTTCATTCAACTGATCTCGATGATCCTTTGCAATCGGAATATGCAGCAGGTTAAGTCTCGCTTCTTCCGCTCTTCTTCTTCGCGTAATTCCTACCGATGCCAGTTTCACTTCCTGTCTATAGAGACATCCGACATGTCACGGCAATGACCGATTTAGTAATGAGTCCTCGGGGTCATAGAATTGTGCCTGTATCCTGAATTTGTGTTAAATCCAAGAAGAATCAGATATATCTAACAAATGGATACTCAGTCGATCTTAATAACAGTTCCAGGATATGCGTACGTGCGCACAACAATTTCCAAGGAATCATCGCTAGAAAACACGAGATTATCATAGAGCTTGCATATTTTTGAGCGGAAATCACAGGGATCAGCAGGGTATCCATCTACTAGCTCTATCTTGTTCTAATTGATTCAAATTATTCGAAGAGATTAGGGCATAGGCGCAATAAATGTCCTAAGGAAGTCACAGCTTGATCAGTCATCACCGTGACCTTCCGAATATGCATGTAAATAAGTAGTGAAGCTGGAATCCATAGGGATTTCTTGAAGAATAAGCAAGCCAAGGTTTGACCTGGTGCTCATTTCATTTGCCAAGGATCATTGGGATCAGCTGAATGAGCATCGAGTTGCATCATCGTATTCGGAAACAACGATATTCCTCGAAGAGTTATGGTAAAAGATGAAAAACAATGGCTAGGCAATGCTGTCCCATCTAGTGGCATCATCGGGTTGAGGTAAATGTTCGTTGAGGTACTTCATATTATTGACATGACACGAATCCTCCGAAGAACTTGGAAAAATCACTCGAGATACACCTAGAATATCCTTCACGGAGCGGACATCATTGGTATCAATTGAGGAGCTATCTGCTGGCTGTATCTTATCCCAATCGAATTGAATTCTTTGGAGAATTCAGAATACAGTCGAAAGAAATGACCTGGAGCATTCATCAATCAATCGATCCTCACGGCGAAAAAAAAACCGGAGGGATAGGTAATAAAATTCAGATTAGTAACAATTTGGTACGAAACGGGATCAGTTCAATCATCATCGAGTTGCATCAGCGGATTCGAGAGCACCAATATTCCTCGGAGATTCTCGATGAAAAAACAAAGAAATGACCTAGGGAATCCTTCAGCATCTATTCTCTAGTGAGGTCCACTGACGGGATGGTTCTTTGCCATTTCGATTGATCCTCTCCCTCGTTCAACTCTTCGCTCCCTCTCTGACCATTCCACTGTTGACCTTCCGTCGATAGAACATGCTTCATTTGATCGTTCTTTGTTTGAGTGTCCCCCATTTGCCCACTCTTCGTTTGACTCTTGCCCATTCAACCATACACCGTTTGATTATTTTCCATTAGCAGTATTAACTGTCGAAGGCGTCGACATTCAAAACACAGATTTATTCGATTTTCACAACTTTGATTCAATGTCCTTTTTTGACGTGGACACGTCTTACTTCCCGTTCTGCGAAAAAAACGACACCGATACCGAAACACCGTGACACCGACACCGATACCGCGACACCGACACCGACACCGACACCGCGACACCGACACCGTGACACCGACACCGCGACACCGACACCGTGACACCGACACCGCAACATTTCTAGAAATTTCTAGAATCTTCTTGAAAATTCGAGAACCGTTCAGGAGATTCATTTCAATTCTCCAAATATCGTTTAATCCTTTATCAAAAAGTTGATTGACAATGAATCATTGTCTTGATTGTTGACTTTTTATTCGTCTTCTTATTGGTCGATGGATCTAATCAACAGTTTCCTTGACTACAACGATTTTATTCATGAGAAGTTAGCAGCGCGCGTTAACGCGTCTGTTTGTCTAGTGTTTCCAGAAAGTTCCAGGACATTATGGAACATTCTAGAAATTTCTGGAATCTTCTCGAAAATTCGAGAACCGTTTGGGAAACTCATGTCGATTCTCCAAATATCATTTAATGTTTCCAGAATGTTCCAGAACATTATGGAACTTTCTAGAAATTTCTGGAATTTACTCGAAAATTCCAGAACCGTTTGGGAAACTCATGTCGATTCTCCAAATATCGTTTAATGTTTCCAGAATGTTCCAGGACATTATGGAACGTTCTAGAAATTTCTAGAATCTTCTTGAAAATTTGAGAATCGTTTGGGAGATTCATTTCAATTCTCCGGATATCGTTTAATGTTTCCAGAATGTTTCAGGACATTATAGAACTTTCTAGAAATTTCTGGAATTTACTCGAAAATTCGAGAACCGTTTGGGAAACTCATGTCGATTCTCCAAATATCGTTTAATGTTTCCAGAATGTTTCAGGACATTATGGAACGTTCTAGAAATTTCTAGAATCTTCTCGAAAATTCGAGAACCGTTTGGGAGATTCATTTCAATTCTCCGAATATCGTTTAATGTTTCCAGAATGTTCCAGAACATTATGGAACTTCTCAGAAAGATTGATTTTATTACATTGAGATATTTATTTTTCATTCCCCTTTTTCCTCTCTACTTGACATTTTCCATTTCATTCAGATTCTAACACCATTACCTAGGCTACATAGACGTGTCCACGGCAAAATTCATCGGGTGTATCAGTGGCACTAGCTAGTGCCGCGATAGATATAGCCACCCCAGCTTTTTTTAAAATGAAACCTTGGAATCAAGGCCGCTTGCCTTTATTTTTTATTCAAGGCCGCAAGTCCGGATACCCCCTCGATCCGGGAGTCCGGGATTTCTCGCAGAGAAATGGCTGTGAGTACAATCAAAAATTGATATTTCAATTTTTTTTCTCTCCTTTCAAAAAGCGTTTAAATCGCATACTCTTTGATATTCTATCAATTTTTTCCAGTGATTTCCATAAAGTTATTGACAAAAAAATAATTTTTTTTCGAAGCGGTCTTCAAATATGATTATTTTTATAATAACATAGTTTTTTTTAAGTGCAACTTTTTCAGGCAGGGTAGTTAAAGCAATTCGCGTCACGTCAAACCGTAACGAGATGTCCGACGCGCCACAGCGATAGTAGTCAACATGCAAAGCTCTCCGTATCGCCATATGGTAATAAGACCACCATGATAATAGGGATTCATTGATCGAGGCCACGACGTTGCGCAGTACTAGCGTAGGAAACAACTAGTAGTGTGTCTTCAACGCCTTGTGCTATCATCAATTATTCTCTACTCCTCGTGAAAGTGTTGAATTAAATTAATTAAGAAGCGCATTATTGAATTAATCACTATTATAACGCAGAGGTGGGCAATATCTACTCCAGAATTTGCTCCAAGAGTCTAATGACCCAAATGAAAAAAGTCAGCGGTGGAGCTATTGTACTGGACGGGAGGCCTTTACTTCAGTCTTCCTCTACCTAGTATAGCACAGGAATGGGTCGGAGGAAGGGACTCTTACGGTCAGAAAGCGTGGCAGAATTCAGAACGTATTCATTAGAATGGCGAAGTTGGTATTATATGACTGGTCGTATTAAATGTTTTCTCGCGCAGTGCAGAAATGATGCAGAATTCCCGAAATTCAATGATTTCCATTGTATCTTGCATCAGTTAGTTTTATCTGTTAAAAAAGTCAGATTCAGATGTTTGAGGGTCAAATTTTCGTGATGCGAATCTGTATTCGACACTGTCATCATTATTGTTAGAGAGGAGAGTAATCTCCATGAGTGCGTAAAAACTGATGATAATTTTTTTCATAATTAGCACTGTTGGGCAATAAGAATAACTCCAATGAGTTAGCACTGTAGTGGAAAATCGAGGGGGTAATGCCATTGATGGAAACTGACAATTGTGGAAAATTGTTAAATTCAGACCAATTTCACCTCAATCCAACGAACATATAAAATTTTTGAGAAAAGAAAAGGTATACAGTAGATAAAGAATCATTCGAATTTGATCACCCTGTGTCATCTATTGATGATTTCCGGTTCATTTTTCTGGGTAGTCTGGAAGATTCTATTAAGTAGATACTATGAAGACATGTGAATTTTATCGTATGTGTATTATCTTATTATGACCTCATTGATGACCAGTTATGATGACCACTTCCATGAAGAGACACCTAAAATTCAATATCTCCGAAACTAATCGGTGAATTCCACCCATCCAAAATAGCAACGTTCAAAAAGGTTGATTAAATTCATTTTCAGTTATAATTGCTGGCCAAGCAAGGGTTTTTCTTCTTCTTTAAGAAGAATGTAATTTCCGATTTGAACCTTATTAATTACAATTTATTAGAACCTTTTTTAAAATTTTTTACAAATTTTTTATTGCCACCCGGGTCCTCAATAAGTTCTGAGGACAGCCTAACTTTTTTGTTAGGTTTGTGGGGTCTAAAACCAGCCACCTCCTCGTGGTAGACCCCGGGTAACGCTAAGTGCCGGTAGGGCAGGATTTGACTGTTTCACCAGCCGTCTTAAAACTTAAAGTCAATAATTTAAAATTTTTTTCAAATTTCAAATTTTTCGATTTTTACTTTTTATTCTTTAGCGGAAAATAATGTTTCAATGAGGAGAGCATATAGCTCTCGAATTAAGGAACTTTATTTCCAAATTAGTATTTGAATTAAATTTTTCGTTTTCTATGACCGCATATTGGCCTCGAGAGAGTAAGGAGTTTTTTTTTTTTTATAAAATTTAATTCAAGCGGTTGATTAAATTCATTTTTACCATATCTTGACGTTTCATAATATTCTACATCACTTCCATACAAAATTGGAGAATGTCAAAATCTTGTAAAAACAAAGCTTCCGTCCGGAAGCAATAAAAAAATAAAAATGAAAAATCTGCACACACATACAGACATTTTCTAAAAACATCATATCTTGACGTTTCATAACATTCTACATCATTTCCACACAAAATTGGAGAATGTCAAAATCTTGTTAAAACAAAGCTTCCGTCCGGAAGCAAAAAATAAAACAGTCAATGCATTCGATGAACGCATAGTATTCCGCATGGTTGTGGTCACCTGGGTCTTTTGAATTAATCACACGATATTACAGTGATTCGAGATCCATTCGGAAGCATACTACCAATTAAATTAGTAGAAACGAAAAGAAACGCGAGTTATAATTACATATTTTGTTAAACGTTCAACTGCTGTCGCATTCACTTCTGCTACATAGGAGCTTATGAACTACTTGCTATAATGTAAAATGGGTTTCTCATTAACAAGGAGAAAATGATGTATTTCTGAATTTCCCCTCTTGTCGCTTGGGGCGCTATTCGTGCATTTCCCTCTACCAGAGTTGACCTCACCAACTCTGTTACCCCCACTATGACAGCACTGCTGCCTCGATAAAATGAACTTTATGGCCCCTCAATAAAACTATAATAGCACAATTTATCCTTGCTCCGACCGCCCTGGACTTTGCCCATCTCTGAGATAGAGGGAGACTCAAATGAAAGCCCCCCGTCCAGTACAATAGCTCCCCCGCTGACTTTTTTTATTTGGGTTATTAGACTTTCGGAGCAGCATTTGCTCCGAGAGTAGACATTACTCACCTCTGGTCTAGAGAAGAGGCCAGGAGGTCAATTCGGGAGTCAAACGGTCTAAGAGCGAGGCTGGAAGGGCGATTGCAGGTCAAATGGTCTGAAGAGAGGCTTAGAAGCCAATTAGAGATGATTAAAAATTTTAACACATAAGAGATTTTTTACTTCAACGACTCAAGAAGGGAAGAAATGGAAAAGAGAGCAATTCGTTCAGATATTCATTATTCCCAATATTATCTGTCCGTAACATCACTTCATTATCTTGATCATTAAGGTGGCTCTATGGAGGGGCGGGGACCTGGAACAATACTTTGAAAATACATTGAAATTATACAATAACTCATTCAAGATTTTTTTTTTGCTGCAAGTAGTGACGAATCCATCGGCCCGAAAAATCGGTTCTGTAGCAGATATTGATCCGGTCAATGAGTATTATGGTTCCCTGACGCCTGCAACCAATAATAACCACGTACCCCAGCATCAACCACCACCACCTACAAACACTCTGGTAAATATTTGATTGAAATCTTGTTACTATTCTATTCTATTCATTATTATTTTTACCATTCCCAAAATCCAATAGAAGGTTCGACATTTTCCACGAACTTCTCTCGTTCAAGAGGTACTTGAAAGATAATTTGCATGCAATTTATCTAAGTGGCGAGTGATGTTGCGGCAAAATATCGAGATCCTTTTTGTAGAGACTTGCATGGACTAAAAAAAATCATTACCACTATGCTCTAAATCCTCTAATTACAAATTCTATATGAATGAAAAAATCTGTAAGAAATTGATAAACGTATTCATGTATGTCTTTTCAATCTCTTATTACAGAATCTCATCTCATATTTCCTTCATTTTTGCCCTCACATTTCCCTGTTATAATGTTGTGAGCTTGTGTTGATTGTTGACATTTTATTTAGCGAGTTTATAGGGCGATGTACGATTACGAAGCGCAGGATTCAGACGAAGTGAGCTTTTGCGACGGTGATCTCATAATCAATTGCACAGCGATCGACGAGGGATGGATGACAGGACTCGTGCAACGAACTGGACGTCACGGAATGCTGCCGGCAAATTACGTTGAGCCAGCGCAAATTTGAACCTCCTCTCACTAATTCAATTCTCTTTGGGGTCTTTACATTTCGCTGTCATTTTTCATTGGAATGAAAAAGTAAAATAGTATATTTCATGCTCGAGTCTTGGAAAACGGATTATCCTCCCCCCCCCCGTACAAGGAGAGGGGGAGGTTCATATGTATTTCATGACGAGGCGGGAACATTATTTTTCATGTCGTATGGCCGGGGGAACGCCGAAACGGGGGTTTCCGAGTCCGATGCCAGGAAAATACAATTTTCACAGAGAGACTATTTTCCTTGAAAACAGATATTGATGATCCTCTACAATATTCTAAGATTCAGGGGCGTGTGTTTGTTACTTTTTTGAATGGGTGTCCTTCCTTTTGCGATTCCGGGAGCTAAGTGCCAAAAATTATTCTGATGATCCTCTACAATATTCTGAGATTCAGGGAGTGTGTTTGTTACTTTTTTGAATAGGTGTCCTTCCTTTTGCGATTCCGGGATCTAAGTGCCAAAAATTATTCTACATTGATCATGTTGACACGCAGTTCATATCCTTTCTGTGTCCACTTTTGCTTTATTGTCCCGTGATTTCATAATTCTCTCAACTTAGCATCGGCATGCTTCGACACACTTCGTGACAAATTTTCTAGAGAATCTGGCGGATTGCACAACGTGAATTATTCACAAACACATACGATGATTCATGGAAAGACCATGTACGAAGACAGTCTTGCAACTTCGTTACTGACATTGTCATCTCGTACCCAGCTTCGCACAACAGGAATTCAATGACACACTACTTTCCAATGCACTAAAAGTCTTCGGACATTCAAGCTTTCACGTTGCAAAGTAAGGACACCCACTCCCAGTCATATTGTAATGTCCCACATCATGACATTAGCTCTGTACAATTCAGATCATTCGATCATGTACAATTTGAAAGTAAAAATTCATAAAATTTTAGATTCAAACGATCGACTTTTTGGTTTTAAATTGCCCATGATTGAATGATCCATTGCGGTCTTGAAGTATTCCTTCATCATACGTTTCAGTTCTATGAATGGAAACCCATGTATATCTACAGCACTTCCTTGTATATTTGAAAGAATATTGTGATTTACTATCTCAGATTGTATTATAACTCGATTTCTGTTTTTGGACAATTTCATCATATCAAATAAAGGCGAGCAAATTGTTTTCATTCCATGCCAAATGCTCTAGGTAAGCTCATGTGTGCCTTCCATAAACATTATATTAATTGAATGCCTTTGATTGAAAGACTTTGATTGGAAAAATAAGTGGAGACTTATCGATACATAAGTACAATTCGATATTTGCATAGAATATTAATGACTTCATTGAAGATTCAGCCTGTTTCGTCTTGGTTTTCTAATTTTGTAGGTTTACTAACAATATAATCTTAATGAAGTAGTATTTAGTTTACAACGAATTGAAATAGCAAGGAAACGGAATGATGTAATGGCTCTCAAGACGTAATGTATTTTTTAAAGTTCCTACATGTGGTTGTCGTGAGAGGTTTTGTTAAAGCTTTTAAAAATTCCAAGAGAATAATATTTTTCTGGAAAACGTTGTTTGATGGATAATTAATTTTTCAGCAATTTATTACATGGATGAGAGCGATGATGATAATTAAATTACTATGTCCATTCAAACATTCCTAATCATATCTCATAATTAGCATTAAGTATAGACAGACAATAATATTATAATTGAATAAAAAAAATTTATAGTACATATTTTTAGTATGTAAATCTACTATTTATTTGTAATTTTCATTTTCATCTCTTTTCCATTCATGACACAGAACGTACATCAACGCGGGTAGTTATTTTTCCAGCTATGAACGGGATGTGGCATAGTTTTTTCGTGTGCTGAACCGGAAAAACGCCGTTCTATAGGCATTACCCTTTTTTCATCGTCATGAGAGTCTTCCAGGATTTCAAATGTTGCATATTATATTTTCGAGGGTGCACTGACAGAGAAAATTTCTTACACGACAGAACTGGTTTCTTGAGACAAGAGAATGGTGCTTTGACCATGAATTTCTTAATTCGAGAGATTATTAGATTTTCCTAATCAAACTATATTCTGAGAGGGAGATCTGTGCCCTCACGACCGATGTACTTGATTGAAGAATCCATCAGCTCCGTTGAGGATAATGAAAAAAAGAATTATTGATAGTTAAAAGGACGAATTCTTCACACACGAGAATAAGAACTTTATTATATTGGTATCAAATGTAAGAAAGATTACTTTCTGCCAAGAGAACGCGGGCATAATAGCAAGATCATGAACAGTTCAACCTCATAGCAATGGTAATGAATCGAATTGATATCCTTTTCACTCGCAAATAATTATATTCGCCTAGAACGAATCAAAAAGTACTCTTCATTGGAATAATCCTATTTATTGGAGTGAAATGAAGGAGTACACTACAAAAATTCGGATCTTATTTTAAGATCCATTTGTTCGTCGGATTTTGACTTTCTCCAATTTTGGCTTGAAATGATGTAGAATGGTATGAAACGTGGAGAAATGATATTTTTAGAAAATTTCTGTATGTGTGTGTGTGATGATTTGAATTTTAGTCGATTATTTTTTAGAAAATACAACACTAAAAAGATAAAATTCATTCGAAAAAAATTGAAATTTTGGCTGATAATTGGTATCATTGAGATGCAACCCTGTACCAAATTTCAGCCGGATTGGTCAACAGGTTCCTGAGATATAGCCATTTATCGGAAAATCGTTTTTCTCAAATATCTTCTAAACTATCTAACCGATTGAATTTCTTTTCTTCAAAATATTCGTCGTGATGTCTTCTATTCAGATCAATTATAATATGTGTATCATTACCTTCGTTCTCATATGTCCACCATTCTGAAACGACAAAACCTTACCGAAACGGGAACTGAATCCCAGGAATAATTAGCAGCTCGATCCAACCTTACTTCGATAATTTAGGACACCAGCTGATTTTTAGCAACGCGGAATCAACGAACCGCAACCGTAACGAAAACCTTATTCAAACTGAATACTAATTACCCTGGAACTCGAACGACAGAACTGGACGCAGAATAGTGGAGGATATGAGGGTACGGAATTACTCGGTTGCTCAGTGTGCGGCTCGTGGAGAGAGGGGTGGATTCGGTGAACAAAGCAGCAATTACCAGACATCAATTATCGAGAGAAGATATCAAACGAGAACCTTAAAACTAGCTGAAAAAGGTCGGGGAATAGTCAATAAATAAGCATGGGATAAGTTTTACGTGTTCCTCTATTGAAGTATCTCATATATATACATAATCTGGAACATTCTCCAACCCTTAATAACTAATCCTGTGATGACCAGTTGACCTTGGTCAAGCGAAAGAGAGATATCTGAAGTAGGAAGCCAGAGAGACGAGCAGAATAGCCGCTTGTGCGTGCACACGCCAAACGGAGAGAGATACAGTGAGCGGAGGTAGCGTGAGAGCGAGAGAGAGAGACGCAGTGACGCGATTATTAATGTATGCTACGCTGGATGATTTTTCGCGTAATTTTATTCGCCGCTGGAGTAGGGAGCATCGCGACAATCTAAATATGATTTTTAGAGACGTTAGGTAGCTTGGAGGATCAGAATCTGTCATGAATCAGGTATTTTATTGAACCAGATGGCCATTTGTAACGATTTTACTTAGGAGATAGCGTCTCGCGTCGTGTAGAAGCCGTGGAGATGTGTACTGACGTAGCTTCCTGATTCGGTGTAGATAGCATATGGCATAGCTGCCGCAAGAAAGCTAATTTTGACCAAGATGTGTCGAATAAAGACCACGAGTGGCTGGAAGCACGATGATTTAATTGAGAGTTAGGAGTCCAACCATAAATATTCGCAGATAACTCATAATTTACTTTCCCCGTACCCAACCGGATTCCAGAACATCCCATGTAGCTAGTTGGCATAACAGAGAGCAAACATTGGCAACAGCCATGGGTGCTGCAAGCCTAGCTTCCCTGCTTCTGGAAGGAAGCAGGTTGGACAAAGAGCACCGGTAGCACGATTAGATAGCGAGCAGCTCAACTTGGAAGGACAAGGAGCGGTAGCAGGAAGCTCATGAAGAATCTCCCTGTTTTATAGCCAGGAGAGAGAGCGATAGACAGCCGGAAGTTAGCCATGAAGATTTAGGTAGCATAAAATAGGCTAAGAGAGCAGTCGAAATCCTCCCTGATCTTTCAGAGGACAGAGAGCATCGGAAAAATATAAAAGAGAGCAGAGATAGCATGTGGCTCGACTCGGAAGCACGAGGAGCATTTTCACAATATATCTTCTCCAATTTTGGAGAACATAATTTCTTGATCGCGCATAGAGTTTAATTTCACGTAGCATAATCTATTTATCGCGCATTGAGTCCATTTTCAGATAGCATGACTTATTTATCGCGCATTGAGTCCATGTTCAGATAGCATGACTTATTTATCGCGCATTGAGTCCATGTTCAGATAGCATAATTTATTTATCGCGCATAGAGTCCATTTTCAGAGGACCTAATTTATTTCTCGCGCATAGCGTCCATTTTCAGATAACATAATTTATTTATCGCGTCTAGAGTCCATTTTCAGTTAACCGGCTAGAGCAACGGGGTTTAGAGAACGGGTGGTCGCACAAATGCCTGCGCCCACGGCAGCCATTTCGGGTGGCGTCGGTACAAGGCAGATAGCATGACGTCGTGAGTTTTTATCGAATTTTCCGCGATAATTAACTGAAAATTAATTAAATTCTTCCCCCAAAAGAAAACCCCAGTACTCACCATACTGGTTTTGATGTCCTGGCCGTCGACTGAACTCGTAAATGGTTTTTTTTTCTAGGGCATGGCACGTGAATTTTCGATGCGACGCAGTCTGTTCACAGGTATGTTCACGACTGACTATGCGGCACGTAATGGCGACGCTCGAGCGCGATACTTGTTGCGCCGAGTGGTGGGGAGACCGGCCGGACGGTGGCGTCGTCGCGCGGCGGGAGTATCAACTTTCGCGAGAAGGTGGCGAGGCGCGAATTTAATTGAAATTTGAATTTCTCGGAGGTAGCTGCGTGGTTAATTCTTTTTGTAATTTCTATGGTGTACGAACTGAAGCGATAATACATCTGAATCTAAACCGTAGGGGGGTTAGAGGGTGGTTGTTGCCCTCGTCTACGATCGGAATTAGATAGCTTATCCGTAGAGGACACTCTCCGGAGAGGAATTAAAAACTTCGCCAACGATACGATACTAAACATAACCGAAAGCTCAGGCAATTCATACAGGGGGGATGAGCTAATTCACTCCCGTATGACCTTCCAACCAAAATTGCGATAACTGGAAGCTTCTAACACTCTCGCGACCAGGGGAGCGCGAGTATCTCAACTCGATCTATGTGTTCACTCTCCAAACAAACCCAGCAGGGGTACAAAGATGCACTGGGTGGCACAGTGTGTCGGCCCTGATCCGCGGTGATCCTTGGCCCTTCCACCGAATTTACGTAGACTAGACCCCTTTATTTTGAACAATCTGAACCGGAAATTGACTAAACCGAAATGTATCGTGTGTGGAAAGTAGGATTTCAGCCTTCTAATCATGAATTGAACGGTAATATCGGCCTGAGGTAGCTGTCGCGAGTTGATACTGGATTATTCTTCTTGCTTATCCCGGGAAGCACCGATGTTCCGCGACTTTGCCCGTGTATTTTAGCGTACCGGATGTTGTCGCGATCTTAATTAGTCTCTCTCTCGCTCTAAACCTATATAATTACCCCTACTGCTCATGGGGTGGCGAATTCGCTGGGAATTTCGTCACAAAAACTATTTTCTCAAATATCTTCGAAACTATCTAACCGATTGAATTTTTTTTTTCAAAATATTTGTCTCGATGTCTTCTATCCAGATCAATCGGTAATATAACAGAATAACAACTCCAGTGAACTTATTTATTTTTTAATTTTTTCTCAACGTATTAACGAGTTCAGACGGTGTGGAACAGACAATAATAGCATCAAGACAGTGTAGGGAATATCCCAAATCACAACAATAACCTTGGAGCCTCTAATACGAATCACGCGTTAATACGATCAGAATTGCATCACTCTTAGCGTTACCCAGGACCACTACGAGGAAGTGGCGATGCTAGGTCCCGAAGAAACGACCTAACAACAACAATAACTCGTCTAACATCCTGAGAATGCAGAATTGAAGAATAGGAACTGCAATTTCCTCTGTCCCCCTCCATGGGACTTATTATAAATTTTAAACAATAATGAATATGAAAGTGTATGAAACACTAATGAAATGGTGATGAGTACTGATAAAACATCATAAAAATTCTTAATTTAAACTTCGCGGAAGTTAGATACTTCAAATAACTTCACTAAAGAGAGAGCCGATCAACCCTTAAATCCCAGCATGACCCGGGTGTCCAAGGTGACTGTAACCCCCCCCCCCCACTCTAAACGCGCAGCGGGTAACCATTGTTACCATGTTTGTCTCAAGTGATCCGTCATTCAAAATACCAATCCTAATTTCCGAGAACTTTAACAGTATTTTTCAATTCTACCAGTGATAATTCAAATAAATTTACATCCTATAATTCAATTCACCCGAGAGAACAATTTTTCATAATTAACTAATCGACTAGATTCAACATTGCTAATGTAGCTATTCAGGAGTGTAGTAATTCTCGAGTATTTGAAGAAACTTTAGCACCCGATCAGGTCTCGGAGTATGATAAGTGAATGAAAACTTACTCAGTCTGCATCCAACTCCTCCTCCTCCTTCACCATATTTCGGCACCAGTCGCCGTAGTTCCCTCCACGCTCTCTCAACACCTTGAATGTGTGCACGGATAACTCTGTTGATGTGGTAGTATCGATGGTTGACGCGTGCATGGTGGTATTCACGCAGCCTCAACGCGAGATACCCACCCCAACAGTCCATGTGGATGACCGAGTAGCGCTTCACATGTTTTTCTATTTTAAAGATAAGTGTTTCGGCCCTCCGGTTCGGCAACACGACGACGACTAATCGCCCTGTTAACCTTTTCCGTAAGCCTAGCATCCATTGCTTAGAACTGACTGCACGACCTAGTCTCAGTTTCTTCCCCACCCAACACAATTCGTCAACCTCGACAATTACTCCCCTCCCTCCTATCTTTTCACTTTCAATGTCTGCAACCCACCGGTCCAACACTTCGCCAATACTGGCAATAACCCGGCGGACTGTCGTCACACTAGTATTGCTCTCTTGAGACAGGTATTCGAGAGTGTTAGTGTCGTTCTGGATATATAAAAATATGATAATAAATAACTTTTTTAACTTAATCTTGAACCCCGATAACCACGATCCGTCATAAACACTCAGAGAACTGTTGCACTTAATTTTCCTCCGTTTACGGTGCGCGTCAATTATATATCTGCTTTTTTGGCATCTAAATAATTTCAAATTATAATCTGTGTACATCAAACTGTCACAGCTTGGGCATTGTGCTGAGGATTTTATTACCCCCTTGTCCCTCAGGAAATCAATAATATATTGATCACACTGACAGAGTGATAAAGCCGTACAATTCTTCGAGTATCATTATGATTCAATGAATACCAGGAATCAAGACCGACAATTGAACCCTTTATTTCCCGTCACCAATTACCCTAAATTACCCAATAATTAATAACTAAACTTTATTTATTGTGGAGTTGTTATATACTCACATTACCGATCAATCATAATATGTATACTCATTCATTAAAAGTTTTCGAGATATTGCCCATTTTCTATTATTCACCTATTAGCACGATAACTTCAGAAATAACAGGAAAACAAGTAGGCGGCAGCGACGTGCGACTATAGATTTGTAACTACAGATTTGCGGTTGTGGAGTTTGTTAATTTTACGTGTGCGTTTTTTTTCGCCATCAATCAATTGATGGAGCGCTTCCGAATAGTCCTTTCAATCCTTTTCGCGTATTATTATAGTAAATCTTTTGCATTTCATATCTCGAAAGTTGAATATCTCCGGAACCACCTGCCCGATTGAGCTGATTTTAAATACCAAACATGACAATCATGAGAGTCACCTTCATGCCAAATTTCAAGTTGATATCTCAACTTTTTCAAAAGTTAGCGTGTTTACAAGGATTTTCAGTGAAAAAGAGAAAAATAGCCATATCTCGAAATTTTTGTATCAACAAGTATGTATATTTTTATTGATTAAGATAGAAGACATCGAGACGAAGGTTTTGAAAAAAAAAAATTAATCGATTCAGTCGTTTTCAAGATATTCGATAAAATCGATTTACATACAACGTTGAATATCTTCGGAACCGCTTGTTCGATTGAGCTCATTTTTATTATCAAACATGAAAATCATGAGAGTCACCTTCATGCCAAATTTCAAGTTGATATCTCCATTTTTTCAAAAGTTAGCGTGTTTATAAGAATTTTCCGCAAAAAACAGAAAATTGGCTATATCTCTAAAACCTTGCATCGACCGGTATATATATCCTGGTTGATTCAGATAGTAGACGACGAGACGAAGATTTTGAAAAATCAAAAAACAATCTGACAAAATTTCAGATTTTTCGGAAATGACTTTCTCAATTAATTGGTCAATTTAAGGAAAAGTGACCCCCGAGTGGGCACGCGAACAGGTGGACATTGGCTCCAAACTTCGTATTTTTACGTTTCAGACCATTCTACATCATTTCCAACCAAAATTAGAAAATTTCAAAATAGGTCGATGACAATGCCATTCGGAAGCAAAAAAGTTCAAACGTGGTAGGATTTTAGCTCTTATGATGATGAAGGTCGGTATTGTGGCTGGACCAAATCGACTGATAGGTTTCGAAGATATTCAACTTTCAATACCTAAATTCAAACTGGTGGACCGAAATTAATGTTTTTTTTGTCTGTAATATCACACACGGAGAAAAATTTTCAGGAAAAATTACGGAAAAAGTCACGTAAAAATTACGATCCGAAACGTAATCGTGGGGCGAAATGTAGTTGCGTAAAAAGTACGTGTCGTAGCGGAAATTTTACGAATCTCTCGGTGAAAATTACGATACTCAGTTCCGTAAAAATTGACTCTCCTGTGTAGGAAAATTTCCTACATAAATTCGTAATTTTTCCCTGACTTGATTTTTTTGTTTTTTCGTGCAGAATAATAATAATAATATTAATGATAGTTAAACTTAAATTTTTATAATTCTAATGCCGATTTTTTTCACTCGTTAGATCATAATTTTGGGAATTATTGGGGCACATGAGGATCAAGAAGGAGGATTAAAAAATAAAGAATTTTTTTTCACTGATTATTTTTATTAGAAAATGTGAACAAGATGCATTCTAACATTCAAACTCAATTTTATATTTCCAAAATATATTTTTCTCCCATGCATCCCCCTATCCTTCTGATTAAACAACTTTTTACGTCGTTGGAACTGAGTAAACTCCAAGAGTATTGTTCACCGTCGAGTTTATACGTTTAAATACGTTTGTTTAAATAAACACTATGGCACAATTTTACAATGAAAATACAGTCGTCCTTAGTTAATGTAACACAGAACACACACTTGTATCAATATCTAGATTTTTCAACTGTTTTTACCACTCATTTATCCACTGTCATCACTAATTATGTTGTTAGTTCATATTGAATAACGCAATAAGACGCAATACACTGCTGGAACAGTTGTACCCCCGAAATTGTCCGACGACAACCGAGGGATTCCGAATCATTAGATTAGGGGGGGGAGCCACACTTTCTATGCAAGGTCAAGCCAGCCCCCTCTCCATACTAGACGGGAAAATTTACGTCTCGTAATGACAAAAATTACGGAACTGGGAAACGTAAAAAAAACAGTAAGAGTCACAGAAAAATTTCGAGAAATCGAGTAATATTTCCATTTCTTTCTGTACTTTTTAATGAAAACTCAGTAAATTTTACATTTATAGAAAAAATTACGGAACTTTAAAATAAATTTTCCGGAGCAAATCGTAAAATTTACAATTCGTTTCTTATTATATTGATTGATATTACAGTGATTCGAGATCCATTCAGAAGCATATTACTAATTAAATTGGTAGAAACGAAAACAAACGCGAGTTATAATTTGTAACGAACTTCCGTCGATAATTCAATTTATTTTTACTCCAATTCTCACATGAAATTTTCCGTTGTCGCGATGCTCAGCTGCCAGGGTTCAAAACAAAATTTCACACGAGTTTTGTTCGCCAATTAATACAATTTTCTCATTTAATTCACGGTATTTCCACTTTTCCTAAATTTCGGTTTGTCGCGGGTCTTCTGAATCTTCTTGATGTCGCGGAGTTCTCGAAGACGTCGTCGATTGAAGCGAAGTCTCAGAGATCATCGGAGTCCCTCTGTTCTAGCAGTGCCCCCCCAGGTGTTCAGTTAATTTTCTTTTATTCCCTATCTCTCTGGCCAACGTTTCCGGAAACTAATTTTTTTTTTTTCAATCGAAGGACTAATAATGTTTTTTCTATCAAAGGACTATTTTTTTTTCGACAGTAGAATGATGTTATGTGACAAATGTCAGAAGATAATTTTTTTTCCATTTTTGCTTCCGAATGGAAGCATTGTCATCGACCTATTTTGACATTTTCTAATTTTGGTTGGAAATGATGTAAAATGGTCTGAAACGTAAAAATACGAAGTTTGGAGCCAATGTCCGTCTGTTTGCGTGTCCACTCGGGGGTCACTTTTCCTTAAATTGACCAATTAATTGAGAAAATTATTTCCGAAAAATCTGAAATTTTGTCAGATTGTTGATATTAGTTGGTGCTAATTCTGTGCCAAATTTCAGCTCGATCGATTGAGTAGTTTTTGAGGAATAGTGATTTGTTTGTAAATCGTTTTTTGTGAATATCTCAGAAATGACCAAACCTATTGGCTTTTTTTTTTTTTAAATCTTCGTCTCGTTGTCTACTATCTGAATCAACCAGGATATATATACCGGTCGATGCAAGGTTTTGGAGATATGGCCAATTTTCTGTTTTTTGCGGAAAATTCTTATAAACACGCTAACTTTTGAAAAAGAAGAGATATCAACTTGAAATTTGGCATGAAGGTGACTCTCATGATTGTCATGTTTGGTATTTAAAATCAGCTCAATCGGACAGGTGGTTCCGGAGATATTCAACTTTTGAGATATGAAATACAAAACATTTACTATAATAATACGCGAAAAGGATTGAAAGGATCATTCGGAAGCGCTCCATTAATTGATTGATGGCGAAAAAAAATGCACATGTAAAATTAACAAACTCCACAACCGCAAATCTGTAGTCGCAAATCTATAGCCGCATGTCGCTGCCGCCTGCTTGTTTGGCTTCCGAATGAAAGCCTTTGAAATCGTTCCATTTTGACATTTTCCAATTTTGCCTGGAAACGATGTAGAATGGCCTGAAACGTAAAAATACGAAGTTTGGCGAGAATGTCTGTATGTGTACATGCTGACCAGTGGTCACTTTTTCGTAAATTTAATGATTAAACAGGTAAAAGAGTTCGAAAAAATCTGAAATTTTGTCAGTTAGTTGGAAATAGATGGGGCTAATTCTGTGCCAAATTTCAGCTCGATCGATCGATTAGTTCTCGAGATATTGCTATGTATCGAAAATTCGTTTTCCTTCAATATCTCGAAAATGACTAGACCGATTTCATTTTTTTTTTTCAAAATTTTCATCTCGATGTCCTCTATCTCAATCAATAAAAATATGTATACCTGTTGGTGGAAAGTTTTCGAGATATGGCTAGTTTTCTATTTTTCATTGAAAATCCTTGTAAACACGCTAACTTTCGAAAAAATTGAGATATCAACTTGAAATTTGGCATGGAGGTATCTCTTATGATTGCAATGTTGCTTCCGAATGGAAGCATTGTAATCCTCAAAATTTAAGTTTCGGATTTTTTGTGTTAGGTCGACTAATTAGGGTCTAATTAGTCGAAAAATGTGATTTTTAGACCATGTCCGTATGTATGTATGTATGTATGTATGTATGTTTGTATGTATGTATGTATGTATGTATGTATGTATGTATGTATGTATGTATGTATGTATGTATGTATGTATGTATGTATGTATGTATGTATGTATGTATGTATGTATGTATGTATGTATGTATGTATGTATGTATGTATGTATGTATGTATGTATGTATGTATGTATGTGATCAGTCCCTTTAAGGTTTTCATTGAGAATTTCTCCATGACGAATGCATCGAATTCCATAATTTTTTTTGTTGAATATACACATTTATTAGCGCTGTTCAACAACACCAATTGAAACTTGATCCATAATGTAATTTTTTTAATATTGAAATTTAAAAAAAAATCGATTTTTCGACGATAGCTCAAAAATTAATCATTTTAATCGATTCAATAACACATCAAAATATTCCTTCCGATATTTCCTTGTCCGAGTTCGAAGACGGTGGGGTTAGTATATTTCGATCTTGAAGTATTCAGTTATAGCTTCACATAAACTTCAAAAAAATCATTGAAATTAGGGCCTAGTTGGAATATAATGAGGGTTTAGTCGGGATTTAATCGACATCTAGTTGGAATTTAATTGGAACTTAGTCGGGGTTTAATTAAGGCTTAGTTGGAATTTAATCGGGACTTGGTCCGTTATAGTTTTGGATCCTTAAAGTTTTAAACCTCAAAGTTTTGAAAATCAAATTTTCGACGACAACTCATAAATTAATGATTTCAATCCATTCAATGACGCATTAAAATATTTTTTTTGATGTCCTCTAGACCGAGTTTGAAGATGGTGGGGTTAGCGTATTTTGTTCTTAGATTATTCAGTTATATAGCTTCAAATAAACTGCGAAAAATTCATTGAAATTGGGCTTAGTTGGAATATAATGAGGGTCTAGTCATTTAGTTTAGATTGAATCAAGACTTAGTCAGGGTTTAATCAAAACTTAATTGGAATTTAATCGGGACTTAGTGTATTTCATTCTTGAATTAGTCAGTTTAAACCAATATAATATTGGGTTTTAGACCCTTAAGCTCTCAAGCCCTTCAGTTCTTAGGGCCTTAGACCCTCAGGTCCCTTATTTTTTTTTGTGTTTAGAATCAAGGTGTGGTGAGGAATATCCTTATCGAAAGATACATTGGCACATAATTATTTAAATTAAAAAAATGGGTTTATTTCATTGAGTCCTAATTTTGAGCGATATAATTGAAACGTTTGTAATTATATTTGATTAAAAGCATTACAAACCTATTAAGCGTAACTAAAATATTGGATAAATCTAAAAATCTAGTAGAATCTAAGATTTCAGTGATCTGGAGCCCTTAATCCATATTCTCTTTGAAAACCTAGACGAAAAATACAAAAGAGAATAGGTATTGATTCGAAATAATTTCATTGCTTCGATCTTCAGAGACGTATCTTTGATCTTCATCTGCATTAAGGATGTTCTGCCTTGATTGCAACGGGGGGGTGAGCTGTAGGGGAAACGTAGGATTTTATGGGGAATTCCACCCCCTGAGCACGAAAAAATGAAATGTTAAATTACCCCATTGAGGTTATATTTGGTCACTTTTATGGTGCCATTATATTCCTCATGACTCTTTTTCCTAATAAACATTCATAGGATCAATCAAAAAAATTCCAACAATCAATTTAATAATTTTTGAAAAAAACATAAATCTGGTCGTTAACAGCGGCAACGTTGGGAACTAGAGAAATTTGGTAACACGGGCTGGTACCATTGGTTGACTAGGCCACACTCGGCTGTAAACGTTTATTCATTCCCCAGATACCCCAGATTTGTATTTTGCGCGCTGCCCCTCTCTCGTTGAATATGTTGCGACGTTGTCGTACTTTCCAGCTGCGCGCGCAAGAAAGGTAAATTTTCGCTTATTTTGGCATTTTTTATTACTAATTATTAGTCTGAGGGATGCGTAAGAATATAACGTTTTTCCGTGACATAACGATTGACCTATAGCCGGAGTTTCATTACGCTAGGCCTATTTTTCATCGATTTCACTAACTTTTCGTGAATTTTCCATGAGAACACGTGTTAAATTGATATTTTTAAAAAAATCATAACTTTATTATGCGGCTCGCAGGACAGCTGAAATTTTGCATGCGGTTCTTCAATAGATTGAAGAATCTTACAAAAAAATTTCATCAACTTCTTATATTTCCTTATAATGTCAAAAATGTAGGCAGAACATCCTTAATCTTTACCTTCATCTTCTTCGATTTTTATCTTCGATTTTCATTGGTCACGTGACAAGTTTAAATAGATCAAAGAATGAACGAATTAAATAGGACAAGTCCATTCGGAAGCAAATTGCTAATTTATTAGCAAAAATAACTACACTTAGAGAATAAATAAAGCAATGTACCACTTGTTTGGTATTTAAAATCAGCTAAATCGGATGGTTAGTTCCGGAGATATTTAACCTTGCATGCAAATCGATTTTATTCGATATCTCGAAAATGACTCAATCGATTAATTTTTTTTTTTTTTCAAAACTTTCATCTTGATGTCTTCTATCTTAATCTATCAAAATATGTATACCCGTTCATACAAAAATTTCGAGATATGGCTATTTTTCCGTTTTTCACTGAAAATCC
This sequence comes from Coelinius sp. EB29, assembly GCA_035578325.1. Taxonomy (NCBI): domain Eukaryota; kingdom Metazoa; phylum Arthropoda; class Insecta; order Hymenoptera; family Braconidae; genus Coelinius; species Coelinius sp. EB29. The sequence continues at coordinate 3,850,601 of JAOZGT010000013.1, read as the reverse complement.
TTGTAAACACGCTAACTTTCGAAAAAATGGAGATATCAACTTGAAATTTGGCATAAAAGTGACTCGCATGATTGTAATGTTTGGTATTTAAAATTAGCTCAATCGGACAGGTGATTCCGGAGATATTCAACTTTCTAGATATGAAATGCAAAACGTTTGTTATAATAATACGCGAAAAGGATTGAAAGGACCATTCGGAAGTGCTCCATCAATTGATTGATGGCAAAAAAAACGCACACGTAAAATTAACAAACTCCACAACCACAAATCTGTAGTTACAAATCTATAGCCGTATTTCGCTGCCGCCTACTGGTTTTAAATCGAAGGACTAATATTTTTTTTTATCAAAGGACTAATAATTTTTTTTTTAAATCAATGGACTATTTTTTTGAACAGTAGCATGATGCCTTGTGACAAATGTCAAAGGACTAATTATTTTTTTTTTTAATCAAAGGACTAATAATTTTCGTTTGTTTTTTTCAAAATCAAAGAACTAATTTTTTTTTAAATCAAAGGACTATTTTTTTGAACAGTAGCATGATGCCTTGTGCCAAATGTCAAATGTCAAAGGACTATTTTTTTTTTTTTAATCAAAGGACTTGTGACGATTCTCAACTATTAACTTTAATAATAACTACCTATAGATAAAATTGGACACCCTTATTATCCCATTAGGCGCCAGACTATTTTAATTAATAGAAAAAATAGACAAAATACTCCCGTAAAACTGTTATCTATTATCTATAAACTTTACCCGTACTCTTATTTACAAGGGGGAGGGAGGACGATACTCCCTTATCCAAATACCAACCGAATAGAACACAACACTGCCATCTCCGAATTTCTGAGGTTCCAACCCAATAATACACAATACTCAAGATTTAATGCTCCAAAGAGTTAATTATATTCAAAATAATACGTAAAAGAAATATTACAATTCAAAATGAATGAGGCATAAATCCTCCTTTAAATAAATTACCAGTCAACACAATTGATCCACCGGAAATAACTCAAATTCTATTAATTTCTCAAAAATAAATCTTTAAATAATCAATAAGGGAAAAATCCCCATGTAATGGAATGAGACAAAGGACAACCGAGATTTTAACCGCTATTTTAGGTACTTATCTCACTCAGCTCGTACTGATGGTCCAGGGTCTCTGTGGCTCGTCCAGGTTACTTCCTTCAATGGATTGGACTTCCACAATTCTCAAAAATATATTTAAAACTATGACTTTACTCTACTAATCTTCTCAAAAATATCTATTACTCTCGAAAACTCAAAATCTGTTATTCTGTTACCCTCAAACGATTACTCGTCAACAATTCTATTAATCTGTTACTCGATAAATCTATTATTCTATTAATCTATTAATCTGTTACTCTATTAATTGAGCTCCTGCATGGATTATGTCTCGGGTGGAACTGCGGAACCGACAATTATTCACGTAGGCCCACAGTTATTACAAATTCGTCCAAAAAGGGGCGGGGTTAATCCCCCACTCAGTCATCGACTACCTTAAATCGACGACCACTGACCCTAGACCTTGAGCTGTGCGGATTTTCTCTATTACATATTCTTCGACATTAAATATATTTCATTAAATCTTCGGGGACGATTTTCCCCATTGTGCGGTTGACCTTGACATCCTTTCTTCCTTCCTTCCTTCAGGTATGGACAGTGGACTGATCCAGACTCTCTTCTTTTGACTCTGAGAGATTTTTCTCAGAGTCTCCTCTTGCTTAACCGAGCCTCATTGATAGGAAGAATCGTTTGGAATTAGTCAGATGTTCTATTACATTGTACGTTATCCCAGTGGTTTCTTTCTTGTAAGGGAAGGGAGTGTGAGCTCCCCCCGAGACTCAGGCCGATCTTTTAACTTTTAACTTTAACTAAAACTCTATCCTGTGACATTGACAATCGTCACAGACTAATAATTTTTTTTTTATTTCATTTAAAATCAAAGGAGTAATTTTTTTTTTCATCAAAAGACTATTTTTTTCTACAACAGTAGTATAATGCCATGTGACAAATGTCAGAGGACAATTTTTTTTTTTCATTTTTTTTAAAATAAGGGACTAATTTTTTTTTTTCTTTTTACTAATCAAAGGACTATGGCGTTATAAGTTTTACCCGGAGGTAAAACTCAAGGTTAAAGGATTGTTCTCTTGGTTGGTGATAGTATTGGGAACTCTAAAGCTCCCTTTCTAGCTATTGTAATTATCCTTTATTCACTCCGCCTCGGCTAACTTCGGCGGTGAGCTCACGGGGGGTTCGCTCACTCGGCGGATGTCGGATAGAAGGATATCGGAAGGGTTAAGTTAGCCTTTCAATAAACACTCGCGTGTTAATCGGTTAAAGCTGCTTATATATTGTCCGTTTAAATGTCTGCCTGGGCAGTTAATAGACAATGTTTGACAAAATTATGAAACATTTGATGTAACAAGGGCTAGAAAAATCATCTTAGTGTAATGGCTGGATTGTATTTTTAAATCTACCAGTCGCTAGGGACAGTGATCGTATATATAGGCTGCGAAGCCCTCTTTGGAGGATATAGGGGATGAAGTTGCTGCCCCACGCAGGAAATTATAACTAAAGCTAGCATAAATAAGGGAAAGAGAAAAGCGGGGATGCTCGTTCGAACCGAGTGAGATAACAGTATGTAGTACGCGAGAAAAAAACGTTTTTGCGATGATTGTCCCGTGGTGGGGGACGGAGTTTCACGGACACCAAACCGTGCAAAGTGGTACTATGAGGAAGGTCCTATAAGCCCCGGCACAAGCTGTGGGACCTTGTTTGGGTTGGATTCGTAGGGGCAGTGGTTGGGTCTACCCGGCAAGCTGCGCTTGCACGGGTTGCAATGCCATTCCAGTGGACATGCTCACCACATGTCCATTATGCTGGGATCGTGGGAAGTAGGTTTTGGCTCATCAGATGGCCTTAGTGCTAGGTGGCTTATACACTAAACTGTCCGTTTAAATGTTCAGATACACTCAGATGTTACGAGTGGGTGGTATAACGTGTTGCTATATGTTGTTAATACGAGCTTGGAACTTTGACTCAGTTTCTATCTTGTATGGCTTAAGGTCTGAGCTCAGAGGTCTGCTCTGTTTTGCTCCTATTCGTATTCTGGTGCTGTAGTGAGTCCCGGGGACTCGCCCAAGCTCGCCAAAGTTCCAAGTTGCTGAGCTAAGCAATCCCACGGTTTTCTTTACTAATACAGTTAAACCGTTCAGGCTAGCTGAACTGAGCTTGCACAAACTGTGAGACTGCTCACTACGATGTCCAACTGACACCGTGGGATTGCTGATCGAAGCCTGGATGGCAAAAAGAGAAGTCACATTTCTCCATCCCTCCTCTTCTTTCATCCTTAAGAAGTTGATGAAATTTTTTTGTAAGATTCTTCAATCTATTGAAGAACCGCATGCAAAATTTCAGCTTTCCTGCGAGCTGCATAATAAAGTTATGATTTTTTAAAAAATATCAATTTAACACGTGTTCTTATGGAAAATTCACGAAAAGTTAGTGAAATCGATGAAAAATAGGCCTAGCGTAATGAAACTCCGGCTATAGGTTAATCGTTATGTCACGGAAAAACGTTATATTCTTACGCATCCCTCAGACTAATAATTAGTAATAAAAGTAGTAAGAGGGTAAGATTGGCGAGTGTCTTCCAGGAATTCCCCCTCCCCCCTTCCGGTCTATTGTTCAGATGGTCGAGCGTCTTTTAGGTCCCCCTCCCCCCTTCGGGTCTATTGTCCAGGTGGTCGAGCGTGTTTTAGGGACCCCCCGGGGTGACGAAGGCCCACGATATGCTCAGGGATCTAAAGGGGGGGTGGTGGGTGGTGAAAGGGTTAAATGCTAGAGTGGGGGGGAGAGGGTTAAAGGCTAGAGTGGGAGAAAGAGTTAAAGGCTAGAGCGGGAGAAAGGGTTAAATTCTAGAGTGGGGGGAAAGGGTTAAGATACAACACAAAATGCGCAATTATGGGATTACATAAATTATTTATTCAAAAGGTCTTATTACCTAGCATACAATTGTTTTTTTTATTTTTTTTTTAATTGAAAAAAGATTAAAATTATTATTTATTGAAAAAAGATTATAATTATTATTATTTATTGAAAAGTCATCATTCGAAATACATTATTCTTACTAAATTTAAAATTTTTATTATTATTTATTACGAAAAAAATTATTATTTAGGGTATGAGAAAAATCGTTTCGTTGAACGTTGATTATAATGTGAAATACCACTACCAGATAAGTTTTGAAAGGGTTTTCTTAAATTCCTACGATTACATTTTCGAGTGATTTTCTTGAACATTTTCATAATAATGCGATCGTTACGTTTTGTGTCTGAAGTAAATAATTTATGAAAGGACTGTAGAGACCGATTATTGAAAAGCCAGTGAAGCACAGTAATGCAGTACTGCCCACAAACATTAGACGATACATCTTGGAGTCTTTTTGCGCTCCATTCATATATGCGGCAATTTCTCCTAAGGCGTTGAGTGATTCGAGCGTCGAAGGGGGGCATTCCGAAGCTGTCGAAATAGATTCCTCGTCCATTTGAACCGAGGTAAACGGCAACCCAATGGCTTCCCGGTTGTGTGTGGTTATCGGTGTTAATGACGATTGCACAGGGCCGGACCCATTTCCATGGGACCCTGTCTGCGGGGTAGACTCCTCCAATGGTGGCATCTGTATGCGGTAGTACTTTCAAGAGTTCAAGGGTATTCATAAGAAAGACCTCAGGTCAATGGTGGAGCCCAATGGCCAGGTCAGAAAATGTAACAGGGCACGTGCGGTCTGGAAGACTGTTTATGGCCCACTAATGTAGTTGTACGGTTATCCCTCTGTTATATAGTCTATTATTCTTTTCCTTTCCATCCACTGTAGTCCACAATAACTTGTCTTGTCGAGTCAATTTCCAGCAAATTATCGTATTCTGCATAAAGTATGCAATTTACATTTTGCTCTGTGGCCCTGTCAAAACGTAATTCAATGCGGACACTTCCACTCCTGACAAGATTCCAATGGCTAGCACAACTTGCCGATAAATCAGGAGTCAGATCGAAAATGAAGAAAGAATATCCCTCAGAGTATGCATGACGAGAAATCCCATTTCCATGATCTCCGAAATGTACTCCTGTACCACCATACAGTGTATTATAGGCCTCTACGTCCAGACACTCTTCAGTAGCGAAATTTGGTTGCAGGGGTTTTGAAGGTACCTGCCGTCCATCAACATTAAAGCACAAAAAGTTGAGGCCAAAATGTTTGACATTGAAAGGGTTTTTTGTCCTTGAGCCATTGAAACTAGCATTTTCCACCAATCCTAGTATGATCCTCTTAGGTAATTGTCCCAGAATTGCATTATCTATTGTTTCACTCATAATTCCATTATGTAATACAAAAGACTTGACCTCCACGCGTGTCAGGGGATATTTAGCCGTTGTCTTAGCTAGGGTTTTTGCGTGGGCTATTAATATGCCTGGGCTGAGCTTTACACGTCTGATAATCAATGAAGCCTCCATAACGTGAACTTTATAGCCGTGCGCTGTAGCATCCATAAGACAAAATTCATTTTTCGCCCGAATAAGACGAACACGCAGTTCCACGCCGTTGAGCAAAAACTTATCCTGATTGAACACGTCACAATGTAAATGTTCAAGCATATCAAATACTTTTCCACCCTTCGTAAATGAATGGCGAGTTGCAAGACCTTGGTTTGGCCTCACGTTTTCACCAGGAACAGCGCCAGTTTCCATTTCAGAATGCGAATCCGTTGCTCATAAGCCCATTCCAAGGTGCGAGTTCTTAGCATCATTTCCATAATTGAGCAGTGTTTCAATGTATGCCCTATAGCCATAGAGGTTATTCGGGGGTGTAACAACTTTCTGGTTAAAATATACATCCACTTGATTGAACATAGAATGCAGAAAATTATTCACTGGTCCCACGGAATCGGCAACAGCCGCGGTGCCATCAGGTTTCACAATCTTTGCCCGTATTTTTAACATAGTATGTGCCAAATCAATATATTCCTCTCCATGACCAGGAACTATGAATTCAATTGGAGTGTCGTCCGATAAAGTAGACACAGGGTTGTAGTAAACAAATTGTGAATGTTCAATACTGGTCTGTGTGGGTGGTAATGTGAACAGATCCAGCTCCGATTTCACGCACTCCGAAGAATGAGAATGTAGGAAAGACATGATGATTAATGAAAAATATCGTAGACGTCACGAGTTTTCCTCTTTGATTTACTTTTTTTCACTCTCCTAACTTTTATTTTTCTATTTTTTGAAGCAGCTCTCTTCTTCTTTTTACTCTTCCCGGTTTTGGATGTCTTAAGCGATCCACGTCCAACGAGCTTATGAGCTCTGAGACGTTTTCGTTTTCTTTTATATCCAGAACCGCGCATCATGGACCCAATTTTTTCCTGAGCCTTTCTTTTCAATTTCAACCCCGATTCCGTCAAACGGTCCTCAAGCGCCACCTTTAATGGTTTTCCATTTGACACTACATCGGTTACAACGTTAAACCCTGTATTGAGAGCCTCTTTACCGACTGCTCGAGCTGCGCTACCAATGTATGGCAGAATGCGCCGGAAAAGGCCCCCGAGGAAAGCCCCAATTCCATGCCCCCGTTGGTAAGGGTTCCCTGCATAAACACGGCCAAAATTGTTGTATCTCTCAACAGCACCCCCACCGCCAGCCTGATTTTCGTAGTATGCAATGTAGGGACTCATATCTATTTAATCAATCCGCTTGAAATGAAGTGTCACGTTTAAAGGCCCGTACTCGAATGGTATCAATTCGCCGCGATGACTCCTTATATCTATTTCAATTGTGCGGAATGAGTGGCGCATTAGGGGTATGTAATGAGGCGTCAAAAAAGTTGCACAATGCGTAGCACCATAGGTATAGCCAGCGGAATTGAATGGTACTACGCGCAAGAGAGATGACTGTACATCACCCGTCACATAAGGGGAACAGAGATCGCTATACACAAATAAACTCTCCGGTAAACCTCGGGACAGGCTAGCAGGTAGAGACTCTTCATGAGAAGGCACACCGTCTTTGAAAATGAGTGGTTTTCTTTCAAAACCTAACATATCCATTACTTTATCTGAAAACTCCAGACCATGCTTATGACTTCCGCATTTTTCGTATTTACAAATTTTTCCGATCATCACAAATCTCTGTTGCGCTGTATATTGAAATCTAAAGTGATCTCTCAATGGTTTTATACCATTCAATATTTCTATGAGATCCTTCACATCTTTAAAAACTGCAACCGGCATGAATGATTTTTTCATCGTATGCACTTCTTCAACCACTTGAGTGCCTTCTGGTCCTTTCTGGGCATAATTTGTAATGAAGATACTGGAATCAGCTCTATCAGATATGTGTAGAAAATTACAAGGAAACTGTATCTCGCTCAATGCAACAGCCCATTGCCCTTCTAGCTCAATTTGTTTTGGGAGTAATGTTGTAAATCTCGATGCTGTATTGTCAGGATGATAGTCCATGCTGCTGTTGCTAGGCAGCACCATATAAAAATCATTCCGCTTCATTTTTTCCCTACGCCTTCCAACTCTGTTGCAGGTATCCACGAGTTGAATTTCACAGGATATCCCTCCCACTGAACGAGAACTTGTTTATTTTTTCCTTTTCTTTTAGAACGTAAAACGCGTTCAATTACAAATTTATCATCAGGCTGTTTATTGACAAGTACTAATTCTTGCTCATAGAAAAATCCTTCAATCGGTTCATCAGCTAAATCTTTCACTTCATATATAGGTAACGACTGTTTCAATAGAGTTTTAGTAATTTGGAATATTTCTTTACTCCAATTATACTCGTATCCTTTCTCGAAGATGCCTTTAGCTCTACTGATGCGTACATAGTCCCCTACCTTGTATTTAAAGGTTTTTTTACGAGGTTTTTCCGATTTGAAACGATCTTGTATATTACGCCATGCATGTGAGGCATTGTCGATGGTCACGGCCGCCGGCGCCATCTTTATTGAGGAATGTCTTGAATTGTTATAAGAGTCAACAATTTTCTGCAAAACATCTATATATTCATATGTTCTATTGTGTGTAAAGTAACGCCACATACGTTCTTTCAATGTTCGATTAAAACGCTCGACAACAGCTGCCTTGATATCAGGATTACGAGCGAGACGAAATTGTATTTTTTTATCAGAGAAAAATTTCTGAACGCTACTGGCTACAAATTCTTTCCCCTTGTCAGTTTGTATGCAAACAGGAATACGGCCGCCACTCCTCTTCAAAATACGCTTAAAGGCCTCGAGTACCTGAGGCGCTGACTTGTCCTTTATGGGTTCGACCCAGGCAAACTTACTAAGGACGTCTATAACCACAAGCAAATAAGAGATTCCATTGTTATATGTCTTCAATGATCTCAACTCCACCAAGTCTGCCTCCCATAAATCATCAATATTGTTCACTGTATAATGTAAACGTGGAAATTTTCGTCTAATAGGTTCATGAAGAGTGTATGTGTTTTGTGCATTCAGCCAATTTTTTATTTTTCTCTCTGATATTACTTTTTTGTATTTTGATAAAATATTTCGAGCACCTGTATATGCCACAGGTTCTACAGGATCAAAATATGTTTTCGATAGTTTCTCTTCTTCTAAAAGTGAAGCCATGATGATAGATTAAGAGATTTTCTCTTTTCGTAAGGACTATGGTTGGGCCTTGATTCCCTAAATTTGAGTTTCTGTCCCCTCCTCCTAAAATCAGCGACAGATCTATTGGGTGTTAACATATGGCTCCTAATTCCTCCTTCAGCGTAAGACTGTGATGATCCCGGTGGTGGTGGCAGGTCACCATCTATAGAACTGTCGTCGTCTGAAATCTCAGGTTCTACGCGATGACTCTGATTCGCCGGTGAGTTTATCAGTTGGCGTTGAAATTTAGGATTACCCAAAAACTCTTGAGGTGTATTTATGCTATGTAAGTATGCTGCAAAACGTTCCCAACCTTTAGCGTTATAATTTTTACGTGATCGAACGACGTCTTGTATGAGATCGACAATATTCACTCCAGTAAGTAATCGGCCATCCAATGTCACCTGCCCTTGTGCGTCCCACTTTAACCTTTTCCCTGCATCGGCTGTATCGATATATTGAAGAATACCCGCGGCTTTTCTTTTGAACGTTACAGGTATTGTAGCTACAATAGCCTCTGGGGCGTACCGGTTCTCTTGGGGCGTATCATTGACTTCTTGGGTTGGTGATGAGTGACTCTTGTTCCGTCCAGTGTAAAATAAATACCGTCTCAAAACATCATTATACAATTTCCACCTTTCATGATCGTCTTTAGGTGTTTTAGAATTTAAAATTTCCAGTAATTGAGCATCCAAACGACTTTCAGTAGTACCAGGAGTTTGAGCTGACGGTTGAATTTCTTTTGCCAATTCAGTTAGAACATTGTGCACATTTCCATGTGAAGAATTCCTTAATTTATCCACACTTTCCTCAGGCACAAGTATCATTTTTCTCGCATGTTCCATTATTAGTTCACAATTGTTGAAATAAGAGCACTAATGAGAGGACCCAACAGCATAGGTAAAAAGGCTCCCCCTTTCTGATTGAGAATTTTCTTCTTGCTGGATAAACTCTGTTTTCTATCGGCCAATTTTCTCAAAATTTTTTTATGTTTGCACAATTTCGATTTTTCACAATCTCTCAAAGGAATATTTCCGTGTAATAAATTCAAAGCACACTCACAAATACAACGAATCAAATCTTTATTAGCGTGTTTTATCAGTGCTTGGCGTGTTCTTGGGGATGCGTGCACAAGGGCATGCAACAAGGCTGTATTCTTCGCCCCAATCGACTTGCGAACAGAGCCGCTCCTTGAACGACTTGTCTTAGCCATTACATACGCACGACTGGTACACGCTGTGATGAGCCTCCTCCTTTTATATTGTAAGCCTTTCGTGGCACATAAACATAGTGATAGGGGTCGCTAGGAAATACACTTGTACGGAATCTACAGTTTTCAGGTGTTGTTTGTTTCAAATCAAACAATAGATATCCATGAGGCTGTGATGTAGCATCAAAATATGCCTCTTGCAGAAATTTTGGATCCTCAGGGAATATTTGACGAGCCAAATGTGCAATCTGTGCACGGTCACGGGGATTTTTGAATACAACAATGTAATTTGTATTTAATGAAATATCTCGTTGACCCTTTCCTTGATGGAATAAATTTTGAGATATAAACATGACACTCAGATTTTTATGGTGACTGCCTTTTGTGAATAAATCAACTATTGAACCATTCGACGATTCACGCATCAAGTCATCGACTACAACCAGTTTTGGTTTATTATCATCGAAATCATTTGATTTTGGCAATCCTTCGCGAAATTCAACAAAATTTTTATCGTAATCAGAATATCCTGGCTGCCACTCGGCGTAATAAAAAAAAACTTTGTCAATCGGTGTGTCGCACATCTCTTTGATTTCTTTCAAAAATCTTTTAACAAAAAATGTTTTTCCGCAACCTGTTGGTCCACAGATCATGGCAGTAAAGGGATGCTTCCACCTCGTATCCATGTTTTCGTTTGAATGTAAATTGAGAGAAATCAAATTATATATACATATTGGTAAAAACCAGTGTGACTTTCTGCACGGTAGGGGGTGCGCCCATCTACCTTCCACTGGCTCTATTGTCATAAGAGCGTGCTGTACCGTGTACCATGACGTCATAACGAAACCGGAGACTAAAATTATCCGCGTGACTGGCCCAAAACGCCGCCATGACGGAGAAGCAACAACACTCCTTTACAGATTCAAGAAATGATGCATGATGTGAGAAACGATTAATAGTAAGATTTTTTTCTTCAAATGTAATTCTATCATCGAAGTGCAGAATTTAAGTACAGAATTTAAACATAGATTTTAAATTTTTTACTCGATGTAATTTTTTTCCTTGAAAAATGAATTGATTAAATTTTGTATTCTTTTCTCTTTAACCTTTACACGAAACCCCCGGTCTGTGGGACCGCTATCAAAACTTTCATAGTACATAACTATTTATAAATTGAAGAAAAAAATTTCAAACTCCTAGTATCTTCATATTTCATCGGTTTCAATCGATTTCAGGTGTTTTTGATTTTTTACCCATCGATAAATCGATAAAAATACCCGAAAGTGGGAAAGTTGCAGTCTCTCAGACCAGCCTGTGCAGTTAGTATATAAGTCTATTCAATGTATGATAAATGGTGAAATTTTTTTTTTAACACTTATATTTATCATTAATATCATTATTAACTCATTTCCCAATGATTTAACAACATTAAGCCCATCAATTAGTATCTCGATGAGCATTCTATTTAAGGTTCACCCCGTCCAGCGAGAAATTCAATTCAGGGTAAAATAATTATTTGGAGAATGAAAAATTGCAATTAATTAACAAAAACTACATAAAATTATATTAAATATTCCTCTTGATATCGCAAACATTAAAAATAAGACATTTTTTTAATGAAAATGTTAGAAAATAAAACCACAAATGGTATAGCGGTCTGACAGACCGCGCGCTACACTTAGCGTGCGTTTTCGGAGGGGGGCAGTGTAAAGGTTAAGAATTGTAGAAGAAATAAATTGGAGTTTTTGGTTTAAAAAATATGAACAAGTAGGCGGTCACTGCCATGCGGCTGGTATTAAGCGGTCAAAGAAATGCGGTATTATATTATGCTTTTTTTTCTACCAACAATTTCATTGGTAGTTAGCTTCCTGACGGATCTAGAATCGATTCTGCCCAGAAAAAAATGTAGAAACTTTATGAATTACATTTTCTCAAGGGAAAACCCACTGAAATACAGAAAATCAGTGAAATAAATTTATGAATTACTCTTCAATCAGTGTTGAAAGAAAATCCAAAATGGTTGAGTTCTGCTGAAATTTCCTACTTACGCCCATTTTCATCCCATTTGAAAGGGAAATAGAATAGAATAATAATTATTTATTCCGTGAGCTGTTCCATCGTATTCAACGAAAATTTTGAAAAATTAGATAAATTTATGAATTACATTTCAATTAATCCTGAAGAAAAATCTAAATCAATTGAAATTTTGCTGAAATTTTGCATTCAATACCTACTTCCATCCTCTTTGAAGAGGAAAGAAAAATAATAATTGGCTGTATCTTAGAACCTAATGGACATATTGACTTCAAATTTTACACGGCATTGCAACTTGACTATACCAGCTATGAGCCCAAATTTCAGGTTTAGGTGCCAACTCTTAGTCGTATTATAGCTCGTAAGAGTGACTTTCGAGAATAAAAATAGAAAATCGACAATATCTCGATAACTTTCAATGGAGCGGTATACATATTTTGGTCGTATTAGATAGAAGCCATCGTGACAAATATTTTCAAAAAAAAAACCAATCGGTCAAATATTTTCTACAATATCGAAGAAACTAGTTTTACACCTAAAATTCAATATCTCCAAACGTAATCGGTTGATTCCGCCCATCCAAAATAGCAACTTTCATTTCTGTAAGACCAACAATCGAGCTAAATTTGAACTTTTTATCTCGAAATTTTTTTAAGTTATCAAGCACACAAGGATTCTAGCAAAAAAATAGAAAAAAAGACCATAACTATGTAACTTCTCAAAGGTCGGAATGAATATTTTTATTCAAATCGATAGATATTTTTATGCTGAATATTTTAAAAAAACATTGATTGGTTGAATCGTCCACGGGATATTAAAGAAAAACGATTTTCCAATAAATGACGATATCTCGAGAACTAATGTGTCGATCGAGTTGAAACTTTGCCTGGAGCTCACCACAAGAGATACCAATTATGTGTAAAAAATTCATACTTTTTTCCAATACTTTTGCCGTTTTATTATCCTCAATTTAAAAAAAAATAAAAAAATAAAAATGAAAAATCTGCACATACATACGGACATTTTCTAAAATCATCATATCTTAACATTTCATAATATTCTACATCATTTCCACATAAAATTGGAGAATGCCAAAATCTTGTAAAAACAAAGCTTCCGTCCGGAAGCAAAAAGGAAAGAATTCTAATACTTTAATACTAATAATTCTGGTTTATTTATGAAACTAAGTGACTAAAAAGAATACATATTTTGTTATTTTGTGATTGATGTTTTCTTCTTTGAGAATGAGACGATGAATTGTGGGTTTGACATTCAAATTATTCCCATTATATAAGATCCCAACCTTCCAGGGTACAGTCTTCATGAAGAGGGGTTTGCTGAAGAGGCTACTCAGGTCCTCCCACTCAGAGCTTCATCTCATTCCTTCTGAAAATGTTATAAAAAACATAGAAAGTTAGGAAAACACGAACACAATAATATGACATGGTAGGAAAGAAAAGATAAAAATGTTAATAGCAATAACCGAAAAAAAAGAAAAAATTCTGACGGGAAAGAAACTTTTCTCGCACAATAAAAAAAATGATTAAACAATTTTTTTTCACGGAAAAACAATGGAAAAACGGGGAAAAAATTGAACGAAAATCGAAAAAAAAATATCTAAAAACGGGGATTAAAAAAGTCTAAAATCAAATCAAAGTTACATGTAAATCAAATGGAAGAGAGATGGAAACTGGAAAAAAAATAAACGAAAACCGAAAGGAAATATTCTAAAACCGAAAAAAAACTGAGCAAAACCGAAGCAGGAAAAATTATCGATACAAAAAAAAACACTCAAAGAAAGATTCAGGAAGAAAACCGAACACACAAACGCGGTGACAAACACTTGAATTAGAAAAAAACGTGAACACTCATTAGAAAAAAATGGACACTCTTGAAGAAGAAAAAAAATACGCGACCCTATACCTGCCAGGAATTGAAAAAAAAATGTAGACACTTTAAATTGATGAAAAAAAAAAACCACCTACCCTGCCTGTGTTTGGATCATATGCCACGTCTGAATTGAAGTTCCAATTGCATTTTGAACTATCGTTTTACATAGCTCCGATTTCCTTATTGGTCCTCTCCGGGAAGCCCACTGTACCCTCCTCTGCAACCATCGTTGCAACGAAATTTCTCAAATTTTTAATGCTAATCTTATAACTAATAGATTAATTCCGAGCATGATATAATAATAATGCGGTTAGATCATGTCATCGTTTGATCGATGTCATTGCTTGATCGATGCCTAAGGAACCGTACTGGCTTCTGTTGAAAGAGTAATGTCTCCTCCCCCGCTGGATAATAAAATTCTTATTGATCAATATTTGTATATCGGAAAAATGTTTCACCCACCAATGCATTTTTCAGCATGACTTTTTTAATAAGTACCTGCTCTGAATCCAAGTACATTTTTAGTTTATACAATAATGTATCTTGATCGTATGATATTGCCTTTTTCACAAGCTATAAAGTGCTCTTATTTTTTGCAAATTGCCGATCACTTAACAAACTAGCTGTGGCTATGCTCTCTAGTGTGGGAGGATTGAAGCGCATTTCAAAATTTTTCAATATGTCTTCATTGGATTTGTCTGAATCGTCGTTGCAACATACGTAGCAAATTATATGCGCGCCCATTGTTCTGGAACCCCAAACTAAATAACATCTTTTCCACCACACGTGCATTTCTGAAAGGCCTCCGGAATAGGTGCACGAACATCTATTGTGCGGCTGATCTGTCATAGTCCAATGTTTTTCCCTAAGCTCCAAGCCCCCCGTTTTCCTCCGTTTTCGAAAAAGAGATGCATCAAAGTTGCGAGAGTATCTATCAGCACTAATCTTCACATCCCAGTGCCACTTAACGCGATGAGGTAGTTCGACATTACGTGGTACTTGATCATCTTCAATAAAATAGTCGAAATATCGCTCCACATTAAACCACATTTTCACTTTTCTAAAATATTTTCTACTTTTTTACAATTTTTTTCACTGTTGATTCCAAAAACTAGAACTGAATGTATAAAACACTGCTGGCGCGATATATATATGCAAAAAAGACGCGTGGGAGTAAATAAAACGGGTGGGGGTAGTACGTGTAATATCCGCCAGCGTAAAAAAAGACGGGAAGGGGTAAATAAAACGGGTGGAGGGTATCGTGTGATGATGTGTGAGCTGGATATGAGGCTGGTGGGGGCATGCGCGTGTTCTCCCCACTCCAAGACGCCGTGCTATATAACGCGATGCTCTGCGGGGTATTCCAACCAGTCTATTCACCACCGTTTAACTGCTCTCGTGGCCATGGAAAATAACACTACAAAAGGTTGTACCAGTTCTGAACCCCATGTGGTCTTGTCCCAAGTTATCTCCTTAAATAAATCGGGGACAAAACAGCTACGTGTTGGAGTGCAACTAAACGACTTTTGTAAACTCGTTCCGATTGTGCAATTTGAGTCAGTGCGTCCAGCCCGTTATATACTTCCTTTTTCACGGGAAGAATGGCGGTTTATTTACGAGGATTTGGACACCATTCTCGACTACTTTGAGCCTGAGAAGAACCCCCCACAGCTAAATAAGACATTTTCTCCAAAGTGCTATGGGGATTTACAAGTGAAATTTACACAGTGTTATGATCAACTAACTGTGGCTTTTGTACATTCTCGTATAAAACAGCCCATCTATATGCAAGGAGCTAGCATCTCTATCTTGAAAGATAAAGCTGTATGGGTCAACAATTGGTTAGACTTGTTGGATACACTGCCTCTCGCTGAATACAAAGAGGCCCTCATTAAAGCCATTACAAATGTTGTGATGGGTCACATGGAGTACAACAGGATGCCTGCCACGCGTGATCTTCACAATTACATACTTTCCGATTTTGAAGAGATTTACCAGCGGGCCCGTACAGAGTTACATCGTGCAGTGCCTCATGGAAATTCGGGATATTTATATCAAGTGTTTGGTGAATTATTCCATTTCTGTTACGAAGACTTAGATCTAATGGCGGGTGGTAGTCACCGTATGCCTGATTTCTACAGACCATTTGAGAAAAATTGAAATAACATTTGATTGTATCAAAAAAATTTATTCCTCAAATACACGAAAAAAAATGTACTCGTAAAAAAATTATTTCTCAAATACACGAAAAAAAAATGTACTCGTAAAAAAATTATTTCTCAAATACACGGAAAAATGTAGTTTGTAAAAGAAATTGTTTCTCAAATACACGGAAAAAAATGTAGTTTGTAAAAGAAAAAACTTGTTCTTTGTGTTATTTATTTCAATCCTAAACATTTTTTCAGCACGATGGGTATCTCCAATAGAAAGTGAAAGGCTTTGTGTAGAATCGTGCTTCAAACGTCACGTTTTATTTCAGTGTATCTTATTTTTTTGCTCTTTTTTTTTGGATGATTCTGGAGACATTTTTTGACAGAGACCTCCTGGGAGAGAGCTAAAACATGGAGGTAACCCTCTGTGATATTGTTTCGTGTATCCTGTTTGCTGCAAAGGTCTACATACTCGAGGAGAGAACTCGAGGACGGAAGTCACCCTCTGCGATATTGTTGCGTATATTCCAATTGTTCCTATATTTTTCCTCGTAACCAAGTCATTCCCAATCATCCAGCCATCTCAAGGGACGTGTTCTACCTTCAGCATCCTGTGTCCTTCCCTCGCTCTGAGGGGTCCATGCCAAAAATATCGGTACATCGAGGGTTGCTTGCACGTATTCTCCGCGCCACCCACTTCGCACCCACCATCCGCTTTCCTCTTGCCATCCAATTCCTACCCACCACCCACTTTCCAGTTGTCGCTGAATTTCAAACCACCACCCACTTTCCACCCGTCGCCCAATTTTAATCCTCCACCCACTACCCCGCCACCGTCTGCTCATTATTAAAGACTTTTGTATTTTAACCCTTTCCCCCACTCTAGCCTTTAACCCTTTCTCCCACTCTAGCCTTTAACCCTCTCCCCCCCACTCTAGCATTTAACCCTTTCACCACCCACCACCCCCCCTTTAGATCCCTGAGCATATCGTGGGCCTTCGTCACCCCGGGGGGTCCCTAAAACACGCTCGACCACCTGGACAATAGACCCGAAGGGGGGAGGGGGACCTAAAAGACGCTCGACCATCTGAACAATAGACCGGAAGGGGGGAGGGGGAATTCCTGGAAGACACTCGCCAATCTTACCCTCTTACTACTAATAAAAAATGCCAAAATAAGCGAAACTTTACCTTTCTTGCGCGCGCAGCTGGAAAGTACGACAACGTCGCAACATATTCAACGAAAGAGGGGCAGCGCTCAAAATACAAATCTGGGGTATCTGGGGAATGAATAAACGTTTACAGCCGAGTGTGGCCTAGTCAGCCAATGGTACCAGCCCGTGTTACCAAATTTCTCTAGTTCCCAACGTTGCCGCTGTTAACGACCAGATTTATGTTTTTTTCAAAAATTATTAAATTGATTGTTGGAATTTTTTTGATTGATCCTATGAATATTTATTAGGAAAAAGAGTCATGAGGAATATAATGGCACCATAAGAGTGATCAAATATAACCTCAATGGGGTAATTTAACATTTCATTTTTTCGTGCTCAGGGGTTGGAATTCCCCATAAAATCCTACCTTTCCCCTACAGCTCACCCCCCCGTTGCAATCAAGGCAGAACATCCTTAAGTATATATTGAAATACAAGAAATAATTTTTTTAATGGAAAAAAATTTCGAAATGGCGCCACTAGAGCCATTCTCCTGAGACACATTGGGCCTGATGCACTCCACGGCACGCAGCATAAGTGATGCAAATTTGGACCTAAAGAAAAAAAAAAATCCACTTCATCTACATTAGTATAGCTAGTGAAACACGTACGGATTTTTAAAAATATTCATTTTTGTGAAATTGGCAAAGGTTTGAAAAAAAGTGTTCATTTTCCGTTAAAAAAAAAGGCAGTCATTCGTTAATTGACTAGTGGTGCGTTGTTGGTCGCTCGCAAGCTCGCTCCCATGGTAGGTGTGACCCTTTCAGGCCACAAAAAAAATTTCCCGGTTCGTCAGAATAGCCTGAGGATCTCCTAGGCCAAAGCCTTATTATGAAAAAATAAAATGAAAAATAAATTAAAAAAAAATCAATCCGAAAGATTTTTTCGAAAAGAGTGAAAAACTCCTCCGAAAAACATTGAAAACGCTCTCTTCGAATAACTCAGTAATGGGTATAATTGAAATAAGGGGATGAAAGTAATTACGTATTTAAGTAGTTAAGTAGTTTAAGTAATCTATATCATCCGAAATAATTTACTAGTTTTTGCTTCCGATTGGAAGCATTGTATTCGTTTCATTTTAAGGATTTCTAATTCTGATTGGAAATGATGCAGAATGTCATGAACATGTCGGTACGTATGTATGTGACAACTTGGGTTTTGGGTAATCTGTTTTTAGAAAATTTAACATAAATGCGGTGACATTTTTGAGTGAAAATCTAAAATTTTGGCTCATGGTACTCATGAATATGCTCAACTTTGTCGCGAAGTTTTAGTCTAATCGGTCAAGTCGTTCCTGAGATATAACGGTTTGTTTAAATTTGGGTTTTCCTCAATATCTCAGAAACTATTGCACCAATTTCAATTTTTTTTTCAGAATACTAGACTCGATGGCCTCGATCTAGATCAATAAAAATATATATACCGGTTCATACAAAGTTTGGGAGATATCAGCATTTTTCGGTTTTTTAAAAATATCAAAAGACAAAATCGATGCATCTTGAAATGAGAAATTTTGACGTGGACACGTCTTACTTCCCGTTCTGAGAAAAAAACGACACCGATACCGAGACACCGTGACACCGATACCGAGACACCGTGACACCGACACCGACACCGACACCGACACCGACACCGACACCGACACCGACACCGACACCGACACCGTGACACCGACACCGACACCGCGACACCGACACCGCGACATTTCTAGAAATTTCTAGAATCTTCTTGAAAATTCGAGAACCGTTTGGGAGATTCATTTCAATTCTCCGAATATTGTTCAATGTTTCTAGAATGTTCCAGGACATTATGGAACTTTCTAGAAATTTCTGGAATTTAGTCGAAAAATCGAGAACCGTTTGGGAAACTCATGTCGATTCTCCAAATATCGTTTCATGTTTCCAGAATGTTCCAGGACATTCTGGAACTTTCTAGAAATTTCTAGAATCTTCTCGAAAATTCGAGAACCGTGTGGGAGATTCATTTCAATTCTCCGAATATCGTTTAATGTTTCCAGAATGTTCTAGGACGTTATGGAATTTTCTAGAAATTTCTGGAATTTAGTCGAAAATTCGAGAACCGTTTGAGAAACTCATGTCGATCCTCCACATATCGTTTCATATTTCCAGAATGTTCTAGGACGTTATGGAATTTTCTAGAAATTTCTGGAATTTAGTCGAAAATTTCAGAACCGTTTGAGAAACTCATGTCGATCCTCCACATATCGTTTCATGTTTCCAGAATATTCTAGGACGTTATGGAATTTTCTAGAAATTTCTGGAATTTAGTCGAAAATTCCAGAACCGTTTGAGAAACTCATGTCGATCCTCCACATATCGTTTCATGTTTCCAGAATGTTCCAAGACATTATGGAATTTTCTAGAAATTTCTGGTATTTCCTCCAAAATTTGAAAATCATTTGCGAAACTCATGTCGATTCTCCAAATATTGTTTAATGTTTCCAGAATGTTCCAGAACAGTACGGAACTTTTTAGAAATTTTTAGGATTTGCTAGAAAAGTTGTAAGGGATTTTCCTCCAGTTTTCCACCGGGGGAATAATCCCAAACTACTCTTTACCCATTCCTCATATCGCTACGATTTGGGCGCCAGCTAGATTTTATCCGGGAAACCTAACTAAACCGGCCTCCAGGGAAAACTCGTCACCGGGAGGACTTCTCGTGGACGGGACCCACGGATGCCACGCTAGCATCAGTATTTCACGGTAGAGGGGCGAGGTCCACCATGTTAGGAGTGCTTCCGCTCGCTCATCGAGGCTGTTTTCACGTCCCCGACGGCGAATACGGAGAGAATTCTTCTCTCAACCGACTAATAGTCTCGTGTACCTCGCCTTCGAGTTATTTCTACCCGTTCAGCGCACTGTCGCACTCGGCGTTATCGCTAACGGCGAGTGGCCTTGACCGATTTGCGAATCCTTCTAACCCCTCGGGGCCCGGAATGTGAAGGCACGTGTAGCGAAGACCCTGCCAGAGACACTGCTAACTCCCGATCTACACGCTCACGCGGTTTTCCCTCCACATCCAGTAACAGCAATATCATCGCGAGTCAGATTCCCCCAGCTACTTTGACTGGGAGGCGAATGCGACGAAGGCCCAGCCAGAGACACTGTTAACTCCCGACCTACACGTCCACTCCAACACCCAATCGTTTCACCGGAAGATCCAAAGCCCGGCCACGTAGCACTCCACGCGACCGGAAACCAGCGCTATTCTCTACTCGGGAGATGCAGGAGCATCTCCCTCTGCTCGCCACCCCGCTCGATGCGAGGTGACGCCTTCCGATAACTCGCCAGTCATCTCTATGTTCCGCTCTGTACGAGCGCCCGTTCTGAACTAACCAGAAATCTCCCAGGGCTTAACTTCCCAGTCTAGGCTTCTCATTCCAGTACCACTCGAGCTACGTTCTCTCGACGTGGACCAGCCTGATTGGCCCGACATCAATCTCCTCGGAGAAGGGGAAGCGGCAGTTCTTACACCTGCCCGTCCGTCCCTAGGCTAAGTCTGCGGAGCCTTTAACACCGCACAGTTGGGAAGCCTGTACGTCGGCCCTATTCTACCCAACCACAACTGCACGAATGCTAAATTAGCGATAGCATACCAAAACGGTCACTTTGGAGAGTGGGAAGCTCAATCCACCCGAACTGGCGTATCCCCTCTCCTCCATGATCTATTCACCGTCAGTCGAGCCTTGTTCGGCTGACGTCAGATGCCACCTCCTGTCTCTCTCTCTCCCAACTCTACTCACTCATCCACTTTCAAGGTGTTTTCTACACGTAACGAGAAAAATCTCGTTACAAAGTCAAAAACTGTTTGAGGAATTCGGATCGATTCTCCAAATATTATAGAATATTTCTAGAATGATCTAAAACATTATGGAACTTTGTAACCATTTCTGGAATTTTCTCGAAAATCTGAAAATCGTCTGAGACATTCCTCTTAATTTTCGAAAATAGTTGGAAATTATGTTGGGAGATTCATTGTTCATCACGTTTTTCCTCTCTACTTGACATTTTCCATTTCATTCAGATTTTAACATCATTACCTAGGCTACATAGACGTGTCCACGTTAAAACTCATCGGGTGTATCAGCGGCACTGGCTAGTGCCGCGATAGATACAGCCACCCCAGCTTTTTTTTTCGACTGAATTTTTTTTTCATAACTTCTACCGTTTTCGCAAAATCGCGTTATGAACAATCAAACCGTTATGAACAAAGAGAGCTGACCACATTCACTTATTATTATTATTGGATTCGTGTTCAGCACCCTCGAAAACATATAGCACAATGATAGAACTGACTCGCCATAAAAAAATAAACTTTGGACACAGAAAAGGCACAACGTATGGACTATTAATGGAGCGCTTTCGAATAGTTCTGTCAATCCTTTTCGTGTATCATTATTGCAAATGTGTTCCATTGAATATCTCGGAAACGTTGTATATACGGGTATACATATTTTGATTGATTAAAATAGAAGGCATCGAGAAGCAGATTTTGAAAAAACTAATAATCTAGTCAGTTCAGTATTTTTCGAGATATTGAATAACACCGATTGATCTGATTTTTAATAAGGAACATCGCATTTATGAGAAACGCCTTTATGTCAAATTTCAAGTTAATATCTCCATTTTTGCACAAGTTAGAGAGATTACAAAAATTTTCTCTGAAAAAACAGAAAAATGGTCATGTCTCGAAAACTAAGCATGAACACGTTGGCAAATACGGAGTGATTAAGATCCAATCAGTTGAGTATTTTTTATAGTCACGCATAAGGTTTAAAAAGGAATCGTCATTTCTCAAGAATGAAGGAACCGATCGAGCTGAAATTTGGCACAGAATGAGCCCTAACTACGACTAACTTTTTAGCGTAATTTCATTTTTGCTTCCGAATGGAAGCATTAACATCGACCTATTTGTACATTTTCTAATTTTGGCTGGAAATGATGTAGAATGGTCTGAAACGTAAAAATACTGTTACGTATTTGCTCTCTCTTTCTCTCCTAACCAACTTCATGTAGAATCGTCTTATCGATCTTCTTTACTTTTTGTTTTGAGTCTCTTCTTGAATATGCCATATTTTTTATATCTTCGATGTTTATTAATTATTTCGCTTCTAATCCTTTTAATAAAGATTTAACTTATTAAAAGAGACGAGCATTTTACAATACGAAGTTTGGAGTCAATGTCCGTCTGTTCGCGTGTCCACTCGGCGGTCCCTTTTAATTAAATTGACCAATTAATTAAGAAAATCATTGCCGAAAAATCTTAAATTTTGTCAGGTTGTTGGTATTAGTTAGAGCTAATTCTGTGCCAAATTTCAGCTTGATCGATTGAGTAGTTTCTGAGAAATAGTGAATTGTTTGTAAATCGTTTTTTGTGAATATCTCAGAAATGACCAAACCTATTGGCTTTTTTTTTCAAAATCTTTGTCTCGTCGTCTACTATCTGAATCAATCAGGATATATACACCGGTCGATGCAAGGTTTCAGAGATATTGCCAATTTTCTTTTTTTTGCAGAAAATTCTTATAAACACGCTAATTTTCGAAAAAATGGAGATATCAACTTGACATTTGGCATGAAGGTGACTCTCATGATTGTAATGTCTGGTAATGAAAATCAACTCAATCGGACAGGTGGTTCCGGAGATATTCAACTTTGTATGCGGATCTATTAAATCGAATATCTCGAAAACGACTCAATCGATTAATTTTTTTTTTTCAAAACCTTCGTCTTGATGTCTTCTATCTTGATCAATAAAAATATGTATACCCGTTCATATAAAAATTTCGATATATGTCTATTTTTTCGTTTTTCACTGAAAATCCTTGTAAACACGCTAACTTTTGAGAAAATGGAGATATCAATTTGAAATTTGACATGAAGGTGACTCTCATGATTGTAATGTTTGGTATTTAAAATCAGCCTTATCGAACAGGTGGTTCCGCAGATATTCAACTTTCTAGATATGAAATGCAAAACATTTACTATAATAATACGTGAAAAGGATTAAAAGGACCAGTCGGAAGCGCTCCATCAATTGATTGATGGCGAGAAAAAAACGCACACGTAAAATTAACAAACTCCACAACCGCAAAATCTGTAATTACAAATCTATAGTTGCATGTCGCTACCGTCTACTCATTTTAAAATTTCTTTACCCGTGTAATTATTCATTTTTCCAAAAAATTGTCTCGGAAAAGGCCCATGAACATGCGCACTTGCGAACATGAGCTGAAAACATCATTTTTTCTTCGTTTCAAACAATTCTACATAATTTTTAAACAAAATTAGAAAATATCAAAATTGAACGATTGCAATGCTTCCATTCGGAAGCGATAGTAGGGTTCGGGAAAACTGGAATAAGGAATATTAATAGTCATAACAATAATGAAAGAGAAACAAACAAAAAAAACTAAAAAGAAAATTTTTTTTTTCACACACACACACACACACACACACACACACACACACACACACACACACACACACACACACACACACACACACACACACACCCTTAAAAATTATCAGGGAGTGTAGTGGAGACCTCGAAACGTGGAGATATGTTGAAAATTCGATTTTCGATTTTCGGGGTGATTACAATAACTTCCCTACCCCGGGAAGTTAAAAATCGCCTAATTAATTTATCGAAAATTCCGTACGTGTTTCACTAGAGAATGGTGGCATGAAGATGTGGTTAAAATTTCAAATCAAAATATTGAAAAATATTCGAGTTCTGCTACGTGCCGATTGCAAAAACCATGTTTCGAGAAAAACGCGTTTAAAGTTTTGACATGTCGTATCGGTACGAAGAAATGGAAATTTCGACTATTAAAAAATTTTTACCATTAGTATGCAATCCCAGGACCATAAAGCAGGCCTTCCAAGTTGGAATATTCGTCCTCCAAGCCCTTCCTTGACGATTTTAACCTCGAGCGCGCCTGTTTCGCTCCATCGGTCAGGGAACGCTCAGCTAGCTGGATGCGTTTCGCATCAGTTTCGACGCAAAAGTTGTAGGCCTGGATATCAATATCCAATTCCAGAACCGCCATAATGTGTAGGATATTGGTCAGACCATCATTTAAGGTGCATACAGCGATATCAGTTGCTGACTCCAAGACTTTTTTGCCACTTACTTGCATAAACGTTTGGAGCCAAATTCCACACTTTTTTATCAGTCATCCTTACTTTATAGTAGCCCGAAAATACAAAGGATCCATTCAAAAACAATACTACACGAGAAAAAAGCGATGGATTGGTGATTTTAGCCATCTAACGCAGGTGGTTGCTTCGAGACGGCCCGCCGCACTCGACAAAAAATTCGAAATTTCTATGAAAAAAAATTTTTTCGAGTATAAAAGTTTTTTCCCTATATTCTAGAAGGTTCAAAGGATTTTTAGAGCCCATAAAAAAAAATCGATTTTTAAAAAATTCTACAGTGGTGTTGCCCCTTAATTTTTCACTTATTTGTGGAGTAATAACGGTAATTTAACCATTTAAATCTATATATTTATATGTATATATTGTAACGTGTTATTTTCTTTGTATTGACCGTTCAGCGAGTGGAAGGTCTCCAGACGAGAAGTTAATCAAAGCGAGAGCGAGAGTCACCTGTAATATTTATTTTTCGTCACGGACGCCTCTGAAACTCAGTTCTACGACACGTTGGTAGGCCGCCAGGCAGCGCTTCACAGCGCTGCCCGGCGGGCCTACCAACACGTCGTAAAACCGAGTCTCAGAGGCGCCGTTGACAAAAAATGTTGTTCGTCATTCGGCCGCTCCGCTCGGTCTCACTCTCGCTCGACTTGCTGCCCTCGCCTTCGGCTCGGGCAGCAACCGTCTCACTCGTTCGTGAGACCGCGCTTCACGGCCTTATAACGAAAATAACCATTTATGACCCATTAATTAATTTTGTTTGGTTTTATCTTTGTTTTGTATCGAGTCGAATTCACATGCTCACCGATCATCGCTATTCTGGAGTTGGAACATCGTGGAAGAGTTGTTTGGAGTTGAATGGAAGTTAAAAAGTCCCGCCAATTGATGAGAGGATGGATAGCTTGGGAGTTAAAACCGTTTGGTGGCGCTGGGAATCTCCGAGTCAGAGTTTTGGACTCAGCTGAACTCCTCCGATGGAACATTGAAGAAATCTGGACTGACGTTAGACGTCCAAGATTATTTTGAAAAATGAAGTGGAATCTCTGGAAGGATTTTCCGAATAAATCTGATTGATTTATTTTATTGTTGGTTGACGCTGCTTGATATAATGTGCAGACGTCATTTGAATTATTTCCTGTCGGTTTCGGTTGGGTTTGATTTCAGCGACCAATCGGAACAGAGGAGTTTGGGAGAGCGCCGACTAATGGAAGTCGTCCTTAGAAAAAGCCATGCTGGCTGGTGCGTGCGGCCGGTCACTTCTTGTGTGGAGACACTAACATACAAAGTGAATTTTTGTCGATCTCTGAGAGAAATAATTAATTGGGACTGATTAATATCAATTGAATAATTTTTTAATACTTGGATAATTCGTGACCTTGGAATTCTATTGATTTTGACGCAGCTAACAGTTCCTGCAGATGGTGAGCAGTGGATAATCTGTTGTTAAAGTTTGTGGGAAAATTTAGTGAGCGAGTAATGAGTCTTTCCGATTTGGAATTTTCGAGACGCTTGGTCTGATGGCGTTTCCTCACGGGACGCCATCTTAATTTGTAAAATTAATTAATTGAACGGAGACTCATCCCTCGCTCAGCTGGGTCTTTATTAACGAATTATTGATTAATTATTCTTTTCTTGATTTTTGATTATTTTTATTATTTATTTCTAAATATCTCAGTGTCTCACGAGATTTCTTGTTGTGTTAAATTCAGTGATTTATTCATTTATTTGTCGAGTCTGTGGTGACTCTCGTTTCTCTCGTTTCTCATCGTATGAACAAGTTGATGTCGCGATAAACAAATATTTTATTTCTTTGGTTATTAGATTTGATATTAACGGTAATTTCTTGAGCAGTGAGCGTTGCCAGTGAGGTGCGTTAGAATTTTATTCATCGGGTAATTTTCATTTTTTTATTATTTTATTTTATTGTTTGGCCAAGACATTGCAAACTTCTCGCTGCGTGACCTTCAGTCACGTGTCAGCGCTGGCCTCCTATGACTCGCCCGCAGCGCGCACACGGTTATCGAGGATTTTCTCCTCCTATGCTTTTGTTTTGTTGACGGTGCCTTAATTTATTTTATCTGAAATTTTATTTCTGTAAGTATTGAGATTAAGCACCTTTATTTCGTATTATCTGACTGTTGGTAAGAGAGAGAGAGGAGAAATGATTTAAAAGGGGTTCAATTCAAATGTGGTTTGCTAAGATTTATCGAAGAATTATTTTTTTGAAGTAAAACTTCTTATATTTCGGTAGCTGCCATCGGGGGTAATTGAAAATTCAAGCGTTCCGTCCGCGCGTCAGGAGGATAGGAGAAGTGATGAGAGAGTAGTGGTGGGGGGGACCGGGCGATGAGGAGAATTATCGATGCGTTTAGAAGTTTCACTTCTACTGCGTGACGACTCACGCTGGTATTTTTTTTTTATTATTATTGAAATAAATTGGGTTTGTTCACCCCGTAAAATATTTGGGATATTTGTTTAATTCATTCTTTTGTTGAGACCAGTCATAATTAAGAATTACAGGAACAGCATTGAACACCACGACGCCTCCGCGGTTGATCTGAGCTACGGGATCGCTGTTCTATTTCGTCGAAGAGAATTGATTTTTTTTTGATTGAACGTTCTGGCGCCAAGTTTTTGTTGTTCTACTTTGGTCGCCGAGGGCTCCGTAGTTCTGCCATTGCATCGGCACGAATTACGTCACAATATATTGTAAGGGATCCTGGGGAAATCTCTTATTTCAACTGCAGAACCGGAGGAAACGACCAGCAATTAGCGTGAGTACACAATGAGACCTCGCGAATATGTTGAGATAGCGAACTACGTATAAAGTCGCGCTTAGAGTCAGTCCAAGTATCCGATTTGTCGGAGTTGAGGTTAGAGATCCCTTTTTTTTCCGTATCTATTATTGAGTATCCGATTTGTCGGAGTTGAGGTTAGAGATCCCTTTTTTTCCGTATCTATTATTGAGTACCCTTGTTTTTGTTTTATTATTATGTAATGGACCCGAGCGGTGTGGGTTCTGAGATGGGTAGTCACACAGTAGAATTACGAGATTTAAATAATCTTTATTCGAAGATTGATTTTTAATAACTAATTGACAATTAAAAGTTAACCCTTCACGGGTACACCTCCTGGGCGTACCCTCTACGGATACCCTGGGGTGACTGGTCACCCCACGTCTTGAATTGTGAATATTTGGAATTCTATATTAAAAAAACAAAAACCAAAGCGTGTAATCTCTTCATTACTTCCTAAAGAAGAGATGCACGCATGAATAATTAGAATTTAATGCATTTAAGTGAGTGAAAAATCGATTTGACCACTGAGAGTCACGGAAAAAATGCAAAAAATTGACTTTTTAGAAAAAAAAATAGATTTTTTTTTCAAAAATTCCAATTGCGTTTGAAAGTTGACATTCTCCACTACATATAAAAAAATATTTCATATGCATTTTTTCGAGAAAGTCTAATTGTTCCGGTCGATGAAAATCAGAATATCAGCGTAAGAGAGATTCATGAGAAATTCAAAGAAAAACAGAATCAAATTAGATTTTTCTTTATTATATTCATACAATCAGGTGGGAAATTTAGTTGAGACATACAAAAATACAATTAAACAAAATTTCAATCATGCACCAAACATTCGATGCAGATGGCTTTTCTGTGTTCATCACAAGTTGCTCGGTGACAGTGGAAACATATTGTCTTCACTTTTTTGTCTTTGATTCTGGGACATAAATTGCATCGAGCCTGTTTTTCGAGTTTGCTGGAATGTGGTTCATCGTTGGACTCTTCTATGTGCAACAGTTTGCAGATAGAAAATCGTAGATCTCGACGAAGGAATGGTAATTTTAGTCGAGTCTGGAGGTGAGGTGCAATCAAATCCATCATAAGATCTTTCAAAAAATGATTCCGATCTATTTTCGCGTGAGCACTGTTGGAATTGTACAAGATCATGGCATTGATTCCACCCTGATCAAGCATAGCATACCAGAACCTCATTGGCCACCGAAGAGTTTTCCTAGCCGTTGAGTAATCTCGGCATAACTGATCGAAGGAGTCCGTTCCTTCTTTTGTTTGATTATACATCAGTACCATTTCTGGTTTCTTTGTCACTGAATCTATTGCTGCGGTTTCATGGAATGAAGACAACAATAACACGATCTTGTTCTTTTTTGGTGTATACGAAACGAGGCATTTATTGGTACCGAAAGCAAATCGTGCTGATCCCACAGATCCAGTACTTTTGAACTCTTCAGGAATTTGTTTCTTATTTTTCCGAATAGTCACGAGCATAGTTAGTGCATATTTTTCCCACATTCTGTTCACAATTTCCACAGATGTAAACCAATTATCACACGTTATATTTCGATTTGTCCCATGAATTGGCTCCGACAATTTGCGAATGTAATACGATGGGACTGACTCAGAATCCTCGGTGGTTACTCTGCCAACGTATGGCTCAGCATTATACATATAGAATGTCTTTGCATCATTCAACATGACAATCTTCATGCCATATTTACATGGCTTTTCAGGCATATACATTCTGAAGGGACATCGTCCCCTGAAAGACACCAATTGTTCGTCAATTGTACAATAACTGTGGGGACTGTAGTATTTCGTACAATTAGACAAAAATTGGTCGCAGATCTCTCTGATCGGAGCCAGTTTGTCAGCCTCTCTTCGTTGATTATGTGTGTTTTTATCATCAAATCGTAATACAGACAATAGAAACTTGAACCTTTTCAAGGGCATAGTAGCTCGATAGAAACTCGATCCATACTCATATGACCATAAATCTTCCAAATTGGTATGATTTGTTTTTTGGAGCCCTGAAAGATATAGAAGACCAATAAAGGCTTTCAGTTCAGAGGGGTCATTTTTTCATAAATGTGGGCATTGGTCACATTCAGTTCAATTTCGGCCGCTGAGCGAGTTCGAGTTATCTCCTCGTTTGTGTGTAGCGTCACTTTTTCGAGTATTTCTTGATCAAACAGCAATTCCCAAGTTCCCAACGGACTCTCTATCTTCTGAGCTGCTCCTATGGGTCCTGGTATGTAACTTACAATTGGTCGATCACGAAATAATAAACGTTCTCGGGGTCTCAAATACCATTTGTGTCCTTTTTTACTCTGAATTATCGAACGTTTTCGACCTCGTCTAGATGGTCCAGCTAGATTTTGGGACATCACCCTTCCTCCCCTTCTTCGTTTAGAGGCCCTTTGACTCTTGCCTTCAGTCTCATTGTCACTTTCATCCTATTGAGGAAATAATATTCATTTTCACTAACTTTTTTCAAATTCCCTGAACCATGAAACAAATAATAAATGCAATAACTTCAAAACTTACCGAAGAATCTATCAAATTTCCTCCAGTTGGGGGAACAAATGTTTCATCATCCTCGTCTTCCTCGGACTCAGAATCTGATTGACAACTTTCTTTGTCCTCCTCATTGTCTGAAGCCACATCATCCATTATAACAGTGGGTTTATGTTGGAGGCATTGTACAACTTCATTTGCACTTCTCAAATTGTATCGTGCAGCCATTTCTAGAAGGTGAAAATAATAGTTTGATCACAATAGATCAATCAAATCAACTCACATCCGCCCAAAAACGTTGAGTTAATGTTGAGAAAAAGCCACACTTACCGTATCAATTTTCTCACGCAACGGGTACACTGGGGTGATGCGTCACCCCACACTCACTTTCAATGCGCACTGTTCAGCACCTGGAGCGAGACTGACGACGCAGCTGCGTGTACACACACACAGACCCTCGAAGAAAATTATCATGTCGGTTGGAGCTCGCCAGAAGCTACCCTGTACAAATGGCAGCCAATAGAAATCGCGCTGGGGTGATGAGTCACCCCGGTGTATCCGTGAAGGGTTAAGTTTGTTACGAATGGTAACAAGTGAACATAAGTCGTAAAGAGTTATTTGATTACTGGCCAAGAGATACCGAAATCGTGAGTATTTATTCACTCGCGGTTTCGTATGTCCAGCCGTCGCGTGCCTCAGACCTGCATGGTGTACGGTGACACCATCGGTTGAGCAACCAAGGTCAGTTGTGGGGAATCTGCTGATGCAGCGTCCCACTAACTGATTGCGAATATACGTGATACTTTATTCACGTATATTCTCCTAATATAAAGAATGAGTTTATTTACATTTCTTAATTCTTTCGCATTCTGGTTTATGTGCCACTTTCGTGTCATCATAATACCCGAATGTATTGAGACATTATGCCACATTTCTAGGGCATAACATCCCTCCCTGCAAGGGAAGAAAATTGTTACTCATGAAAATTTTCTCCTTTTAACTTAACATCTCAATTGAAAACATAAGTTTATAAAATTAGCAATTATTTTAAAAATTCTATCCCTCGATAACTGTTGCTTCGAGCGTAGAGGGTTCCCTCTTCGGTGTCAGCCAAGGTCTCCTGGACCGCTTATACCAGCATCGAATTAAGAGTATAGCAGCCAAGAAAAGTATCACCATCACGATGGTGAATATCGAAGAAGGGTGTCCGAGGAACTCGTGATAGGTTAGAGTTTGGGTACCAGGATGAAATTCCTCTGCTAGGATTTCCTTCTCCGCTTCCAGTTGTACCTCTAGGCCTCTTAGCTCCTTTATGTTTCCTACTACATTTGATAATTGGATGTTACTCATATTTTCCTGATCTGCCCGAGACGGTCTATAGTATCGTCGTCCAGTGTTAGGTTCAATTTCGGTTGAACATGAGAGCTTAACTCCATCCCATGTGACTTCCGGCCTCTGATGCTAAAGTCCGCAGTGACTACACCACAGTAACTCGGCACTTGTAAGATGCCAGATCCTTGGAGGTTATCTCGTGTTTCCTTCTCCCTGCAGCTGATAGTAATACCTTCCGCTTTGGGAGCCACGAAAAACTATGCGTTCTTCTTACGCATTTTGATCAGCAGTAAATGACTCAATTGCATATGTTTAGTAACACACGCTTTCGGTATTTTTCCTGGTTTCAAATACAATTGCACTTCGCAAGGGCTTGAATCACGTACCATCTGTGTGGGCAATGATTCAGTACACAAATACTGCTCTTGAATTTTCTTGCATTCTGTCAACTGACTTAAGATCATTGGCACGTACTGCTGAGTAGGCCCGTGTATGACCATAAGTTCATTTGTAACCTCCAAGTATGAATAATACTCGTTCGTTGACCGTACAGGAATCCCGTGCGTCAGCAGCACCAGCGGTATTTCCACCATCGTCAGAATTTTCATGTCGACTACTTGTACACTCACAGTAGCCACCTCCTGGAGTAGATGCATCCCGCCTACAACGAGTTCGAAAGGGAAGCTCAACCCCTTTGGTAACTTCGCAGTACGAAGTAGGGTCACTAAACTGTTCTCCGTAAAAACTCCAGTTTCCAATATCATTACTTCGGAGTCAGTCAGAAGTTTCTTAATCTTTGCTGCATCTCTGATCACACCTGTGTAGATCGCTCCCAGCACTTCAAGGTGTTCATTGATAGTTATTTTATGCAACAACTCTTCATGAGTCATTTCTCGAATGGAATTTTTTAATGACTTCCTTAATATTTCTTCGTTCTGTTCGATTACTTGCTCTGTGTATCCCAGCTGGTAGAGTGTAGAGTTGACAATCTCCAGCTGTTTCTTTTCACCTCTCAGTGTTTCTTCGACTACATTTTCTAGTTGATTTAGTCGTTCGCTGATATCATGTGCATCGTCTGCATCCATTGTACCAAATAGCGATTTGGCAACGGTTCCCAGGCTATCTATGAGACCTCGTCATTTTTTGACTGGCCTATTTAATTCCATCAACCCAGTCATGAGACTTTTTGTTTCCGCAAAATCTGTCATCCATTGATTAATGATAAGTTTATAGTTATTATCCCAAGGACCTGCTTTATCGCAGAGTCCTTCAGCGAGAGTAAAATTCTCTTGTAGTTGATCTGCTCTCTGGAACCATGGAGATACATCTGTACTTGCAGCGATGGACCATACTTGACTGCTCAAGTACAATTTCCCCATTGGTTCAAAATATATTCCAGGCGTGTGAACGAACTTTTCGATCATATGCTCTTCCCCCCGCACTTGAATCATCATACTCTCTAGTATGAAGAAATAAAAAATCCAAAATGCTGAATTTGAAATGTTTGCCACATTTGGGGTCCTCAAACTCGCAGCTCACGACCGCACCCGGTGACGTTGCACACGTTGTCGACCTGACGGCGGCCATATTTGCCAACGTTGCACCCTCGAATATATAAGCATCTGATACCCCCAACTCTTTACAGTTCTCTTCGATATTTCAACCGTGAAGTTCAGCAGGAAAAAGAAAATTGCCAACATGCCAGTTAAGAGGTGTTTCAAGTGCAACAAGTGGGGCCACATTGCCCAGAACTGTGTAGTTGCCTGTTTGCATTGTGGTGATATTGGAGACCATTTTGCTGCTAACTGCCCTCGTCGTGATTGCACCTCGAAGGGTAGCTTAGACTCCCGTGGAGTAAAATCTCGTTGCAGTGGAAGAGTAAAGATTCGTGCCCATCCATACTTAAAACATGCTGTGAACGCGTTCACTTTTAAGTCTCTAGTGAGTACATTCAAACGTAAATTTTCACTTAGAGCTGTAGACTTCATTGGAACTAACTCTCTGTTATTATTCAATTGTTCCAGATTGCACTTTACCCATATTTTCCCGGGTACGTCAACCTTGGTCTCAAGAAATTGGTTGCCACATGGAGAAAAAATGAAAAGGCCGATCTCAACGCCTTGTGGGATCTTCCAGTAAAAGATGACGATATCGAGGATATTTTCAACCTTTGGCTTCTGTTCGGAGAAATCTCTACTCCATAGCCGTGTCACATACCTCAATGGCTGATTCGTCAGGAGACTAAGTGTGTTATCTGCAGGAACTACATTTTCAGTATACCAAAATATTTTTCCCTTGGATGGAATTGGCATTTTCGTTTCTCTGATAAAACGTTCGATGTAGCCCGAGAATCGTAATGGCAAATAAACAATCCATAATGGCATTTCCACCAAGATTTCCTTACCCTCCGCATAAGAAAATTTCAGGTATATAAAGAATTTCATTTTCCGAGGCTGGAGTCCATATAGTCATGCTTCTATAAATGGTCGAAGCCGATTGACATGGACTCTCTGGGTTTTTTTGTTTCTTGCCGTATCTGATCGTATAATTAACGTCAGAATTCTTCTCGACAATCTCGTATGGACCAATCCATGGCTGTGTCAACTTCTTTGAACGACCTCTACGTAGAACATCGTTTTTCAATAGTACCTTGTCACCTACAACAAATTC
This sequence comes from Coelinius sp. EB29, assembly GCA_035578325.1. Taxonomy (NCBI): domain Eukaryota; kingdom Metazoa; phylum Arthropoda; class Insecta; order Hymenoptera; family Braconidae; genus Coelinius; species Coelinius sp. EB29. The sequence continues at coordinate 3,816,902 of JAOZGT010000013.1, read as the reverse complement.
CATTGACTCAGCATTTTTGTCGTATTGTACTTTGGACTTCTCTTTTACTATGTCGAGGTTCTCCTTCGCCTCCTGGTGAGCTGCTCGCAATCTTTCACGCAACTCCTGAGCGAAATCATCGTAACAATACGTCATGCATGGTGGTTGCTTGACAGCTGTCGGTAATTCAGCTCGCCTTCCAAACATCAATTCAAATGGAGTCATTTTTGTAGCTGAATGCGGTGTGGTATTATACGCGAACATGGCGTATGGCAACCATGAATCAGCCATGAATTAGATACTCAGCAAGAGTACGATGAGATCTTTCAACTATGCCATTTGTTTGAGGATGATACGCTGTAGTCTGGATTTTTTTAATTTTCATTAACTTGCAGACATTTTTGAAAATTTCTCCCACAAAGTTTGGTCCTTGATCTGTGAGCAATCTTTTTGGCGTACCAAAATCACAAATTATCTTTTCCGCAAATGCACGACCGACTGTATTGGCTTCTTGGTCTGGAATTGGAATTGCTCTGCTGAACTTAGTGAGCGCATCCTGAAATGTGAGGATATACTTATTCCCCCTCTCTGTGATAGGCAATGGTCCAACTATGTCCATAGCACATTGTTCAAATGCCTCCTCTGGATTTTCTCCGATGACCCTTGGCACTTTTGTAGCTTTTCCCAGCTTGTTCAGTTGACATTCCTCGCAAGTAGCCACAAATTTCTCTACGTCGGACTTCATCCCCTTTCAGTAGTATTTCTGCTGCAATTTAGCGTACATACGTTTTACGCCGGGATGGCCTGCAATCGGTGTGTTGTGATATTCTTCGAGTATGGACATTACCTCGTCATCAGTGGGTGTAATGACTCCACTGCCATTGACCGACTGTCCTACTGTCTCTGTTTCTTTCCTTGTCTGCGCTCGAGTTACAATGTTTATACGACTCAGCGCGTCAGCATTTGTATTGAGTTTACCAGGCTTGTGCACCACCTCATACTCATACTCTTCTAATTGAATTCGTCAGTGAATAAGTCGTGATCCTGGATCCTTGACATTAAATATCCACTTCAAAGGTCTATGATCTGTAACTACGGTGAATTTTCTCCCGTACCCTTCACACCCCAAACAACACCTAATAGCTCTTTCTCTATTGTGCTGTAGTTCTGCTTTGCTTTATTCAGAGTTCTACTGGCATAAGCGATTGGTAAATCCTTGCCAATCTCTCCTTGTGAGAGCACAGCCCCCACTGCTTTATTTGACGCATCAGTTGTCAACAAAAATGGTTTCTCAAAATTAGGATATTGTAGAATTGGCGCTGTAGTCAACATTTTCTTCAATTCTTCAAATGCTAGTTGCTCTCGTTCCCCCCAGATCCAAGAGACGTCTTTTTTCAGCAACTCCGTGAGAGGTTTCGCAATTTTGGAGAAATCCTTGACAAACTTCCAATAATATCCAGCTAAACCAAGAAATGACATTACTTCTTTTTCATTCTGTGGAATAGGGAAATTTGCAACTGCTTCAATTTTGCTTGGGTCGGCCTTAATTCCATTTCCAGTAATAATATGACCCAGATATACGACCTCTTTCCTCAAAAAATTGCATTTGTCTGGTTGAAGTCTCAAATTTGCATCTTTCAGACAAACCAAAACCTCTCGAAGCCTTTTGTTGTGTTCCTTCAAGCTAGACCCAAAGATTACGATGTCGTCGAGATAGACAAAACACCGCAGACCCTGAATTCCAGCCAAGACAGAATTCATCAATCTCTGGAACGTAGCTGGGCCGCCGTTTACCCCAAATGGCAATCGATTGAACTCGTAATGCCCATAAGGTGTAGAAAATGCGGTCTTACATTTATCCTCCTCCTTCACAGGTATCTGATGGAAACTCGAAGCTAGATCCAAAGTTGAAAAGTATTTTGCATTGCCCAATCGATCCAATCTATCAGAGATATTGGGCAAAGGAAATGAGTCACCCAGTGTAACTTCATTCAATCGTCGAAAGTCCACCACGACTCGGAATTTAACCTTCCCCGGAGCATCCATTTTCTTTAGTACAATGAGTAATGGCGCATTCCATTGACTTTTACTGGGACTAACGACTCCATTTTTTAACATCTCCGTAACCTGACGATTGACCTCTCCCTCTTGTGATTGAGGCAAACGATGAGGGCGAACGTTGACCGGCACAGTCCCTGGTTTTAAGGGAATCTCGTGTTCTAAGTGATCAGTAATCCCTGGAGCATCCCCTGGAAGCTGCACAATTGCATTGAATTCCTCCAAGATTTCCATAAGAGAATTTCTTTCTTCATCATTGAGATGCTCAATTCTAAGATTCTCGCGTAAAAGTTTTATGCGATCCTTGATTTCATGCTTAATACCCTTTCCAAACGTTTCCATGTCAGATTCTGTTGCTAACTCGTGCAACTCCACTGTTGGTAAGTCAATACACCCTTCAATCTTCATGGTTTGTATTTATTATGCAAACGTATGCAAAGTTATTTACCGCTTTAGTGAGGCATTCTCCCATAAAGATACCCTTTTTCAACTCTTTTTTAAAAGCGATGCCCTCCACTATGCCCTCTGTTGGTACTTGAAATAGGGCTTCTGTTCTGGCTTTGATTTTTATTGGTTCTTTATCTTGAAAGAACTCGAAATGATGATTATTGATGACCAACGCCTTGCCCTGGATGATATTCACCTCAAGGCTAGGTGAAGCTAAGAAATCTGCGCCCAGAATTCCCCCAATACAAGGGAAATTCGCTGGAACTACTTTATGTAATTTATGTAGCAGAACCTCATCCCCAATTTTCAAGTGAAGAATAACCTCTCCTAAGGTTGGAACGTCTTGATTAGAAATTCCCCTGAGAACTTGTTGTCCTTCCGTTATCTGAGCATGTTTGTTTTATTAATTTTTATCAGAGACGTCTTGGCCCCTGTATCATTTAAAAACAGTGTAGGTTGTTTCAGTTCTTTCGCAGAAATTAACACCTGCATTTTTATGTCGGCTGGCTGAACTGGAGTTACCATTCTTTCTTTCTTAACCTCCATTCTTCCGACAGCCTCTGTAGGTTGAATCATCATAATTTGAATAGCGCCAACAGGTAAGGGTGTCACATCCTCCCCTCCTTCAGGACCAATTTTCCTCCTGGCCCCATTGTTGTTGCTTCCATTCGATTTCCCCGGAGTACTCGGCTTATCAGACCCCGTATTGTTCTGCTTGGCTGCTCCCAAGTTTATTTTTGATGATTCAGCAATGCCTAACTTCTTTTTTAATTTATGATAATCTGCGTACTCATGACCTGCATACCTGCAAAACTTACAGACAGAGCCAAAAGCATTAATACTACGTCGATCTGACGCAACTGGCAACGATTTCCGTTGTCCCCCTTGCAAACTTTTGCAATCTCGTGCAAGATGACCTGATTGGCCACAATTAAAACAATTTCCAGTGGACTGGCGACTTGTAGAAACTCTGCCCCCTCCAATGGAATTTCGGTTTTGACCTGCATTATTTTCATTCCTGCCTTTTACACCGCCAATGATCGTTTTCTCAAGATCTATGGCCCCAGTGCAAGACTCGTGGAGTGTTTTATACCTGTTTGCTCTAACAAGTATTTGTAGTTGTCCTCGCAACCCCTGTTCAAACGTGAGTTTGGCTTGATACCGGATAGCATCACTAGTCCTTAATTTTCCTTCTTCTGAGAGATGAGGTAGGACTCCCAATAATGTGTTCAGGTAATCCATGGTAATTTCTTCCGTGCGCCGCACGTATTTTGCGACATCTTTGTTTTCCTTTTGCTAAAGTTTATTAAACTCCGTAGCTAACCCTACTATATTCCTTGTTTTCCCAAAAAGTGATTCTAACTCAATTCTAAGATCCGAAAATGATGTAATTACGCGGTGCTTCAATTGTTTGTGTGCAGCACCCGTTAGTTTATGAGCTAAAATACCTTTGAGAAGCTGCATCTCAAGCCCTGGACGAAGGTTATCTTTTGCACCAGCAATCGAGCCAAGAAAAACGTCTAGTTGATCAGGACCTTCCCCGGCAAAATCTTTTATCTGTGCTAGCGCGTCCTTCAGGCTGAACAGATCTGAGTGTTCACCCCTCCTCTTTCGATTGGCTTGCTCATCGTAGACATCCTCCACAATCATAGCAAATTCATTCCTTTCTCGCTCTGCTTGTGTTCGGAGCTCTTTCTCTCTATTCATTTGTTCCTCAAGGGAACGAATTTTTTTCCTCATCTCTTCAAGATCAGCATCACCACGGCGTATAGCTCTTCCTCCCCTGATTGGAATCTCAGGAGCAGTTGGAACCGGGTCAATGAAAACATTAGAAGGTGTAGAATACACTTCATTGTTTTCCGGAGCCTCTATAATATCGTCAAGACCCTCTTGCTGACCTGTAGGCACGGGATTACGTGGAAGTTGAGCACCTTCCATTACCGTGCTAATTACCTGCCTATCCCTTGGCAAAATATCGAATGTAGCATCGTTATCTTCCCGATGAACCTCTGCCTGGACTACTTGTCGTCCGATGGCACTCTGTTCACCGAACATGCTTGCATGCACCGATTGTTCATACTCACGTTGATTATTAATATTCCTGGCTTCAAATAAAGCCCTTCTTACCCCAGGATTCAAAAGAGAATACGATTCAGATGGAGGCTCTTCCTGACCCTCCCCATACATTCTCGCTGGAGCCGACATCACTTGTCGATAGATAAATGTTTACGTAAACTCACCAAAATAATTCCCAAAAATACAGGAACTCTAGCTCTCCCCTGAGTACAAATATAGTACTATAGGGTATGCCTTTGCTGATTACTACCAAAGTAATCTTCCCGCTGCCTCGATGAAAATCTTCGGCTGGTCTTACCACACGGGTAAACTTCTCGCTCCCCCGACGAAAAAGGGTTGAAAAATTGTAGAATTGTGTAGCCAGTCTACACTCAGGTAGCTCAATCTCCAGATATTTGCTTCTCGATGTTGCTGTGCGATAAGACAGTGGTTGATCAGGCCTCTCTGTCTTCCCAAAAGTCTACGCTGCCACCAAAATTGTAATGGACCCGAGCGGTGTGGGTCCTGAGATGGGTAGTTACACAGTAGAATTACGAGAATTAAATAATCTTTATTCGAAGATTGATTTTTAATAACTAATTGACAATTAAAAGTTCAGTTTGTTACGAATGGTAACAAGTGAACATAAGTCGTAAAGAGTCATTTGATTACTGGCCAAGAGATACCGAAATCGTGAGTATTTATTCACTCGCGGTTTCGTATGTCCAGCCGTCGCGTGCCTCACACCTGCATGGTGTACGGTGACACCATCGGTTGAGCAACCAAGGGCAGTTGTGGGGAATCTGCTGATGCAGCGTCCCACTAACTAATTGCGAATATACGTGATACTTTATTCAGGTATATTCTCCTAATATAAAGAATGAGTTTATTTACATTTCTTAATTCTTTCGCATTCTGGTTTATGTGCCACTTTCGTGTCATCATAATACCCGAATGTATTGAGACATTATGCCACATTTCTAGGGCATAACAATTATGGTCGAGTGAGAAAAGTTATCTAAGTGCACTAGAGATTCCGATTTATTCACGGTATTGGCCAACATAATGAGCTACGCGATTGAATTAGCGAGTATCTTAGTATCCAAATCCCCGGGGAAATGTATAGGAGTAATTAGGAAAAATTACCGCTCGATTAGCGGGTCTTACGAGTCAGGACGGTACGTTTACGTGTCAGGTGACAGACCACGAGAACCATCGTAACCATGGAGTACCTCGTGGATAGTCAAGGTTGCAGTTAGAGAATCCCGTTTAGGAGAGTGCCCTGCGTACTCTGCCCTTCGTTTTATTATGTGTTAAGATATTCCCCTGACCCGTAGGAGCCCCGAGAGACAGCCCCGAGGAGGCGAGACCCCATTTGGATTACTGCCAGGGCCAACAACCGCCCTCCACTCGAAAATTTTAGGTAAATTAATTATTACATCCAATTATGGATGGCCACATAAGAATCCCGTTTGAGTTTGAATGCGTAGTTCTACGCGCTAGCCGTCGCTACGGCGCTGTTATCACGCATCTCTGTGAGCCTTAGACATCGACCACTTTATCGATCAGTGTCGCAGTCGAAATTCATCCGTGTACAACAACGGTTACGCTGTGAGGTGAGCGAGAATTATTAGAATCCGGGAACTCTGCTTTGGGCCATCGGCCAGCTAACATCGTCTGATGTGCCTCCTCCATACCCGTTACCTTGACCGAATTTATTCAGGTTTAATAAGAGTTTTAGTCTCGTAATGAGATGTTTAATTAACCTCAGGTGCATTTTGAATACGATTTTAGGGTTTTGAGACCCGTTTCTATTTTATTTCCCTGTTCTTTTAGGTAAAATACCCGCTCCCCGAATCCGCTTAGGCCGGTCGCCAGCTAAATCCACCCGTTGTGCCCCGGCACGTTTGTATTTCGCTGAATAAGAGTTTTACGTTTACTTTTACTCGATTAACCTCATAATGAGGTGTGAATTACTAGGGATTTTATGGGAAAAATTCGCGTAGAAATACCCGTCCCTTAGTCGTGTCGGATTGACCGACGGTTAGCTCAGTAGGGCAGATTTAGGGAGTTTATCAGACAAAATTTAGAAGAATTACGAGTAAAAATCACGTATCCGGTCCGAGTATTATTATTATTACGAATTTCGGTGCATAATTCGCCGATATTAGTCTCATTGTGTGCGATTGAAATATTATCGAGCTCAGAATTGATTTATCCCGTTGTGGAGCTGAAAATTAATTTTGTTTTTTTGGAAATATTGAATTTTCTTTTCTCTCTCTTTTTCTTTGTATTTTGGGAATATGAGTATTATGAATTTATTTTGAAGGGTATTTATTCCTTTTTTTTTATTCTTTTTCTATATCGGATACAACTCCGAGATTAGAGTTTCTTTTCGCATTATTCAGTTTTATAAGGCCTGGAGCCTTCGATGGATAGTCTGTATTATTTTTGGATACCTTTTTTTGTTCTTATATAGAGAACTTGGATAATTTACAGTACACCCTGGTTCTTTGAGTTTAATTTTTTTTAGTATAAGAGCCCGACATTTTCGTTTCCATCCGACCCACTCCTCTCTCCACAACCAATCCCCTGAACAGCGCGGAGCATTCACCATCTTTCCCTTATCACCCCTTAGGTTTAAGTTTTCTTTGGACATCGGTGGTTTGTCGTTTTCTACGTTTTTAGGTTTCGTTTTGGGTTTGTTCTTCCGGTTCGTCGTTCCCGCAGCAGAAAAGAGCAGCTGGCGCCCACGTATACATATCTAGCGGTTGCTAGAGGTTCTGTGTTTTAACCAAGGTAAGGGAAAACGGTGGAGATAACCTGATTTTTCAGTCCCCAGTGGAAAATCTTGTTACAATATATATATGTATGTACATATATATATTGATATAGTCGAATTAATGATCATAGTCCTATGGAGGGGGACGGAGCTCGACGTAAAAATCGAGATAGTAGCTGGGCGACGTGTGGAACGCGAGATATAGTTTTTTTATTTTTATATATATATATATGTATATATATATATATATATATTTTTACTTATTTATCCTTTGAAATTTTCCTCTTTCATCATCCTTCTTGGAGAGAAAATTTGAAGGATAGGAAAGATTATTTTTATTCTGATTGGTCGGTTGGAGGCTATTTTGCGCGTAATCGAACTTTTTCCTCTTCCTATTTACCGACCCTGATTTACGCGTATTGGAGATGTCGCCCTAATTGCTTGCCCCTTCCTTGTTTCCGCAGTGCTATATAGTAATGGCGGAACCGAGAGGTGGGATGAGCTGGCGGGTCGGTTTACCGGCCTTAAACTGTGCTTTCGCGGGTATGGAGAAAGTTTTTCCTGCGCGTAATATTTCACCTTCGAGTTTTTCCGGAAGTGTGTGTTTCCCATAATGGAATATGTGTTTGTGAGGTGTTTTCATTATGTGATTGTTCTCCTCTGTTTCACTCCCTCCCGACTGTCATCGACTGGTGATCTACGCGTATTTCTCCATACTTCAGCCAAGAAGGGGTTGATTTGGCTTTCTGACCCTTGGAGTCACTGCATCCTTTTACTCTTCCTCGTTGGCGAATAGAGAGGTTGGCGAGAAAAAAAAAATTGTTTTCAGCTACCGCGGCGTTTGTTCTCGATCATATATTTTTTTCATTTACCGCGAAGTTTATTTCTTAATTCTTTTTGCAGAAAAATGGAAAATTTCTTCCATTTTTCCTACTTATTCTGGGAGGGTGATGGGTCATTCAGTTCGGCGAATATCCAATAATGTTTTTTTTTCTTTGTCTCTATGGAGCAGCGTGCCCGTCTTCACCTCCAGGTGGGTATCGGATTACCCTTCTTATCGCTCCCGGGGTGACGTTGTCGGTTGTTATTATTTTATTATTTCAGTTGCCTCTTGACTGTTGAGGCTGTAGAGAAAAAAAAAATTATCAATTTTTTCGGTGGTTGAAGAGGAGGAAAAAGCATTTTCGCCATGCCTTTGACTCCGGATGACCCTCATGTGTGGATTTTATCCCAACTTGCGGACTCTGTGCCTTACGTGGCTGTTATTATCTGACGCGGTGTGGTAGTTTCGATTTGAGTGCCGGCCCTCTCTATTTTCCTCTTTCTCCGTCCTCTTCCCCCTGTTAATTCTCTTGTTCCGAACAAGTTGTTCGGGTGGGGGATCGGGTTCTGGATTTTTCACCGGATGTTCTTCCTCGCGAATTCTTGCTTTCTTTGTTTATCCCGATGAACTATCCTCTGTTTTTTCCCCGTGTGTACCTTGTAACCTTGGTCTTAATTTAAGTCCTGAAAAGGCAGCAGGAATGTTAAATAAAACTCAGTAACAAACAGGGGGAATACTGTTAAATAATAAATGTATATTTTAACCACCTTTAACTCAATGTACAAAGATAACGAGCTCTAGACTCTGCCTTTTACTCCTTATCCAGGGGAATGGGTAAGGCTAAACACTGGATATAATCGCAAAACGGGGTGATTCTAATTATTCCTGAGATGTAAAAAAAAGGAAAACTGTCCTGTAATGTCTGGGGTGCAACAAGTGTCTTGAAACCACTTCTATAATAATCAAAATGACTCTACTATTCTTTTCTATTAATGAAAAAGGGGCAAAAGAACTGTGGGGCTCACCGTTGGGGGGGACAAAGATAGAAGGAATAAATGGGAGCACGGGGACTGTAGTACGTACTCACTCAGACTACGCTGCGACCGACGACCTTGGCGTGCACGATGTATGATTAATAATACGCAGCCAATGCTGCACTGGCCTCTTTTACAGCTCCTTCCCTGGGTTTCACTCTCCAAATCACTCCACAATATTCAATTCAATAGTTTAATAGTATCCTTTTTATTAATTCAATAGTTCAATATATAACCGCAAATAATTGCTCGTGATTACACGTCCTACCCTCACGACAGTTGTGCACAAAGTGAATTTCGGGTATTCTCCGCCGATCATCGGCACTTCTCGGCTGGGCCTCTCTCATACAATTTCGGGTGAGCCAGGAGTGGGGGGCGCGCGCGACAGCATGTACAGCTGAGCCGAACTCGTATATATTCGCTCGAGTTTGTCTTCTTGCATTCAACTTTTTCCTCTTGCCTATTCAACTTTTCCTCTCTCTGTATATTCGTCTGCGCGGCCATCCATGGGGGAGAATAGGCGCGCGCGGCAACAGGCACATCAGGGCCGGCTCGTGTATTCTATACTCCGTTCGTCCTTCTCTCTTTCTTCCTTCTATCCATTCAACTTTATTGCTTCTGAGGGCCGATGAACTATTGATTCGGAATCAGCTGGGCTGCGCTGGTATGTAGCGGTCGCTGGTCCGTCTCATGGTGAATCTTCTTCTCCGCTGCCAAGGGAAGGGTAAAAGGGGGGAAATATCTGAGGGATAGGGGTGTCCAACGGTGGCGGGCTTAATAATTAGGGGGTAAAGTGTATGGGCGTGTTTTACCTCGTCACAACCTTGACATTATTATTCTCGAGAATTTCTACGATGCGATATGGACCTTTTCAATCGTCGTCTCTTTTTCCCGTTTTTGGCTCCTCAAGAAGCCACACATAATTTCCTATCTCGAGAGTTATCTCCTTCACTTTTTTGTCTTAATATTTTTTTGACTTTTGTTTCGATTTAATTGGGTTAATTCGAGCTTTATCGCGTACTCTCCTTAACCCTTCGGTAAGTTCCTTGAATAATATTCGATACGGTTTACCCCCTATTCCTTCGAGTGACCTTGCTGACGGTATTTGCGGTTTAACCCCAAAGACTAGTTCGTGAGGTGTATAACTCGTACTCTCGTGTACGCTGGCATTATATGCGATCATTGCCATATCTATCCATTTATCCCAGTCCCCGCTGTCCCCGATCTGAGTTTTTAGAAATTCGGTTAAGACATGATGACTACGTTCTAGAGACCCGTTGGATTGTGGATGATACGCGGTTGTTAAGCATTGACGAATTTTAAATAATTTGCAAAACTCAGCCGTGATCGCGCTCTCGAAGTTTGTGCCTCTATCCGATAAAAGTGCCTGAGGCGCGCAAAAGGACAAATTAATCTTCACGTAATTGCGTGCGCCTAGTCCTCTGCTCTTTCTCGTCTTAGTGGTACGGCAAGGGCGTATTTCGTTAAACAGTTTTGCATGGTCAGTAGATAGTTGTAGCCCTTATTACTTCTCCCGCAAGGCTCATAAATATCCATAGACACCTTTTCGAACGCATCCGTCGGTGTATCGGTGATAATCATGGGATGTCGTATCTTTTCCCTCACTAATTTTTTCCGTTGGCAAATTATGCACAAATTCACATAATCTCTAACTGTCTCGGCCATCTTTTTCCAGTAGTATTGTGTGGCCACGGCATACAGGGTTTTTGTTATTCCCTTGTGTCCGCCTATCGCCGACGTATGCTTTTCTTCCACGATTGTAATGCGATCCTCCTCTGCGGGCACATCGAGCAGTCGAGCGCATAGTACTACTCGTGTGTTTCCTCCTCTTAGTCTTTCTTTTAATCGGACCCTGACAGATTTCCTTCGTCAGACAGTCGGAGTCGTGGGCCATTCTTATCGTTTCGATGTTTTGGGTGGATAGTAAATTAATGAAGGCATCGAGAGCAAGTCTAGTGTTTTCTTCTAGGACCTCCTCCTCTGCACTATTTTTGATGACAAGTCCGAATCCGATTTTTCCCGCTTTTTCTAGCCGGATGACCTCTCCCGTTTGGCGAACCTGAGCAGTCAGCTGTTCCTGCTGCACCCATTCTTTCTCGACTAGAACTCTCAGACAGGCGTTGTCTAGTTCTCCGGTTGCTGGGAGAAAAAATGCGAAATTTTCTTTTTTTTGTCACGTGCGTTCGTGAATATTCCAAGTTTTCGTTGCCTTCTTCTTGATAGAATTGCGGTTCTTGGGGGTCTCCGTCAGATGGGGGAGAGTCTTCCCTCTCACTATTATCCGACTCTGTTGGTAGTTCCCATATCTTGGAGTTGACGTCATCCAGTGGCTCATCGTGTTGGCCATCGCTATTGCCTTCTTCTCTTTCTTCCCCTCTACTTATCCCCTCTCCGTTGTTTTGCGCTGGGTCATTGCCTGCATCAGCTGATGCCGCTGTCACTCCTGGACTTTCTTGACCCATTTCTTCGTCTGATGGGAATAGTATTTCTTGGATGGGGTTGAACTCGCTGCCACTGGCCTCACTTCTGGACTCGAGATCTTCGTCTCCGGAGTATATCTCCGGTGGTGGTAGAGGTTGTGTGTTCCTTTTTGGCCTTTTGGACATATGATCGTCCTCCTCTGTACAGGGTTCGTCGGCTGGTATTTTTCGGGGACGTCCTCGTTTCCTCTTTTCTACTGGAATTTTCAGGGGTCGTCCACGTTTTCTCTTTAATTCTGGCCTCTCCTGAACATTTACCCTATTTCCAGAATTATTTTGGGTATTATCCTGGGGGATGACGTTACTTCCTTCACCAGAAGCTGCCGGTGTCATCCCGTCTCTTCGAGGCACTTCCAAGGGTTGCCTCTTGGCCACCGTGATTTCTGGCGGTTCCTGGTTTACCGACACTACTCGGCATTTTGATACGTGTGTGTCGGCATTTCCCCTCTTTATCCTTATCACGTCAGGGGATATCACGGCAGTAATCACGTGTGGTCCCACTGTCTGGTATGGCGAGACATTTTTATGCCATATGAGGTCTCCGACATCCATCTCTGGATAATTATTTGATGGATCTATCGCTATCTGAGTGGGATCCCAATCCGGCGGAGGATCGTTTACCGCTACGATACACTCCCCTCGCGCAATATCTGGTCTTGTCCCTCGCATGACCTGCACTTTGTTATCGGGCCACATTCCCTCTACAACACATGGGCCTACTCTTTCGCCACTTAGTATGACCGTATACCAAATTGCGTCTCAAATTTCAACGTTGTTTTCCCTTGGATTGGCTTCATTGACTACGGCGATGTTTTCCTCTCGAGTGATTATGCTCTCCTCGTCGGGTATCGGATTTCGAGATAAAGCATCGGCATTTAAATTCGTTTTTCCCGGTTTGTATTTTATCTCGTGGTCGTATTCTTCCAATTCATTTGCCCAACGCCGTAATTGAACTCCCGAATCTTTTGTGGATCTCAGCCACACGAGGGGCTGATGGTCAGGTACAAGCGTAAATTTTCTTCCATAAATATATGGTCGGAATTGTCGTATCGCAAAAATAATCACTAGTAACTCCTTCTTTGTTGTAGTATAATTTTTCTCCGGTTGCGTCATCACTTGTGATGTATAGCTTATGGGCAAGTCTTCGCCTATATTGCCTTGGCTGAGGATTGCTCCGACTGCGTAATCTGATGCATCCGTCGTGACGACGAACGGGTTAGCCAAATTCATGTGTCTCAAAATTGGGTATGATGTTATTTCTTGCGCTATCGAGTGGAAGGCATTTTCCTGTCTCCCCCCATTTGAATGGAGTTTCTTCTTTAAGGAGTTCGGTGAGCGGGCGCGCTTTTCTCGCAAAATTTTCTATAAATTTACGATAATAGCCCGCCAATCCGACAAATTCTCTAATACTTTTCCTATCTTTTGGCCTTTGGTATTTTAAAATGGGATCGATTGTCTTTGGGTTAGGCTTTATTCCTTCCTTGCTAACGCAGTGCCCTAAAAAGGTCACCTCCTCCCTCAAAAATTTGCATTTGGAGGGCTGCAGGCTCATTTGTACCTTAGGGAGTCTGTCTACAAATAACCTGTACTTTTCCCTGTGGTCTTCCAGGGTTTTTCCATAAACTACTATGTCATCCATGTATACAAATAATCCTGCCCCCTGTAGGCTTGAAAGAACAACGTCCATTGACCTTTGGAAGGCCGGTGGACTGTTTGCGATTCCCATCGGTATTCTTGTGTATTGGAAGTGTCCCGCTGGAGTTGAAAATGCTGTTTTCGGGCGGCTTTCAGGTGCTAATGGGATCTGATGGAACCCTGAGACTAAATCGAATGTCGAAAAGTACCTTGTTATGCCCCAGAAATATAGCATAATGTCTCAATACATTCGGGTATTATGATGATACGAAAGTGGCACATAAACCAGAATGCGAAAGAATTGAGAAATGTGAATAAACTCATTCTTTATATTAGAGGAATATACGTGGATAAAGTATCACGTATATTCGCAATCAGTTAGTGGGACGCTGCATCAGCAGATTCTCCACGGCTAGCCTTGGTTGCTCACCCGAACGGTGTCACCGTACACCATGCAGGTGTGAGGCACGCGGCCACTGGACATACGAAACCGCGAGTGAATAAATACTCACGATTTCGGTGTCTCTTGGCCAGTAATCAAATAATTCTTTACGACTTATGTTCACTTGTTACCATTCATAACAGACTGAACTTTTAATCGTCAATTAGTTATTAAAAATTAATCTTCGAATAAAGATTATTTAATTCTCGTAATTCTTCTGTGTAACTACCCATCTCAGAACCCACTCCGCTCGGGTCAATTACAATTTTGGTGGCAGCATAGACTTTTGGGAAGACAGAGAGGCCTGATCAACCACTGTCTGTTCACACAAGCAACATCGAGAAGAAAATATCTGGAGATTGAGCTACCTGAGTGTAGACTGGCTACACAATTCAACAACTTTTCAACCCTTTTTTCGTTGGGGGAGCGAGAAGTTCACCTGTGTGGTAAGACCAGCCGAAGATTTTCATCGAGGCAGCGGAAAGATTACTTTGGTAGTAATCAGCAGAGGTACCCTATACCCTAGAGTACTATATTTGTACCCAGAGGAGAGCTCGAGTTCCTGTATTTTTGGGAATTATTTTGGTGAGTTTACGTAAACATTTAACTATCGACAGTGATGTCGGCTCCAGGGAGAATTTGCGGGGAGGGTCAGGAAGAGGCTCCATCTGAATCGTATTCTCTTTTGAATCCTGGGGTAAGAAGGGCTATATTTGAAGCCAGGAATATTAATAATCGACGTGAGTATGAATAATCAGTGCATGCAAGCATGTTCGGTGAACAAAGTGCCATCGGACGACAAGTAGTCCAGGCAGAGGTTCATCAGGAAGATAACGATGCTACATACAATATTTTACCAAGGGATGGGCAAGCAAATAGCACGGTAGAGGAAGGTGCTCAACTTCCACGTAATCCCGCGCCTACAAATCAGCAAGAGGGTCTTGACGATATTGCAGAGGCTCCGCGAAACGATGAAGTGTATTCTACACCTTCTAATGTTTTCAATGGCCAAGCTCCTACTACTCCTGAGATTTCTATCAGGGGGAGAAGGGCTACACGCCGCAGTGATACTGATTTGAATGAAATGAGGGTAAAAATGCGTTTCCTTGAGGAACAAATGAATAAAGAGGAACAGCTCCGAATGCAAGCAGAGCGGGAAAGCAATCAATTTGCTCTGATTGTGGAGGATGTCTACGATGAGCAAGCCAATCGGAAGAGGAGGGGTGAACACTAAGATCTGTTCAGCCTAAAGGACGCGCTAGCACAGATAAAAGATTTTGCCGGGGAAGGTCCTGATCAACTAGACGTTTTTCTTGGCTCAATTGCTAGTGCGAGAGATAACCTTCGTCCAGAGCTTGAGGTGCAGCTTCTCAAAGGTATTTTAGCTCATAAACTAACGGGTACTGCACACAAACAATTGAAGCACCGCGTAATTACATCATTTTCAGATCTTAAAATTGAGTTAGAATCACTTTTTGGGAAAACAAAGAATATAGTAGGGTTAGCAACGGAGTTTAATGAACTTCAGTAAAAAGATAACGAAGATGTCGCAAAATACTTGCGGCGCACGGAAGAAATTACCATGGATTACCTGAACACATTGTTGGGAGTCCTACCACATCTCTCAGAAGAAGGGAAATTAGGGGCTAGTGATGCTATCCGGTATCAAGCTAAACTCACGTTTGAACAGGGGTTGCGAGGACAACTACAAATACTTGTTAGAGCAAACAGGTATAAAACACTCCACGAGTCTTGCACTGGGGTCATAGATCTTGAGAAAACGATCATTGGCGGTGTAAAAGGCAGAAATGGAAATAATGCAGGTAAAAACCGAAATTCCATTGGAGGGGGCAGCGCTTCTACAAGTCGCCAGTCCACTGGAAATTGTTTTAATTGTGGCCAATCAGGTCATCTTGCACGAGATTGCAAAAGTTTGCAAGGGGGACAACGGAAATCGTTGCCAGTTGCGTCAGATCGACGTAGTATTAATGCTTTTGGCTCTGTCTGTAAGTTTTGCAGGTATGCAGGTTATGAGTACGCAGATTGTCATAAATTAAAAAAAAGTTGGGCATTGCTGAATCATCAAAAGTTAACTTGGGAGCAGCCAAGCAGAACAATACAATCATATTTCTCCATCCCTCCATCCGGTCTCCTATGAACATTTCTTAGAATTATAAAATAAATCGGTAATCTAACAGAATAATAACTCCAGTGAACTTATTTATTTTTTAATTTTTCTCAACGTATTAATGAGTTCAGACGGTGTGAAACGGACAAAACCAGCGCCAAGAGAGTGTAGGGAATATCCCAAATCGCAACAATAACCTTGGAGCCTCTAATTCAAATTACGCGTTAATACGATCAGAATTGCATCACTCTTAGCGTTACCCAGGACCACTACGAGGAAGTGGCCATGCTAGGTCCCGAAGAAACGATCTAACAATAACAATAACTCGTCTACCATCCTGAGAATGCAGAATTGAAGAATAGGAACTGCGATTTCCACTGTCCCCCTCCACGGGACTTATAATAAATTTTAAACAATAATGAACATGAAAGTGCATGAAACACTAATGAAATGGCGATGAGTACTGATAGATCATCATAAAAATTTCAATTTAAACTTCGCGGAAGTTAGATACTCCAAATAACTTCACTAAAGAGAGAGCCGATCAACCCTTAAATCCCAGCATGAGCCAAGTGTCCAAGGTGACTGTAACCCCCCCCACTCTAAACGCGCAGCGGGCAACCATTGTTACCATGTTTGTCTCGAGTGATCCGTCATTCAAAATATTAATCCTAATTCTCCGAGAACTTTAACCGTATTTGTCAATTCTACCAGTGATAATTCAAATAAATTTACATCCTATAATTCAATTCAACCCGAGAGAACAATTTTTCACGATTAATTAATCGATTAGATTCAACATTGCTAATGTAGCTATTCGGAAGTGTAATAATTCTCGAGTATTTGAAGAAACTTTAGATCCCGATCAGGTCTCGGAGTATGATAAGTGAATGAAAACTTACTCAGTCTGCATCCAACTCCTCCACCTCCTTCACCATATTTCGGCACTAGTCGTCGTAGTTCCCTCCACGCTCTCTTAAAGTAGCGTGTACACATAAAGTCGTTGAGTGTACAAAAATTAAACAATTTCCAAAAATTATTGTTTTCATTTTTTACTTATTTATAAGAATTATTGAGGTCATCAATATGAAAATTATAACATTTTTCGATTTTTAAAAAAGTAAAAATCAATAAACAGTAATTCAGTTGACTAGCTTGCAAATATACGTGGCAACGCTGGATGTTAAAATGACAGGCGGGAGTCGAGTGGAGTGAACGCCATAACCTCTTTACTCGAGCAGACGTTGCCATGTCAATTTCGGTTCCGGTTTCTCGTCAATTTTTACTGTTTATTGTTAATATGAACAAAACTAAACGGTTAAGCCTCATGAAACAAGTGTCAATATTTTTTATTATTTTTTTCATATTTTAAGTGAAAAATTCAGATTTTAATCTTTATTCAGAAAAAAGTTATGAGTTTTTCCATAAGACGCTGGGTTAAATGTTGATTTTTCAAAATTGATTTTTAAAAAACTTAAACGTTAATTAAATCGAGCGAAAAATTACGATTAAAAAATCTAATAACACTTTCAGGCGATTCTTTGTAGTTTTCAAAAATCTTTAAATTTTATTCCACTGATGAGCTTGTGACAATTGTCAAGGTCACAGTCGGTAAAGTCATGCATTTATTAAAGTTAATAGTAGTCAAAGTCTCGGGGGGAGCTCACACTCCCTCTCCTTATAAAAAGAAACCACTGGGATGGCGCAGAAGACCCAAGAGACACCAATACTAATTCCATATAATTATACATGGGAATGAGGCTCGGTAAAGCAAGAGGAGACTCTGAGAAAAATCTCTTGGAGTCAAAAGAAGAGAGCCTGGACCAGGACCATCCAATACCTGAAGGAAGGAAGGAAGGAAGGATGTCCAAACTATCCGTACATCAAGGGAAATTAATCCCGAAGAATTATTCAAATTAAATGAGAATATTATATTTTGTACACAAAGCTCAAGGTCCAGGGTCGTTCATCAGTGAGTTGTAACAGTATATGCCTGTATAGGGGGGAATTACCCCGCTCCTTTTTGGACGAATTTGTAATATCTGTGGGCCTACAGGAATAATTGTGGGTACCGCAGTTCCACCCGAGACATAGTCCAGGCAGGAGCTCATTAATAGAGTAACAGTAATATATTGTCGAGTAATAGATTGTCGAGATTAATAGATTTGTTGGGAATTAATAGATTTTCGAGATTAACAGATTTGTCGTTGAGAATAATAGAGTTTTTGGAGGATATTGGAGAGATTAACAGATTATCGAGTATTAGAATTAATTATTGAGAGGGGTGGACAATATCCAGTAGAAGGAAGCCACCTGGACAACTCAATCGAGACCCTGGACCTTTGCAACAAGCTGAGTGAGTTCCGTAACATCCATAACTTCTCAATTCATTTTGTCTTTTGTCTCGAGTCCAGTGGAGGGAATTTTCCCTCCTTCTTTTCATTTTTTCTAAAGATTTATTTTGAGTTTATTGAATTATTACTATTATTTGAGTTATTTCTGGTTAACAGTACATTGCAATCATTAATAATTGCTAAAGAGGCAATTGTCCTCATTAATTTTGAGTTTATGATTATATAGAATCCTGAAATTAATTTTCTTTATATTATTATTATTTTGAATATCATCTTGAATATATTTTATCCTTTGGAGCATAAAATTGGTATTTTGCGTTTCATTTGGTCAAACCCAGGAGTGCGAAGAGGGAGTATCGTCCTCCCTTCCCCTTGTAAAGTAGAGTACGGGTAAGTTTAAGTTTTTTCAGTCATAGTTGCAGTCCGTCTTTTGTCTATTTTCTCCGGGTTGAGCAAAATAGTCTGGCGTCCAAGGCAAAGGGCGTACATAATTATCTATAAAGTATTAATCATTAATATCGTGGAAATCGTCACAAGCTACTTTAACACCTTGAATGTGTGCACGGTTGACTCTGTTGATGTGGTAGTATCGATGGTTGACGCGTGCATGGTGGTATTCACGCAGCCTCAACGCGAGATACCCACCCCAGCAGTCCATGTGGATGACCGAGTAGCGCTTCACATGTTTTTCTATTTCCAAGATAAGTGTTTCAGCCCTCCGGTTCGGCAACACGACAACGACTAATCGCCCTGTTAACCTTTCCCGTAAGCCTAGCACCCATTGCTTAGAACTGACCGCACGACCTAGTCTCAGTTCCCCCCCCCCCCCCCAACACAACTCGTCAACCTCGACAATTACTCTTCTCCCTCCTATCTTTTCACTGTCAATGTCGGCAACCCACCCGTCCAACACTTCGCCAATACTGGCAATAACCCGGCGGACTGTCGTCACACTAGTATTGCTCTCTTGAGACAGGTATTCGAGAGTGTTAGTGTCGTTATGGATATATAAAAATATAATAATAAATAACTTTTTTAATTTAATCCTGAACCCCGATAACCACGATCCATCATAAACACTCAGAGAACTGTTGCATTTAATTTTCCTCCGTTTACGGTGCGCGTCAATTATATATCTGCTTTTCTGGCATCTAAATAATTTCAAATTATAATCTGTGTACATCAAACTGTCACAGCTTGGACATTGTGCTGAGGATTTTATTACCCCCTTGTCCCTCAGGAAATCAATAATATATTGATCGCACTGACAGAGACCGTACAATTCTTCAAGTATCATTATGACTCAATGACTACCAAGAATCAAGACCGACAATTAATGTCCCTTTTTCCCGTCACCAATTCCCCTAAATTACCCAAAAATTAATAACTAAAATTTATTTACTGTGGAGTTGTTATATACTCACATTACCAATAAATCGACGTATTGGCCGATCCCAATACGTCACAGGACTAATAATTTTTTTTTCATTATCAAAGGATAAATAATTTTTTTTCAACGGTAGATGGCTGCCATGAGACAAATGTCAAGGGACAACTTTTTTTTTTTCAAAGAACAAATTTTTTCCCAAAGAACAAATATATACATTAATTATTATTATTTTGTTTTCAATAATAATGAAAAAACTGTTTTTTTTTTTCAACAGTAGTTTAAGGCCCTGAAACAAATGTTAATAAACAATTTTTTCCTCTTTTTATGGAAAAACGAACTTTTTCCTGCAAACGCAGTTTCATAGACTGTGCACCAATCAGATCTCAAGGAGTGAGCGGGGGAATGAACGGAATACAAATTTCCAAAATTGTGACAGAGGGATGGAAGAGAATTGGCGAAAATAATTAGAATATTCCCCAGTATTTCGCTGAGGAATGGGTTATCGTCGGTAAATTTTTTTAATGAATTCGTCTCACAATATGAAATGAATGTAGCAAAAAAAAAAGTTGCTCTTAACATTTGTATTATGGCATCAAGCTATTATTGGAAAAAAATTATAATTAGTCCTCTAATAATAGAAATAAGAAATAAAGAATAAAAATGATTACGACTTCGATTAAAAAAAATTGCCCTTTGACATTTGTCACATTGCATTATACAACAGTTGAAAAAAAAATAAATCCTTTGATTATGTGACGTTATGAGTTTTACCCGACAGTAAAACTCAAGGTTAAAGGATATTTCTCTTGGTTGGTTAGTGTTGGGAACTCTAAAGCTCCCTTTCTGGCTATTGTAATTATCCTTTATTCACTCCGCCTCGGCTAACTTCGGCGGTGAGCTCACGGGGGGTTCGCTCACTCGGCGGATGTCGGGTAGAAGGATACCTGAAGGTTTAAGTTAGCCTTTCAATGAACACTCGCGTGTTAATCGGTTAAAGCTGCTTATATATTGTCTGTTTAAATGTTCAGATACACTCAGATGTCTCGTACCTGGTGACTCGTTTCTCGTGTCTCGTTCTCATTTTCTGCTCTCGTCTCTTGTATCTCGTGTCTCGTATTTAGTGTCTCGCTTTTTATGCCCCGTTGCTCGTATTCCATGTCCTGTTCTGGTATCTCGTAATTCGTACTTATTTTCTCTTTTCGTGTCCTGTTGCTCGTTTCTTATGCCTACTGCTTTGTTTCTCGTTCCTTGAAGAACGAGGGTGTTGCAGTTGCTGATCATGAGTTGTATCTCGTTTCTCGTGCCTTGTGCCTCGTATCTTGTATTTTCTTTCTTTCCTTGAATCCTTGTCTTGTATCTCGTGTCTCGTGTCTCATCACTCGCTCTAGTTTTCTGTATTATGTCTCGTTTCTCTTTTTCTGCGTCTCATATTTCGTATTTAACTTCCCGGGCTAGGGATGTTATTGTGATGCGACCAAAAATGAAAATTCGATTTTTTATCATATCTCTACGTTCAAGGTCTTCCTAATGTTTGTCGATGGTTCTGAACACAATGTCTGTCTGTGTGGGTGTGTTTTTTTCCTCTCGAGGTCTTGGGGCGAAATATTCCTGACCACACAATAGTGGATGATAATAAGACGGTTACTATCTGTTGATGAATAGTCAAAGGCAGTCCGCTTATCGACTGTGTATCTTATTCTAAATAGTAGATGTTACCACTCATCAATCATTCTGTTTCACTCAAGATATATCACGTGATTCTTTTCCTTATAATTATTATTATGAATGTCATGGCGTCATACCTGTCGCGTGAAGTTTTCTACTCCAAAAATGTATCGGATAATATCTGTGCAATCATCTAAATAGATATGATAATCTAAAGTGATTAAACTACATTGTTCTGTTCGTATAATTTACATCACTATCACACCCTGTTTGGGCCCTCACCAACGCATGGCCATAACATGGAGGACCAAAAAAATAGAGTGAGACTCTGAAAAAGGAGTATTCCGTTCTGAAAGATTTGCATGTGGCTCACTAATTTCTAAGAATCGTGCACTACTCAAGTAGAAATTTCGTCGGGTTAGAAATAGGCACCTCATCAGCTTCACATGACGATTGGTCGGGAAATTATACTTTTTCATGCGTTTCCCATAATTTCTCATGAGACTCTTCCAAAAAACTGGATGGACAAAATTCTATTTTTTCATCGACAAAATACACTAATTTTGAGGCAGGTTCTTTTTATTTTTCCATAGATTTTTTTCTCCGCGTAAAACCACTTGACCTCGGAAATTCTCGGACCATACTGTCCGTCGCGGGACCACCGTTAAGTATTACTTTGCGAGGGAGGTCTCAGGAGGTCTCTAATGTACGCCCTCCTACCCTCCAAAGATGTTGTATGTGGGTAGAAGATTCCAATAGCTTCTCCATCTATTCTACAGCTTTGCGCTTCCATTTTTCAATTCTGAGCTCCTTCATGACTTCTGCCGTGAAGTTGTTCGTTGCGTCCCAGGCCGCCTTTGATAAGAGCATAGCTTTGGTTAAAAACTCTGGCTAGATCTTCTCTTCAAGAACAGTCTCCCAAGTTCTGCGTGGGGTGTAGAAACGTGGGTATACGAAGAATACGTACTTGGTATCTTCACTGACTCCGGAGCAGGACGGGCATTCTGGGGAATTCTCATGTTTGACCCGATGAAGATATTCACGAAAGCATCCGTGTCCGGACATCATCTGTGTCAGGTAACAGTTAACTTCACCATGGTCGCGGCTCAGTCAAACATTGACCTGTGAAACGAGACGATATGGCCGTCTATCTTTTGAAGCGGCATCCCACAGCAGCTGCCATTGGCGTATTTATGCTGTATCTCCGCTCCTCCGTTCTAATTTCCTCAGGGCTTAATGCAATTAATCCTTTTCGCCGGTACAGGGTTCTTCATTCTTCGGCTATTACTTCGATGAGCGGAATACCGGCGATGACGCACACTGCATCTGGCAACTATCAAGGCACTCAGCCGGTATACTGGCGCGGCTTTTCTCCGTGATTCCTCAGCATGTTGGCATGTTTAGAACTGTATGTTTTTCAAGTGCATGGTCGTCAGGTCACAGTGGCGAAGATGTACGCAACTAAGTTGTACACATGCATTTAATGACTGAATAGAATGAGAACTGCACCGATATGAATTGGTATAAAAATTTGTGATTCATTGGTGTTGTGTACAAGAAAATGGGTACAGTTCAGATGGTACAATTATTCATTCATATCATTATCATATCATTCAATATCATCTACAATTATTCATTCAGTCATTTATAGATTGTGCATCTGTAACTAGGGTATCGGCTTCAGCGGATGTTCCCTCTGATCTGTCGTAAAAAGCTAATCCTCTTAGAATATCCTGATACAAAATGGAATGAGTACTAATTCAATTAATGGTTGATACCTAAGAGGACGCAAAAATTATCCCCAATGTATTCTAGATACAATAAATTATTAAAAGTCTTGTTATATGGATATATCTTATAATATAAATATAAGTCTTGTTATCTTGTTACATGGAAAATATTCACATTTATATATGAAACGCAATATAAAACTATTCTTCATGTATCGTACATGTCAAAAGCGACATAGAGGAAGAGCTACACTAAGAAAAACTGCGATTCGATGATGCCCACGCAGGGTTGGGCAAGTATAATACCTAATGGATAATACAAATCAAACGCGCGTATAATACCACGTATTATACGGGTGAGGTTTTTGACATTTAGTTCATGTATTATACATACAGATGGTGGTATGTTCGTCGTACTTAGATAATAATTATGAGTGATTACTAATGGCGTTTTTCTTTGCCTGTTAACTGCGTCAGTAAACAGCTCGTGTTTCTTGGGCTCTTCTCCAGGCGCTCATGGTCGGTAAAACAATTGACAACTTCATTGTTTTTCTTATAATCCAAGAAAAACAAGCTGTCTACTGACGCAGTCAACAGGCAAAGAAAAACGCCATAAAATACAATGCCCTGTATCGATAACACAGTATCACCATATCGAGATTATTTATCGACGAAAATGTGGTATTCATGCATACATCAGACTCATACACGTATTCACACTTGTCGGAACACGTAACACACACTCCATTCCTTCATTCCTTCATTATTCTCAAAAGCTTTCAAATGCGGATCATCATTCAAATTTTCGACACCGAGTTCCTTTTTAAGAAAACTGTGTACGGCTGATTTATGTTTGTTTATATGCATTGTGACGGGATTCCCAGGAAATCTGCCATTTTTTTAAGTAAGCTGAGGCAAAGAGTAAGTGAGACCAAAAGAGAGAGAGAGAGAAATAGCCTAACACGGGTATTCGTTAGATGTAAAGCCCGAAATGTCCCAGCTCTGGAAAATATCCATGCTCCGAAAAACCCCGGAAGAAACTCCGTATGTGCAGGAATCGACTCTAAATAGCTCCCGTCACTTCTGTTAAACTCAATTATTAATTCCTTATCTGGGTAAAACCCGTGTTCATTCCATTTTTGTTAGAACTTTAGGTCCAGTTCAATTAAATTTTTGGTTATGGTACATGCTACCGTCTACGTGATAGGGTTAAAGGGATCGAGGGCAAGGAGGATCAGGGCCGATACAGTGTGCCACCCCATGTATCTCCACCATCCCCTTTTTTGGTTATGTTAATGGAGATAATACAGAGGTCAAGTTGAAATGCTTGCGCTCTCTTAGTTGTGTGAGGGTCAAGATTCATACAGTTTTGTACGGGTGGAAGGCCATACGGGTAAAATTAAACCCTTCATTCGTATGGATCGCCAGAGCTTATGAATTACATTGTCAAGCAGCTGGTATGACAATCTTTTCCTTGTAGGCACACTGTAATCTGGATTGAGCAACTTCACAAATTTCGTACATTTAGTACTGTTAGTATTCATATTGCCTACGAATAGACTGGGAAATGTTTGATTTTGAAATAGCTCGACTACGTTCGTTCGTCTCATGTGAATTCTGTTAGGTTAGATTGACTTGAGATGTCATTTGGCGCTATTTCTTTGAACTCACGTATATTATACGTTTTATACGTATTATACGTATAATACATTGGTTACATATAAAACTACCTGGAAAGCCATATGACCCAACCCTGGGCAGAGGTGTGCTGCCACATGGCGCGTCCTCAGCTGGCGGATAGAGAATGCACGCTACTTGCACCGTTCCCTAGATACTACGAAATATATATCGGGAAAGATCCTATGAAGCTTAATTTTGATTTCCACTAGGGCAATAAATATTAGTTTGTTATTATTTTTGAAGTGAAACTTCTTTAGGCCCGGTAGGATAAGTTGATAACTAGGCGCGCCATAGGTCACAAAAATAGTGAAACGCTGAGAGGGGAACGGGTTCAGGTGGAGGGGGCGAGTAAGGGAGAGAGCACTGACTGTCTGCCCCACTCCTTATACTCCTCGCTCGGTAGTAGAGTAAGTCGGCGCGCTATTTACATTCAAAACTCGGGAAGTTTCACTTCTATCGTGGGTAGTTTCTACGCACTAATTTTTTTTTCATGCGAAAATGACTTCGAACACTTCAAGGTTGTCAATGACAACGGTAGAGAGTTCCAAGATAGACTAAAAAATTTCCCGATGTGGGGCTTGAATCTGCCGTTTACTTAGTTTCTACCAAAAAATTGGTTATTTCTTATTTTCATTTTGTTTTCATTATTTTTATCTGGCAGTCAGTCGGTAGGAGATTCATTGTGTCGTCACGGTTGTCCTGGTGAACTCAGAAGATGTCCATCGTTGTTCTGATCCTGAAAGTCCTGTTGAAAGTCTGTAACTGAAAGAGACTTTTTTAGTCCTATGGATGAAAGTGGTAATAAAAAAACTGTGTGTCAAGCTTACGCACGACGGAAGTGAAACTTCAATACTGTGAGAGATAGTCCATACGCCAGGGCCATTTCGTGTCCATTGAATTTTTTAATTTCTCCAGTCAGTTTTATGTTTGAATTTTACATTTTCAGGGTCGCTGATCACGAATATAATAACCGTTTTCGCGAAAGCACGGGCCGTCTATTTGTTGATAATAATTTTATTGTTTAAAACGCACTCTCGCAAAAACGATTCGAGATAGGAAAACAAGTTTTTGAACAAAGAATGTTCTTTACGTCAAAAGTCACATTTTTTGTCATATAACTTGGTTTTTTAACTGTCACGGTTAAGAAGTTATTGTAAGTGAGAGCAACTCCGGCGGCGCGCTGACACTTTCGCGAGACGAGAATGCGTTTCAGGACCGATTGTGAAATACCGATGGAAGATAGAGCAAAATTTTTTAAATAATAAATCTTTGTCATAAAATATGACATTAAATCACTCATTAGACTCTTCGCTCTATCTCCAATAGTTACTGAGAAATTCGCGTTTGTGTGCCAGATGGCGTGGCAAATGAGTCTCCCATTGCAAATTCAACCATAATTATCTCGGTAACTATTAGTGATAGAGACAATACTCTCATGACTAAAGAGATGCATCGTTGAATAACAAATATTTTCTGTTTAAAACATTTTTTTCTATCTTCATTATTTCGAGAGATATTCCCAACGCAAGTTAGACTCTAACTCATCGTGAGAGCTCAAGTGAACGAACCGCGTAGTCAGTCTGATTTGCGTTGGAAATATCTCTCGAAATAATGAAGATAGAAAAAAATGTTTTCAACCGAAAATATTTGTTATTCTACGATGCATCTATTGAGTTATAAGACTTTTGTCTCTATCACTCATAGTTACCGAGATGATTACAGTTGAATGTGCAATGGGAGAGTCATTTGCCACGCCATCTGGCACACAAACGCAAATATCTCAGTAACTACTGGAGATAGAGCGAAGAGTCTAATGAGTGATTTAATATATTATTTTATGTCAAAGATTTTTGATCCAAATTATTTTGCTCTATCTCTCATCGATACTTCACAATTGGTCCTGAAACGCGCTCCCGCTGCATGAAACTGTTAGCGCGCCGTCTGAGTTGCTCCCACCCACAATAACTTTTTAACCGTGATAGTTAGGGAACCAAGTTATATCACAAAAAATCTGTCTTTTGACATGAAGAACATTTTTTGTTCTAAACTTTTCTTCCTATCTATAACCGTTTTTGCGAGAGTGAGTTTTAAACAATAAAATCGTTATAAACAAATAGACGGCCCGCGCTTTCGCAAAAACGATTATCATATTCGTAATCAGCGACCCCGAAAACGTAAAATCCAATCATAAAACTGACTGGAGAAAATAAAAAATGTCAATGGACACGCAATGGCCTTGGCGTATGGACTAAGAGCGACAGTGAATGGTGAGCGGTGGTCGGGGTCCCCAGGGGTCTGGTTACCCTCACCTCGCTATGACGGTGTTTCGTGACGATCTTGAGTCGATTTTGCTCCGGTCGTCGAAAATCCATGACGCGCGTAAAGAAGTTTCACTTCAAAAAAAAATGTTTTCCTTCCGTATACCCTTTCGGGTTTTTACGGTTTGTTCCCACCCGTTCTGCCCCCAGAAACAAGACTTTTTATACTAGTTAGTATCTCACTAGTGTAACGGTTGGGAATCGAACTCGGGTCTGCCGTGTGTGAGTTATTGATGAACCCACTGCGCCAAACTGTCGGTTTACGAAAGTGGTAATAATATATGTACAGAAATTTTTGAATCATATCCATTCAAAAAGCGATTGAATCAACCACGATGTATCTTATCCATTCTTCAAAATTCAGTTATAGACTTTCGCCAGAACTCACAGGGTCAGGACAACGATGGACTACTTCTGCTTTCACCAGGACAACTGCGACGACACGAGGAACCTCCCAACCGATTGACTAACAGATCGAAATAATGAAAATGAAATTAAAAATAGGATTAATTCATTTTTTGGGGGAATAACAAAGCAGACGGAGAGACATTTACCACTTGTTTTTGGCACGTTCCTCATGAACGTTTTCACACGGTCTACATAAACACGTGTATAGTATGCATTCTTTACATGCTCCCAAGAGATTTTTCCAAATAATCTCAAAGACATCCCCACTGAGCACTTGAATAGAGAATTTCTAGTGATGTATTTAAAACAAATGTCTAGGAACATCCATCGAGTAGACAGTAGAATTGATTCTCTTAGGTATCTCTGTAGGCGGTCCTATGAACGCGCGAAAACAAACGTAATGATTGGTGCGGTATAGAGATGTTCAGGTCATGTCTTATGCGATTCGTCCCTGGGATGTTCCCTCTAACTCGTTCCTACAGTATCCTTGGCACAGTTCACAGTGACATATATGGACCCGCAGAAACGTTTGCAATAGATTCCTGACACGTCGTGACGGTACGTACCATTCCGTATGCCTCAAAAATTAATCCCGAAACATTCGGTTGCTGATGGGGAACACCATAAAAATTAATACTGGATGGAATTCTAGTGCAAAAGCAGCATTTTGTAGAAATAATTGTACCTTACAGTGATTCAAGTCCACTGAACCGTGGAAATTTGATTTATTCGTTAAAAATAGGGAATAAAACTGTTTACCACGTCACAAAATGAACCATTTTCCTTTTTTTTTTTTTTTTTTTTTAGTAGTTTAGATGATAATTGTTGGCCTTAGCGGTCTTCAGCAAGTTGAAGGTGAAAAATAAATAATAAAAGAATTTTAGTCGATGTATCCCAACGTTTTGTCTTCCAGGGAAGACCTCATCAGGGGCTTCTTTAATAACTCCAAATTACTACATGATAAAATACAAAAAACAAATAATAATTTTTTCTATAAACTGTAATACAAATCTGATAAGATATAGATAAATTAATGTTGATACATACATATTAAATTGGAGGACATCTGATATAAAATAAACGAGTCGACTTATAGGTTATGTGCGCTGAGCACAAGTGTCCAAATAAATTTTCAATTGATTGAACAATTGTATCCATATCTTAGTACCCTGGACAAATACTCAAAAGTCAAAGACTCAGACTAACTCGTTTTTAATTAAAAATTAGCGAAAATTAAACCAGATAAACAGGATTTTTAATGTTGATACTGGGAGGTGGCTAGTGCAATCAGACTGGCTCTATCCTCATATGTTGGAACTCAACTTGGTCAAACATCTAGTGCTCATTGTTGCGCCTGCGCATCAACGACATCTCGTTTACAATTCTATACATTATTAATCCCATTTTCCTGTTTATAAACAGTGCATCACTGATCCCTAGTATAGAGATTAGGGCAGGGCACTGAGTATGAATATGAATATAAATATAAATATCTTGAATAAATAATAGATAAAACACTCATATTTCCTTGAACTGTCATGGATTTATACTTCATTTGACTAATTTGCGCATAGCGCCTTTCAGAGAAGGCGGCACTATGAGACTGATTGACAAGATTCTGATCAGAATTTATTCACAAATTAATTACGAGAAAACTATTGATTCTAGAACATAGCCTCTCGCTTATAATTTGTAGAGTTCTTTATGTTCTACACTTCCATTTTTTTTATGTGAAACATCTAATGGCGCATTGCGCTGGCGTCAGAAAAGTAGACGTCGTCTTTTCAGGCGACGTTCGTCTCTGTGTGCGCTCCTCATTCCAGTCTGTGTGTCGCTCACTTACCCCCCCCCCCCCCCCCCCAATGTCATATAACCTTGATGTTCCACATCTACCAGGCGTCCCACGACGGTTCACTTTTTTTCTCCAACTGAGTGCATCGAATTCGTACTGTCAGCGTTTTTGGCTCTAACCCCTAATTTTTTCACAGTTTTTTAATTGATTAACCATATCCAGGATTTTTGAAAAGGCCTTCCATTTTGATATGTTGTTCAGGGAAATATTCTGGAAATTTTGATATAGGCTTCGTGCTGGATGCTCACAAAAAGTACTACAAAAAGTTTTACTCATCAAGTATAAACCAGATCCAGCTTGACTGGCTTAGGAGTGCCGCGGAAAAAGTTATTGTGTATTGATGGGATAGCTCGCGACACGCTTCGTGAGAAATAAGAAAAGCTGATCAAAGAGAGTTCTTTTTATTTATTTTGTACTAAGTACATTCTGCGAACTACCAAGAATCGAATTCTTTAATGATTTAAGAGGGTAACAGAATAAAAAAAATTACTGAAATGCGGGAAGATTTTTGCTCCATGAATTTTTCTAACTTGTTCATTGATAAGCTCAGATGATTATTGTAAGAAAAACTTTCCCATTAGGGAATCATGATGAAACAAGTTGAAGGTGATTTGAAGTGGCTAAATAATTTTCTTTCATGTTCAAACAAACGAGCTGGTGACAAGTCTGGGTGCAGCCATATTGCTAGGATACCTCCTCCCTTTATCGCAAGATGGCAGCGCCCAAATGTGTTGACCAACTCGTATTTCTAAACATAAAACAAAAACATTTAGCCCGTTCACCTCACCTTCAACTCGTTTCATCGCAATTCCGTGATGGAATAGGTTTTTTTACAATAATTTCCTGAGCTTATGAATGAACGAGTTAGGAAAATTCATGAAGCAAAAATTTGCCCGCATTTCAGTTTTTCTTTACCCTCCTACCCTCTTAAGCCGAAGTAAACTGTCCATGAAGCAGTTATTAGTTAACTAATAATGCGATTCAAATAAACACCTTAGCGTTCTCTTTTTCTTAATTTCTTATACCATTGGAATATTTATATCTTGATAAAAATTCATGAAATCTTGCGAAAAAACGAAAAAACATTTTGTGCAAAAACTCACCGAGAACGGGTGCAAGCGTTGTCCTGTTTATAGAAAGCTGCGCAATCAAACAAAACCTATAGTACTATGCACAGATTATTACAATTTGAGGATCATTAATACAACTCAAAAACCCAAAAGAAAAATGAATATTATGGAAAATTATGTTGATAAAAATCCCAAGTCAACTCACTTGGCGAGATTTTTCATAGCTTCAATCGCGCATCAAGTGGGTTCACTTTGAATTTTTATCAACTCGATTTTTCATATTTTTTATTTTTCCTTCAGTTTTTTTTCTGAATTGTATTTATGATCCTCGAGTTCTCATAATCTCTGATTGGTACTGTACTCGATTTCACAACTTTTTGTGAACAGAAGAAAGCTCGCACCCATCCTTGTTAAGATTCTTCTACAAAAAGATTTTTGTTCTTTCAGAAGTACCCATCATTAGAAAATGGTGTACCGCAAGGTATGATCATACTATATTGAATACGATCCACAGTTTTATTTCGAATTTTTGATCTTCAGCATTCACATGTTCTTGAATTCACCAGTGCCATTTGCGTTGAGCATGAGGATATTTGGATTCTCCTTCTCGAATGCTGTTGCATCCCGTCCACCTGGTCTCTCTTCCTGTCCCCATTCACCTAGAGTACCTCGCATTACGTCAGGCTGCTGTTTCAGCTTTTCCTCCTCCTTCTACAACATTACTACATAACAGTTTATAGGAAGAAAAGAGGGATTCTTACGAATAACTACTACAAACAAAGTTGGAAAACGAGAAAAAAATGGGAAATATTGTCGAGTTCAAAATATTCAAATTGAAAGACTATCCAGGCAGCTCTCATTTTGAATTGATTCCGACTCATTTTTTTTAGAATGGAGCGTGAAACATTTTGTGTATGAGTGCGAACAAAAAATTTTCGTTTCTAAGTCTGGGAAAATTGTATACAATAGATATTTTTAACGAATATGACATTATACCCCAGCCGAAAGCGAACCTTATAATTTTTTCCATATTCATATTATTTTATATTATTCTATATTAATTCCATTATTTTGTATTAAATATAATGTTTTTTTTTTTTAAATACTACAAAAACATAAACTGATTCGCAGGAGTTACGACTGACCGATGAGGTGACAAGCACATTCCCGTCACCGGAACAAATTTCGATTGATTGTGCTTGTGACCAGAGCGGCCATTTCTACTACCGATTACACGGAGTGTATTATATGCACCGTCAAACACATGTGATGTTTTACCATAAGACCATATACGCAAACAGTTTTGCACCTCTTCGTCAGTGACATTCTCATCTCGTTGCCACATGGATTCAATAACCTACTTTCAGATACACCAAAACTTTTTGCACACTAAAGCTCCGTAATTGCACCATGCAAATATCCGATTCCACTAATATTGTCTTGTGCAATTTCCTCTATGTGGTTCAGACGTGTATCCTTCAATTATGTGCAGTTCAAAAATGAAAAAAATGATTGATCGGATCCCCTGATTTTATGTTTTGTCATTTTTCTTAAATTGTACATGATCAAATGATACATGCCTGAATGACACAGAGGAAAGTACATATGACAATTTTTGAGGGATTGGATATTCCCACTGTGCAATCGAAGGGTTTTAGTGTGCAAAGAGTTTTCATACCTCTGAAAGTAGGTTATGGAATCCATGTCAGATGCCAATCCCACCCTTGAATAACTACTACTGTAACGAGAGAAGCTCCTTCACCCGGAAAGGAGATCACTCGATGAATTATTCATTCTCCATCTATTTTCCTCGACGATATCAAAGGTGGAATTTAGAGGGATCTCAACTTTGCTTCTCAATTCAGACAGAAGAGGGCTAACGGCCGTAATACTGGACCCTAACAAATACATTAGTGAGGAGTTTGACGTGGGGATTGTGAATTCGGAGATTTGGTCGTGGAACCGATGAGTAGTAATCATTTCAATGATCTGATCCATGGACCCCCAGCCGTTCCATGGAACGTTCGTGCGGAAACAAAAAGGAAAGACAATTAAAACTCTCCTTACGGCCATATAGCGATCACAAAAACCAGTTGATGAATTGAAAATGAATATGAAAGACAATTCATTTCATTAAAAGATGCCAACGTTTCGGACACTATATGTGTCCATCATCAGGGCAATATTTTATTGTTCTAGGTCCCATCAAATGTTAAGGGAGCAGAACGAAATTAACCAACAATTATACAAGACAATAAAAATACATGTCATTGGCCTCTTTTAACCATCGGCTCCAGTGTCAAAAATAGAAGAGGACGACGGAGCTCCACTTATTATGGACGACTTATTATGACGTCCTTCCTATTGATTCTAACTCGGTTCGAACGAGCGGCCCCGCCTTCTCCTTCTCTTTAATAAGAACCTCCACCCCCCCCCCCCCCATAGGACAACCATCACTAAAACGACTTATAACAATAATAAGAGGGACGGAGCATCTCGTAAAAGAGAAGGAGAAAGTGTCAAAATATGTCGATTTAGTGATGGTTGTCCTATGGAGGGGGACGGAGCTTCTCGTAAAAGAGGAGAAAGCGTCAAAATATGTCGATTCTCTTCTATTTTTGACACTTGAACCGATGGTTAGAAGAGGCCAATGACATGTATTTTTATTGTCTTGTATAATTGTTGGTTAATTTCGTTCTGCTCCCTTAACATTCGCTGGGACTTAGAACAATAAAATATTGCCCTGATGATGGACACATGTAGTGTCCGACACGTTGGCATCTTTTAATGAAATGAATTGTCTTTTATATTCATTTTCAATTCATCAACTGGTTTTTGTGATCGCTATATGGCCGTAAGGAGAGTTTTAATTGAATTAATAGTAAGCAATTGGAATCAATATCATGAAAAAGGAAAGACGAAATATGAGACACAAAAGAAGAGAAACGGGACATGAAACAGAAAAACACGAAATATGAGACACCGAAAGGGAAAAGAATAACGAGACCTGAGACACGAGAGTAGAAAATGAGAACGAGATACGAGACACGAGACACGAGACACCAAGGAGTGCCGGTACACACAACCATAAATTTTACCTGTTTGTCAGCCTCAGCAAATTTATCAAACATATTGGCGTAAAGTTTTTTCTCCCTAGCAAGATTTTGCTTGATTAAATTACTGCAGACGACAACTTGTTTAGCAGCAACTGCATTTTTAGGCTCCACCTTCAGAACCTGCTGGAAATCTTTGAGAGCAGCCTCTGGGGATGCTAGGGCCAATTGTGCTTGCCCCCTTCTGAATAATGCTTTCTCGTTCCAGGGGTCCACCTTCAGGGCTTTGTCACAGGCAACTCTAGCTTCGAGATAGTCTCCTACTTTGAGATAGAATAGTGCTAAGTTTATATAAACCGATAAACGAAGAGCATCACGCTCTTTCCGGAGATGCTCTGTGACTTCTTCACTGGGATCAAGATATTCCTCGGTTTTCATGGACAGTTTAATTGCTAATTGGTATTTCCCGGCTTTGTAGTAGTTTACGGCTTTCTCTTTATGGATTTTCGCTTGTTCTAGCTTCTGAGGAGCCTCTAGACTCCAAATGTCTACGGCCTGAAAATGAAATGTTAATGAATTGATCAAATTGAAAGGAAACTAGTAACAAGGAATAAGGTTGAACAAGATCAGTTTTGTGAAGAAATTTCGGAATTTTAAGGGCGATAGGGTTGTGTCAAAGTGTTTTGGAAAATAGCAGCCAAAATTTCCAAAATTTTTCCACATATTGTTTGATTTTTTTCCTTTCAGATTTTTTACGAGCCTAGAGAAAATGTTTGAAAATGGAATATTCAAAAAAAAAAATCCATTCGAAATGAGATCTTATAGGATTTTGGAAAAAGATAGATAAAAACCAATGAAAACGAGTAGTGTGGGTGTGACCCTTTGTGGGTAGAACCAATAACATTCCAACCAATGCCCTCTTCAGTTTAAATTCAACGCGAAAAACTATTGTGACATTTGGGATTTTTCGTAAAGGGTTAATCGGGTTAATCCTTTAATTCTTACAGACTTAAACCCTCGGGTCGCCAAGTTGGCCCTCCTGCTTCTGCTGCTACGGCGGTTGAGCTCACGGGGAGTCCGCTCAAAGTAGGATAATTGATGGGGGGATTATTGGGAATAATAATTGGGAAATCGTCCGTGAATCACAACACCGATTTCAATTGTCACTGAGAATATAATGAGATAATAAATGGTTTAGAACTCTACAAGACAATGATATTGAGTGAGTCCAGTGTAACGCGTTATTAAAGATGTTAAGATGTTCAAAAGACTTAAGAGGGAAGACCGACTGTCCTGTTTCGCCTCTTACCGTGATCTATTTTGGGGTTTCAATTCGTTGGTAATCCAAAAACGTCAATTCAGCAGTCCCACGATTTTCTGTCTCTAAGACACCTATGGACTGTCATTGACAGTCTTCAAGATAGTCAAACAGTTTCCCCAACGGAAACTGGACTCGTATTACTCAGGCATACTCTGACGTGACTTCAACCGACTTTTTGGAGTTGAAGAATTTATTTAATAGAATATAATATTCAGGAGAATTTTATATTCAACTCGAAATGGATTACTTGAAATAAAATTTGAATGATAAAATAACCGACGTATGGATAAAGTCCACACGTCACACTATAAAATCGGAGAAGTGCATTTTGCCTAATACCTAATCAGAATCATGCAAGAAAAGAAAAATATTCATCGGCAAAACCCAATTTCTCTAATTTCCAATATTTTCAATATTTATAATTCGCGAAATTTCAAATAATAAAGAAATGAAAAAAAAACTGCGGAAGTTGCATTTTAAAAATAACTAAATGACTGCTAAAGCAATTCTTTTTCCGATTCAATCAGATTTAGTCTGCACAAAGACGCATCGACTGCATGAAGAAAATATCAAATTGTATCATTTATCTAGAAGAAATAGAGGAGTTTATGAAAAAAAACGCATTTTCGACGTTTCTTCGCATATTTCTCGCACATAACTAAAGAACTGCTGAAGTGATCATCTTCAAAAACTAATCAGTCCTCAGCAGTTCAAAAACACAATAGGAAGATTCGAGGAGTCATGCAACGCGGAGAAATCATTAAATTTGTATTTTCGATTTTTGGGGTCATTACAATAACTTCCTCCGTTCGGGTCAGGAAGTTAAACAAGTAGGCGGCAGTGACATGCGGCTATAGATTTGTAACTACAGATTTGCGGTTGTAAAGTTTGTTAATTTTACGTGCGCGTTTTTTTTCGCCATCAATCAATTGATGGAGCGCTTCCGAATGGTCCTTTCAATCCTTTTCGTGTATTATTATAGTAAATGTTTTGCATTTCATATCTAGAAAGTTGAATATCTCCGGAACCACCTGTCCGATTGAGCTGATTTTAAATACCAAACGTTACAACCATAAGGGATACCTTCATGCCAAATTTGAAGTTGATATCTCCATTTTTTCGAAAGTAGGCGTGTTTACAAGGATTTTCAATGAAAAACGGAAAAATAGCCATATCTCGAAAAGTTTCTACTAACGGGTATATATATTTTTATTGATTAAGATAGAGGACGTCGAGACGAAAATTTTGAAAAAAAAAAAAAATAAATCGATTGGGCTGTTTTCGAGATATCGAATAAAATCGATTTTCATGCAAGGTTAAATATCTCCGGAACTAACCATCCGATTGAGCTGATTTTCAATACCAAACATCGCAATCATAAGAGATACCTTCATGCCGAATTTCAAGTTGATATCTCGTTTCTTTCAAAAGTTAGCGTGTTTACAAGGATTCTCAATGATAAACGGAAAACTAGCCATATCTCGAAAACTTTCTACCAACGGGTATACATATTTTGATTGATTGAGATAGAGGACATCGAGACCAAAGTTTTGAAAAAACAAGCAGGCGGCAGCGACATGCGGCTATAGATTTGTAACTACAGATTTGCGATTGTGGAGTTTGTTAATTTTACATGTGTATTTTTTTTCGCCATCAATCAATTGATGGAGCGCTTCCGAATGATGCTTTCAATCCTTTTCGCGTATTATTATAGTAAATGTTTTGCATTTCATATCTCAAAAGTTGAATATCTCCGGAACCACCTGTCCGATTGAGCTGATTTTAAATACCAAACATGACAATCATGAGAGTCACCTTCATGCCAAATTTCAAGTTGATATCTCCATTTTTTCAAAAGTTAGCGTGTTTACAAGGATTTTTAGTGAAAAACGAAAAAATAGCCATATCTCGAAATTTTTATATGAACGGGTATACATATTTTGATTGATTAAGATAAAAGACATCAAGATGAAGGTTTTGAAAAAAAAAAAAAAATAATCGATTGAGTCGTTTTCGAGATATTCGATAAAATCGATTTACATACAACGTTGAATATCTCCAGAACCACCTGTCCGATTGAGCTGATTTTAAATACCAAACATGACAATCATAAGAGTCACCTTCATGCTAAATTTCAAGTTGATATCTTCATTTTTTCAAAAGTTAGCGTGTTTACAAGGATTTTCAGTGAAAAACAGAAAAATAGCCATATCTCGAAATTTTTGTATGAACGGGTATACATATTTTGATTGATTAAGATAAAAGGCATCAAGATGAAGGTTTTGAAAAAAAAAAAAAAAATAATCGATTGAGTCGTTTTCGAGATATTCGATAAAATCGATTTACATACAACGTTGAATATCTCCGGAACCGCTTGTCCGATTGAGCTCATTTTTAAAATCAAACATGACAATCATGAGAGTCACCTTCATGCCAAATTTCAAGTTGATATCTCTTCTTTTTCAAAAGTTAGCGTGTTTATAAGAATTTTCCGCAAAAAACAGAAAATTGGCAATATCTCTAAAACCTTGCATCGACCGGTATATATATCCTGGTTGATTCAGATAGTAGACAACGAGACGAAGATTTTGAAAAAAAAAAAAGCCAGTAGGTTTGGTCATTTTTGAGATATTCACAAAAAACGATTTACAAACAAATCACTATTCCTCAAAAACTACTCAATCGATCGAGCTGAAATTTGGCACAAAATTAGCACCAACTAATACCAATAATCTGACAAAATTTCAGATTTTTCGGAAATGATTTTCTCAATTAATTGGTCAATTTAAGGAAAAGTGACCCCCGAGTGGACACGCGAACAGACGGACATTGGCTCCAAACTTCGTATTTTTACGTTTCAGACCATTCTACATCATTTCCAGCCAAAATTAGAAAATGTAAAAATAGGTCGATGACAATGCTTCCATTCGGAAGCAAAAATAAAATAAATCGATCCAGTCATTTTCGAGGAATTAAAGGAAAACGAATTTTCGATATATAGCAATATCTCAGGAACTAATCGATCGATCGAGCTGAAATTTGGCACAGAACTAGCCCCATCTAATTCCAACTATCTCACAAAATTTCAGATTTTTCGGAACACTTTTACCCGTTTAATCGTTTAATTTACGAAAAAGTGACCACTGGTCAGCATGACCACATACAGACATTTTCGCCAAACTTCGTATTTTTACGTTTCAGACCATTCTGGAACGTTTCCAGGCAAAATTGGAAAATGTCAAAATGGAACGATTACAATGCTTCCATTCGGAAGCAAAAATAACCAATAAATTTAATAAATAGACTCAGTGCAAAAATTGTTTAGACAAAATCATAAGAGACCTCGCGAAAAGAAGAATATCAGCGCGCACACCTCGGAATCGTGGCAAAGCCAATCCAAACGCATTCAATGACAGATGAGATGTTCCCGTACTTTTAGATTAAAATTATCAATAGAAAGATAATACAGAGTAGTACTTTCTATATTTTCCATAATTTTATGAAGGAGAACGCTACAGCCCTTTATCTGTATGAAAGCTAAGGATGATTAGGATTTGAGAGATGAATCAGAAATATATATTTATTCGCCACTTCAGAATTTGAGGGCACGATGAATATGACTCAATTCCTATTGACCATTTTAAATATTGAATTTAAATTTAAATTTGAATTTAAATGGAGTAACTATCATGGCGAAAGTCCATGCATTAGAAGGTATTATGGCGCACTTCTCATGAGCAATTTTCATGTGGATTCTCATGAAAATTCTCCTATCAACCCACACGTGGCCCGCCTTGTGGCAGTTCAAATTCTCTTTATCATGGTGCATTATTTGATTTCACTAATTCGCGGAAGGAATGTCTAATTTTTAAATTACTCTAGGATAACTTGGAAAATCCTAAAAAATAATAGAATCTACTGGACCATTTTAGAACATGAGATCTACCATTCACTGGAACGTTCTAAACTGATATAACAAATATTTTGGGGAATTAAGGTGAGTTTTTCAGACGATTCTCGAATTTTTGAGAGGATTCCAAGAATTTCTGGAATGTCCAATAATGTTTTGGAACATGCCGAAAATTGGAGAATTTTCCAGACGATTCCTGACTCTTCTAGAAGGATCTATGGCGATCTAGACTTTTCCACAACTTCTAGAACTGTCCATGATTTTGCGGAGAATCGGACATCTCAAATATTATATGTAGAGTGGTTCCATAGATGTATCCACAAACCTACGACTGTATCAGTTACGAAAGCCTCTGTCGCGCCCAATTTGCCGCCTGTCTTTGTGATCTTGGCCGTACAAATCAAGAAGATGCTAGCATAAGATACGAAATGACAGAAAAAACAGGACCTGGCGGTCCAAAAAAAGATGCGACAAGAACGTACTTTCCGGCTTCATTCGACATATGAAAATTTTGAAGATAAATATAAAAGAAAAAAGTGCGTAGAAAGCTACGTGACTGAAGTGAAATTTCGTAGGAGTCGAGTTTCTGGAGATGTTACGAAAATCCCCTCCCCTCCCTCCTTCATATACGGCGCTGCCTCCTGCCCGATGGTGTCGGTTTTTTTCGTTACATACGGACTCTCGTGTATTCGATTCGTACCCAAAGGCGCTTATAGAAGTTTCATTAAAAAAAAAAATAAGAAAAAAAATCAAATCAAAATTTTAAGAGAATAAAAACGTACTCGGTGGACCTTCAAGTATCAGTAGCTCACACATCAAGTACGTTTTTTTTTTCTTAAAATTTTAAGCAGTCTCACGGATTTTTCACTGATGCATTATGTCGTGTTTGACACATGCTAGTCAGTCAAACAATTCATCCCATCTTAGCTGGATTTGGTCTAACCATAGGACTATTCGCCATGACGTCTAAATGACACCACGGAATTGTTGATCTAATGTCTGAGGCCCAGTACTAGAGGTCTCGATTATCCCAAAGTCCGACTTGGCTAACTTGGATTCTCGAGTTAACTCGACGATAATTTTTAGCGACAAGTTAACTAACTCCACCTCTGATGTTTGGGAGATCCACCACTAGGCTGCGTATGATATGCTGAGAGATCCAACACTGGGTTGCGTGTGTCACGCTGAGAGGTTTAGCACTGGATTGCGTATGACACGCTGAGAGGTTCAGCACTGGGTTGCATGTGACGCACTGGATTGCATGTGACACTCGGAAAATTCCAAGATCTCACTGCGTGTGACACTCGGAAAATTCCAAGATCTCGCTGCGTGTGACACTCGGAAAATTCGTAGAGATCGCCGCGAGTGACACGCGCCGCGTGTGACATCTGGAGTGTCACACGCTGGGTACCAATAGTCACAGCCTCTTTGTTATTATTTCACTTCGTCCGGCATTTCACTTTTCCCTGTCATTTCACTTTACCCGGTTCTCCACTACTTTTGAGACTTCCGAGAAAAACATCACTGCTGTCCCAGAGGGTAATCCTGCACCTACGCCTAACAGTCATCTTAAAGGCACCTGAAAAGAACCTAGAGCTTTGCGCACATATCTTCCAACGATAGCTGAGACCTATCTAAAAGGGACTCAGGAGTAGGTAGATACCATGGTTGTGTTATTTGTCTCGATCACGAGGTCCAGGTTGGCGAGCCCCGGATTTTATTTTCTCAGCAGTTAGATCCTTCGCGACTGAACCTAGGTGCACCTAAGGCTTGCCCAATCGAGACAAGCTTCCTTAGAGGCACCTAAAAGGATTGGGGATGTATTCTCCAATGATACCTAAAGAAAACCTAAAAAGATACTAAGGGTTGAGATGTATTCTTACATAATACCTCAAAGGAACCTAACGTTTGGGATGTATTCTCGCATGATACCTAAAGTGCACCTAAAAGGGACTCGAAGATTGAGAATGCATTCCTCATACTACCTAAAATGCACCTTAAAAGCAACTAAAAGGGACCCAAGGGTTAAGGGTGTAGTTCCCAACTATATCTAAAAAGCACCTAAAAGGGATGCAAGGGTTAAAGACATAGTTCCCACTGATGCCTAAAATACACCTGGAAGACACTTAAAAAAACTTTGAGAACACCTAAAAAACACTTCTGTCATTTTAGCCTCGTTGTTAACTTCCCGACCCGAAGGGTGGAAGTTATTGTAATGACCCCGAAAATCGAAAGTGGAAATTTTATGATATCTCCACGTTTCATCACTTCTCGAATCTTTCTATGATGTTTTTGGAAACATGTCCATCTGTGTGTGTGTATGTGTGTGTATGTGTGCGAATGTATGTGATGCTAAAATTTTTTGGGACACGATTTCTCTTGAACGAATGCGAGTGCAATTCGATTTTTGTCTTTTTCAATCGATGCATCTTCATGTAACTTGGAACTGATTAGTTTTTAAAGAAGATCGCCTCAGCGGTTTTTTAGTTATTTGCAAAAAATATGCGAAAAAACGTCGAAAATGAGGTTTTCTCGACGAATTCCACTTTTTCTTCTGAATAAATGATGCGATTTGAAATTTTCTGCATGCAATCGATGCGTCTTTGTGTAGACTAAATCTGACTGAATCGAAAATAAAATCGTCCCAACAGTTTAGTTATTTAAAAATGAAATTGCCGAAGCTTTTTTTATTTTTTCTCCATTTGAGATTTGATAAATTCTGAATATTAAAAATACTGTAAACTGAAGAAATGAAGTTGAGAAAACATCAAGAACATAAGGATTAAAGTAGCTCATCAGTGTCATAAAATTTAAAGATTTTTGAAAACTACAAAAAATCGCCTGAAAGTGATATTAGATTTTTTAATCGTAATTTTTTCCTCGATTTAATGACCGTTTAAGTTTTTCAAAAAATCAATTTTGAAAAATCAACATTTTACCCAGCATCTTATGGAAAAACTCATAACTTTTTTCTGAATAGAGATTAAAATCTGAATTTTTCACTCAAAATATGAAAAAAATAATAAAAAATATTGACACTTGTTTCATGAGATTTAACCGTTTAATTTCGTTCATATTAACAATAAACAGTAAAAATTGACGAGAAACCGGAACCGAAATCGACATGGCAACGTCTGCTCGATTAGCTGTCACTCGGCGTTCACTCCACTCAACTCCCGCCTGTCATTTTAACATTCAGCGTTGCCACGTATATTTGCAAGCTGGTCAACTGAATTACTGTTTATTGATTTTCACTTTTTTAAAAATCGAAAAATGTTGTAATTTTCATATTGATGACCTCAATAATTTTTATAAATAATTAAAAAATGAAAACAATAGTTTTTGGAAATTGTTTAATTTTTGTACACTCAACGACTTTATGTGTACTGATGAGCTACTTTAAGGGTTATCTCTACAGTTGTTTAGTTGCTTGCATGAATTTCTCAGATTTTATGTTTTTGCTTCCGGATGGAAGCTTTGTTTTCACCAGATTTTCACATTCTCTAATTTTGTGTGGAAATGATCTAGAATGTTATGAAACGCGAAGATATGGTGTTTTCAGAAAATGTCCGTGTGTATGTATGTTAGCG
The DNA here is from genome assembly GCA_035578325.1 of Coelinius sp. EB29. Taxonomy (NCBI): domain Eukaryota; kingdom Metazoa; phylum Arthropoda; class Insecta; order Hymenoptera; family Braconidae; genus Coelinius; species Coelinius sp. EB29. Next base: position 3,774,677 of record JAOZGT010000013.1, on the reverse strand, counting down.
GGGTGGGGGGGGGGGGGGGCATCGTTGCGCTATGCGTACACCAATTCATGGCGCTGCCCCCTCTCCGATGGTGTCGGTTACTTCCGTTACATACGGGCTTTCGTGTATTTCATTCGCATCTAAAGGTGCCTATACAAGTTTCACTACAAAAATAAGTTTTATATCGGGAAAAACGCGCAAAGTCTCTCCCCCGTATGTGCCTCTAATCGGGTTTGCAGTATGAACCCCGCGCCCCCTTCACCATCCATAGACTTCATCTAGTGGCCCACCACGCGCGTTTCCCCTTCCCCACTCCGAGTCTGTCACATTTTCGCTTCTCTCCCATGTCTCATTCTACCCGAGCTCCCCCACCATGCGCGCTACCCCCTCTTTTTTCCTGTCGCTATTTTTCGTTTCATCCGATACTAAATTTACCCTCCAACGACCCGTAAGAAGTTTCACTTCAAGAAGTTTCACTTCAAAAATCTAATGACTGGCGGATTTCCAAATGCGGGGCTGTTCTCACAGCGCGACCAAACTCGTAAGTGGAAATTTTTGGGTGATGTCATTTCAGTGTGAGTGATGGTAAAATGCGCTAACCACACGAGTGTGGGACAAAACGTCTGGCTACACTGCACACCAAAAAGCATTGTGGGGAAATGCTGACGGCGCGATCAACGACGTTCAGGAATTTAGCGTGACCAACCTAATGTTAAGTTCAATAATGGGAAAGGAAATTTTACACGAAATTTGAAGTACTTTTATCATGGCTTTGGATATTCAATTAACTGTTGAAGTCACTCTTTATACATGAGATAAAATGGGCCTGCGATGCTCTTTGTAGTTTTCCTTGTCCATAGATGGATTAAGTAATAAGAAAATGCCGAAACCATCTCAGACCTATTTAACCTCGTGTATGAGGAATGACTTCAACAGTTAATTCAATATTATAAGTCGCGATAAAAGTACTTCAAATGTCGTGTGATATTCCCTTTCCTATTATTGAACTGAATATGAGAATGTTGGTTCTGCAGTACCTTTCCTTGTTTTTTATGACTTGCTGCCAGGGTTGGGCATATCTGCAAGATGGAAGTTTACGACGTGACATTGTCAAATACCGGTAATAACGTCGAAAACTGTCATTAACCTTTCTAACCTCACAATTTACTTAAATTTCGAGTTGTATCTCATAGTTACGTTAAAATTGATCTTGTCCAGTTCAAATTAGATGATTAAATAACGAAACAACTAGAAAATTATATTATTATCTTCTTCATTCTAGGTAAACAATAATTCCTACGTAAACAGTGAACACTTTACCATGAATTTCGGAGTAAATTCAAAGAATGTGACTGCAGGAGTAACTAGCATTATTTGATGTATCTAATTGAATCACTATTTAGAGATTAGTAAAATAATAGTCAACAAAATAATTTAAATTTCAGGCATGTCCCCAAGGAAATACGATAGCGATATCGGATGCAATTGATCTAGTTCTAGCTGAATTTTTCTTTGGTTGCAACGTATCCTTCAATGTCATTGAATTCGATTTATTCAAACGATTCATCTCGATTTTAAATCCATCATACAAACTTTCATCAAGGAAAAAATCGGCAACAAAATTATTGCATAAAGTTCACACTAGAGTTATTGAGAAATTGAGATATCAAATCAAACATAGCGCCCCATCTTTAACTCTTCGATAATTCCCTTCCTCATAATAACTGTGCAAAGGTCATCCGCCCAGCTCGTTTTGATCGATTGTGCTCTTATTTCATCGATAAAACGATCGAAATTAAATATTTTTCCATTGGATATTACGCGTGCGAATATGTGACGAGCTGATAAGGTTAAGGATATCCAAGTTGTTCAGGGATTTTTTTTTTGAAAAAATCTTTCTGGAATTGATACTATGGACCAAGAACTTTTTTTCAAGCCCAATTTCAACATTAGTTGCCGACCATTTTCTCGAGATAATGAATTTCAAAGAATTATATTTAACACAGTGTGTCCATAAGAGCCACTGACTCTCATCTTCAAACTAATAATTCATCCTTTTAAAACGTTTTTTCGTACATATGACCGTATATAATTTTGTTCGTTAGAGTCTCTACTTTTTTTCTCGATGGTTAAAAACATAAGTTGCCGACCAAATAATTGCAAACAAGCAATTAGAAAACCTGTAGTTGTGCACAGCGGCCATATTGGATGGTTCAAATGCATGCGTTTCCGGCGTCTAGCAATGGTGAGAGGTTAGAACAAGGAGAGTCAAGTCTGAGATCGAATAAATTACTTCTCATAATATTCAGTGAAATAAATTCCCAAAAAAATTAAGGACAAATGAAAAATTCTGAAAATCATGACTATCGTAATAGTTTTATGAATTTCATATTCTTTATAAAAAATAGTAGATCACATGACCAACGTACTCGGATATCCTTAAAACGCTGTTTTTTTTAACTGATTCCCGGTAAAACTACGAGTTTTCCTCGGTGCCGAAAGAGGGCGCCACATGAGTTTCTGAGGGTCAAAAACTGTTGAAAACTTCTTGAGTAATTTACCTAGTTTCTGACAGGTTAGAAACCAAGTAAATTACTAGGTAATTTACTTGTCCAACCCTGCTTACTGGGGAGACCCCTCAACTGTTACTTGTTTGGAAACCGTAATTACAAAAGTGTAGAGGTAATAAAGTACTCTGTTGAGAGTTTCACCATTGGTAGCCCCTTTTAGGCAAAATGATTAAGTACACAAAAATGTCCATGCAGATCCAACCCCAGGAAAATATATCTATTCGTCTTGGGATATGGAGCGAAAATTTGGGTTTTACCTTTTCGAACTTCTTCAAAGTCATTGTGTATTCGACATCAGCGTCCGGTGGGATGTTGAACTGCTCTTTCCCAGTCTTACCAAATGCATATTTGCTTTTGATTTTGAGACGCGACGTCTCCCCAGATTTGAATCTATCCAGGGCCTTCTCCACGCCCTCGATCACTCCTACTTCTTCACCTTCTCCAAGAATGAACTCCAACTCTTTCTCCTCAAATATTCTGTCCTTGTACTTTCCAATTAGGTGAACTGAATGATGAAGATGAATTTATTAAAGTTAGTGGTAGAAACATTCTTTATTAGAGGGGAATTCTGCATGTTCAGGATCCCTTCAAACCTCATTTTCTCTTTGCCACTAGGAGGAGTTATTCTCATTGGTTCTTGTTGAATTTTGGAACGTGTCCTACCTGTATTCTGGAGGAGAGATACTCCAAGCATGCGCCATTTTCTCCTGGCATGCCCCCCCCCCTCCCCCAAGACACTGCTTCCGCTTGACGCTCATCTTAATGCGTCGGTAATGTCGGCACAAAACGTTCGGAAAAGTCAATAAAAACTAATGGAACAATCCCCCTGGTGAGGAAAAAAATAAGGTTTGAAGATACTTTAAACGCTTAGAATTTCTCCCCTAATGCTTAAGACATTATTCCGTGAACGAATGATTTTCAGAAAAAATATTGAAGGACCTGTTTTGTAGTGAATTTTTTCAGGTACAAAAAAGGTGTCTCGATATTTTCTTCTGAACTGATTAAGGATATTCTACCTTGATTGCAACGGGGGGGGTGAGCTGTAGGGAAAAGGTAGGATTTTCTGGAGAATTCCAACCCCTGAACATAAAAAAATGAAATTTTGAATTACCCCATTGAGGTTATATTTGGCACTATTATGGTGCTATTATATTCCTCATGACTCTTTTTCTTGATAAATATTCATAGGATCAATCAATAAATTTCCAACAATCAATGTAATAATTTTTGAAAAAAAACATAAATCTGGTCATTAACAGCGGCAACGTTGGGAACTAGAGAAATTTGGTAACACGAGCTGATACCATTGGCTGATTAGGCCACACTCGGCTGTAAACAATTATTAACATCGTTGTCATCAGTGTACTCAGCTCAAAATCTTTGAAAAAAAGTGTAAAAGAGTGAACAGGAGGTCAAAAAAGATCTTTGAAACATAAAAAAACTGAGTGTGTCAAGCTTACGCACGACGGAAGTAAAACTAGAGAGAGGAAAAGAGAGAAGAGAGAGAGAACGTTCGTCAGTGGCTCCCTCACCTCAGTAAGCGGATACGGTGAGAGAGCGACAGTGAACGGTGAGCGGTGGTGGGGGTCCCCAGGGGTCTGGTTACCCCCACCTCGCTATGGCGTTTTTTCGTTACGGTCTTGAGTCGGTTTTACTCCGGTCGTCGAAAATCCATGACGCGCGTAAAGAAGTTTCACTTCAAAAATTCTCCATAAAATTTCAACGATTTCTTTTTTATGACTATATTGAAGAATTGTGTGAAAGTTTCTCCACAAGAGGATATCTAATTCATAACCTCTTTCGTGCATGTGCAACGATGTCTCCGATATTACATTAGAGAGAAAAAAGGGTTTCACAGAGAAAATATGATAGAAAGTTGAAACCCAAATATTACCATCTACTAACACTCTAAGTATATAATTGATTAAAAATGGAAATTTATTAATGTTGAATTTAAATAATATTTTTATCGGTTTTTATTTCAATATTTATATTCGTTCTACTAGAAGCTGCACCATTAAAAATTTTATCATACTTTGAAAAGCTTCTCTGATTTTTTCAGTCGTTTATTCACTTTATTTTCAATTTTCAATTTTCTACGTTTATTCATCGGTGAAAAATAAGAAATACCCCAGAGTTGTATTTTGCGCGCTGCCCTCTCTCGTTCAATGTGTTGCAACGTTGTCGTACTTTCCAGCTGCGCGCGCAAGGTAAATTTTCGCTTATTTTGGCATTTTTGACGTGGACACGTCTTATTTCCCGTTTCGCGAAAAAAATGATACCGATACCGAGACACTAAAAAAAAAAAAAAAAAAAAAAAAAAAGATACCGAGACACCGTGACATCGACACGGACACCGACGCCGTGACACCAACAGCGCGACATCGTGACATCGACACCGACACCGCAACATTTCTAGACATTTCTAGAATCTTCTCGAAAATTCGAGAACCGTTCGGGAAACTCATTTCGTTTCTCCAAATATTGTTCAATGTTTCCAGGATGTTCCGGAACATTATGGAACTTTCTAGAAATTTCGAGAATCTTCTCGAAAATTCAGAAAACTCATTTTAAGTGGCCATGTCACTTTACCATCAGAGTCAAAATTTCAATCCCATTCTTTTTAGGGTGAAACGATTATTCTTAAAAAATCGAATTCTTACGCTCTGGGCCAACTCACCATAGAGCGCGTAAGAATTCGACTTTTTAAGAATAATCGTCTCACCTTAAAAAAAATGGGATTGAAATTTTGACTCTGATGGTAAAGTTTGGTCAATTGGCATGGCCGCTTAATTCTCAGAACTATTTGGATATTGTTCAATGTTTCCAGAATGTTCCAGAACATTATAGAACTTTCTAGAAATTTCTGGAAACTTCTCGAAAATTTGAGAACCATTTGGGAGATTCGTTTCAATTCTTCAACTATTGATAAATATTTCCAGAATGTTCCAGAACATTATGGAACTTTCTAGGAATTTTTGGAATAAGATTAATTCTAACGGAAAAAGCAGACACAGAATCGGCAATCATTCTCTGTGGAGACTTTAACTATATGTAGGACGAGGAGGGTCCAGGAGGTAATGAGCCATTGCGTGAGCCATTGTGTGACCAATGTTAACATCTGACCGTTAGTTTCATTTACTCCAATTCATGAAAAATGAGTTCAATTTAGATTATAATGAAATTCTCCACAACTTTAGGCAATACTCGTTTAGATTCAACCTTCACTCGTCATATTAATGTTAATTTATTCAATTATGTATCATATTTTTCTTATCATCGACCTATTAATAAAATTATGTTGAAAGATTAATTTTGTTACATTAAAATATTTCTCTTCCATCTCCTTTTTTCTCTCCCCTTGACTTTTTCCGTTCCATTCAGATTCTAACACCATTACCTAGGCTACATAGACGTGTCCACGTCTAAACTCATCGGATGTATCAGCGGCACTGGCTAGGGCTACAATAGATACAGCCACCCCAGCTTTTTTGTTACTAATTATTAATCTGAGGGATGCGTAAGAATATAACGTTTTTTCTTGACATAACGATTGACCTATAGCCGGAGTTTCATTACGCTAGACCTATTTTTCATCGTTTTCACCAACTTTTTGTGAATTTTCATAAGAACACGTGTTAAATTGATATTTTTAAAAAAATCATAACTTTATCATGCAGCTCGCAGGAAAGCTGAAATTTTGCATGCGGTTCTTCAATAGATTGAAGAATCTTATAAAAAAATTTCATCAACTTCTTATATTTTCTTATAATGTCAAAAATGTAGGTAGAACATCCTTAATGTTTGACTATAATACACATCTCAATGCTCTTAAACTTCCTCGGATACTTTGAGTTTTTCTGCGTTTCAGCGATCAGGATGAGCTTTCCCCTAAAATCCCTCAGGCTGCACGCACCTCATCTCAATATACAAGACTTCTCTCTCTCTTTTCGAAATATCCAATAAATTTTAAAAGTCGAAGAGTATTCAGTGGGTTATTTTTCCCATTTGGATTTCGACCAATCGGTGTGCAGTATTTGGGGTTATATGAAACCTCACACGAGCTCTAAGAATTTTATTAGTTCATCCATCAGAATTCCGAGAGACAATTGATGCAAAGGGTCCAATTCAACATCAATTCTTGACGGCTAGGAAAGTACAAATAGGGGAGGACCCGGAAAAGTGAAATGGCCGGGCAAAGGGCCAAAATAAGGGCTAAAAATGGACGTAAGAATCCTGCATTTGGACTTTTTGACCCCGTGGTTATGTAGGTAGCATCAGAACTAGCCGAAACGACCTTTAGCGCGAGTAGATAGGCAAAGCTGGTTCTAGACCAAATACCGCCAGGTGGCAGCACGGTCGCGGAATGTTCTGGATGGATGACGTCATTTAGAACATTCGAGGGATGAGTCATTTGTCCGTGGGGTGGGGGGTGGGGGGTGACATCATCGATGAGTCATGCTGATGACTCATTAATTCATTAGGTGGGGGTATCTTATAAGACCTGTTGGGACTTGTGTGGAATATGATACTTTGAGAGAAGATATCATATGATGATTTGATTGGTCTTGAATGTTCTCGAAGGTTCTCAAATGTTCCATGATGAATCATTCATCCTCATGCAGAGTGGGGGGTTACCCTATATAACTCACACACTCAATTCACAGGATACTGTAATGAGTCATTGGTTTTCTTAGGGGAAAAAATGAGTCATATTTATAATATGTATTCTAGAACATTCTAGAATATTCGAGAATCCTCATGAATGTTCCATGATGGATTAAATTAGAGTGGGGGTTGAGCGGATCCCTATAAAATGAGTTGAATTTGTGCGATTCACCATCAATCCACAGTTTTATTTGCTATCATCATCATCACAATGGCGGGACTCGGTGATTATACAATGTTGATGTTGGATGTGCAGGGTTTCCAACACCCAACTGAAGAATTTATTGTGAAAGAACTGGCAGTTCAAGCAGTTGAAAATAAGGATTGTGCTTGTTTGCTTTTCCAACCACCATGTGGATGGCAAGAATTACCGTCAAAATACAAACGTATCAATAAGTGGGTTATTGATAATCATCATGGAATCCCCTGGGATGCAGGATTCATTGCATATGATGAAGTTAAGGAGACAATAACACAGATCACTAAAGGAGCAACAGTGATTTTCGTGAATGGACTCCAAAAGAAACACTGGCTGGAATCTTATACTGATAAAGTGATTATTGATTTGAACGATTTGGGATGCTCGAAAGCAAAAGATTTGAGCACCCCTAGTTGTTGGAATCATCGAGAGCACAGTCTCATTGAGAATTACACCTGTGCATTCGAAAATTGTGGGAAGCTGGTAAAATGGTACACAAAGTACTTCAGTTCAACTTTGGACCCCGCCAACAACTTCTCTGATTGGATACAAATGAATTATTGGAGAAAAACAGATTCCATCCATTTCTTGAAGAGATTCCTGGTGAAATTCGCATGGCAACACATCGATGAACTGTGGGAGACATTAGAAAAGAGGTTGAGGAATATGGATGAAGTTCAAGAATATCGTCGATGTTATGAACATCATCCAACATCCGTGAATGGGGGAGATGTTGTGGATGGACCTGTACCACTCAGAAAAAATTGTACCCTCTGTGAATTATCAGATTGGATAATTTTCTCAAAATAATTATGAATGATTATTTTTATATTTATATTCCTTATAATGGTTTATATGTGTGTATGTATGAATAAAAAATAAAATGAAATCCCACCAATTTATTAATTTCAACTTTATTAATGTTCAATATCAATAGAATTTCAAAAAAACAAATTCAACTGGGCTTGAACCCACTATGCGCACGCGCGGTACACAAAATCACCTTGCGCGCGCCACACAAAACCAGCATGCGCCTAGTACACAAACCCACCATGCGCGCGCAGTGCATAAACCCGCCATGCGCGCGCCACACAAACCCACCATGCGCGCGGCACACAAATCCGCCATGAGCGCGCCACATAAGCCCAACATGCGCGCAGTACACAAACCCACCATGCACGCGGTACACAAACCCATCATGAGCGCAGCACACAAACCTTCCCCAGAAACCCACCACACAAACCCACCATTCACCCTTTTACCCTACGAGGATAAGCAATATTCATTTTTTATCAATGAAAAATAAATTATCATGAATCCATCTACGCATGAACTCAAAATTTTCAAATAGAAAAAGAAAAAAATCCAATTATCCTGTTTTAATTCATATATAAATTGATAGATATACATAAAAATCATTCGGTGAATTAACGGTTTTTGTTAACGGTTTTTGTTCTCAGTAAATTGAATATTCCTAGGAGAAACAGAGAAAAACTATTCTCGCACTTATTCCTCTCTCTCATTTTCTTATTCTTTCATTTAACTTATCAAGGTAGTCATTTGATCCTATCCAGAGAAATAGAAGGAGAAAAAAAAGTCTTCTGATTTTCTATCTCACTCCATTGAAAAAATGATCTGGAGCATTCGTGAACAATCTGTTTCCCATAACATCCAATGAGTTGGATGGAGAACAATATATTACTCACTATTCCTGACTCTCTCATACTCAAAATTATAAACAGTGATAGTAATTTGATCCTACGAAGAGGAAGAGACGAAGAGAGAAGAGTTTCTCTGTCTCACCTCATCGATAGAAGGATCTAGAATATTCGGGAATAATCTTTTAAATGTGAAGATTCTCCCAATCAATAAAGATCGATATATCTCTTTTACCAAATATGTTGCGGGGACTTATGTAAACTTACGATTCATTGATTCGTTTCGTTTCATGGGGAGCAGTCTTGAAAGATTAGCAAATTATCTCGACAATGATCATAAGGAAATAATAAAAAAATATCAACCTGATTCTACAAGATTCAATTTATTGTGTAGAAAGGGGGTTTTCCCTTATGAATACATTGATAATTGGGATAAACTAAATGAAACTGAACTGCCAAGAAAAGAGAAATTTTATTCAAAATTAACTGATGAGTACATAGCTGATGATGATTATCAGCATGCTATCAACGTGTGGAATGAATTCGCGATCACGACATTGGGAGAATATTCAGATCTCTATCTACAAACTGATGTCTTATTGTTAGCTGATATTTTCGAGAATTTCCGTCGTAACTGTCTTGACACCTATGAATTAGATCCTCTGAATTACTACACGGCACCTGGATTAGCTTTTGATGCTATGCTGAAGTATACAGGAGTTAATTTGGAGCTTCTCACTGATCCTGAAATGGTATTATTCATTGAGAAAGGTATCAGAGGTGGTATATCACAATGTACGAACAGATATGCTCACGCGAATAATCCATTTATGGGGGCATCTTATGATCCATCTTTAGAAACATCATATTTGATGTATTTCGATGTCAACAATTTATATGGGGCTGCGATGAGCATCAGCCTACCATATGATTCATTTGAATGGGTTGATAGCGATTCTGTAGATATTATAAATGTTCCAAATGATTCTCCAGTAGGGTATATTCTCGAAGTGGATTTAGAATATCCCAGAGAATTACATGAGCCACATAAAGATTTTCCTCTTTGTCCAGAACATTTCATCCCTCCAGGGAGCAAACATACAAAATTAGCAACCACATTCTTCCCGAAAGAGAAATACGTCATACATTACAAGAACTTGAATCAATATTTAGCTCTTGGGATGAAACTAAAGCACGTTCATCGTATTCTGAAATTCAATCAGAAACCCTGGTTAAAACCTTACATCGATTTGAATACTAAGAAAAGACAACAATCAACGAATGAATTCGAGAAAAACTTCTATAAATTGATGAATAATGCAGTTTTCGGAAAAACGATGGAAAATGTTAGGAAGCAGAAAGACATCAAACTTATCACACATTGGGGTGGTCGATATGGGGCGAAAGCATTGATAGCAAAACCAAACTTTCACAGTTGTACTGTGTTTGATGATGATATGGTTATTATTGAAATGAATCGAACATCAATATATTTCAAGAAACCTATCTACATTGGGTTTACAATTCTCGACATATCAAAAACGATTGTGTATGACTTCCATTACAACTACGTAAAATCTAAATTTGGAGATGCAGCTAAATTGATGTATACCGATACAGATAGTTTATTGTATTTGTTCCGAGTACCAAATATCTATGAGTGTATTAAACAAGATATACATATGTTTGATACATCTGATTATAAACTTGATAATGAGTATGGGATACCACTAGCAAATAAGAAAGTATTGGGCCTCATGAAGGATGAAAGTAATGGAAAAATCATGCTTGAATTTGTAGGACTACGAGCGAAGACATATGCATTCAGGATGATGGATGATGATAAAGCTAAAAAGAAAGCTAAAGGTGTTAAAGCCGCTACACTCAGGAAAATTACATTCGATGATTATAAAAACTGCCTCCTTGATAATGAACATATCGTAAGGAATCAATATTTAATCCAGAGCAAAAAACATGAGGTGCACACAATATCCCAAAAGAAACTTGTGTTAAGTTGGGAAGATGATAAGCGTATGATTTCATCTCATACAACCGATACTCTACCTTGGGGATACATCAATCAGTGTGAATAAATAGAAAATATTTTTGTATAATTATTATCATGCATTGTACACATTTAGGATTAAGATTAAGAATAAAATGAATATCTCATATCTTTTCTAGTTTTGAATTTTTATTATTTATAAAAAAAAAAAACAGATCTGTACATTATACATCAGATGTATTAATCCAACTATTATGAGAGTTATCAAAGCCCAACCACTTAACATACAATTTATTTCCACGTTTTTTAATTACTTTTTCGATGAGATAGATATCTGGATGTTTAACTATTGCCAACTCCTCCTCATAGAAACTTCCTTCGATTGGGTTGTCCTGGTAATCCATTAATTTATAAGTAAATGGATCGGTCCTCTTTATTTTATTGATTTTGAAAATTTCTGTCGTCCAATTGGGGGTGTAGCCTTTTTCGAAAACATGTTTATATTTGCTGATTCTCACCTTATCATTGACTTTGAATTTTGGTTTTTTAATCCTGCTGGTTTGAAATTTCCCATAAATGTGATGTTGAAGGAGTTTTGCATTTACATTATTCACATCCTTCGGTTTCATACGAATCGTTCGATGCTTTGTATCATTATATGATGATAAGATTTCAGGAAGTATATCTACCCATATGTATGATCCTCGTAGAGAAAATTTTTTCCACATTCTCTCTTTCAATGTACGATTAAAACGTTCACAAATCGATGCTTTCAAATTACTGTAAGTCGAATACATTTTTATACTAAATTTTTGCATAAGATTCTCAAATTCTTTATTATAAAATTCTTTTCCTCGATCCACATGCAACTTCTGAGGTACACGCCCCTGTTTGAGTACAGATTCCATAGCTTTTGTCACATCTAGTCCACCTTTTGTTTTGGTTGGTACAGCCCAAGCATATTTGGAAAAAATATCAATAATTGTTAAGAGAAATTTATATCCATTATTTTCTTTGGCATATGCCGACATGTCCACAAGATCAGCTTGCCAGGTTTCATCAAGACTGCGTATATCCACATGACGTCTAGGATAATTTCTACGAGCTGGTTTATGGAGTTCCTCAACCACAGCTTCCTTCTCTGTTCTGAATGTTTCTTTTTTTCCTTGAATTTTTCGCTTCATTTCTAGGATGGTGATTAACTTCTTTCTCAAGAATTTTCGGATCTCTTCTGATACGTTTCACTTCTTTTGAAATATTATCTATGATATCTTTTTGTGAGTCTGTACTATTACCTTCAATTGATTCGTTAGAGTGATCTTTACCTAAACGCTTCAATGTCTTCGGTCCGTTAGCTATACCGTGAATGAGTTTACGGTTCCGCGTTATGAGCTTTTGAAGCGAATCAATATGCGATCTGAGGATCTTCAAGGAAATTGCATCATTATCTTCTACAGCATCAGCAATATTGCATAATCGTTTATTTTTTATATCAAACTGCTCGTCTGGTGTGAATTGAAAACCTACTCCTGGTGGTCCTTGAATATTTTGTGGACCATATTCATCTCCAACCAAATGTCGTCCAAACACGTCAACACTCATTTTGATACTAATGGTGTAATGATGTTTACCACTCTTAATATATCAATCCAGCTTCCCTCAATTCTTCAATGATTGAGACGATTTCATTATTATGATTATTATTACCAGCAGCTTGAGATGCATATAGCAATCGGAGTCGGTCTACCAACTCATTCGGATCATCCCAGTACACATAATCCATATTCCGTTTCCTTTTAGCAATCATTTGATTTGGTAATCCTCCCCCTCGTTTTATCATAAAATCTTCAAATTTTTTTCTATTATGTCGTCTCAAACCTTTCTCTGGATTGTAATATTTCATGTCAAGATTTGTAGCTTTTACAACCTTTGTAAATGCTTGCTTATCTTCATTTGTAATGATCCCTACATTCGGTTCTGCTTTGAAGAGTAATTCGAGAAGTCCTGGAGTTTGTTGATAGTCATCATCACCAATTTGTATTCTTCCTCGCTCGAATGAAATGGGGGTTACGCCAATGACTAACCGTTTATTCAGTTTGCGGACTCCAGCTATACGATCCAACTCTTTAGCTTTATTCGGATTGGACAGCAATTGCAAGTATCCTTCTGCTAGATCATGTTCACCATCTTCATTCGTTGAATGGTAGTTTCCATCATCATCATCATCATCATCATCATCATCATCATCATCATCCTCATCTATATCTTTCGATTTTATTACAGGTTCTATTGCAGGCAGCACTGATGCTGTGATATGAGGTATTATTTCACCTGTATCGATCTCCCCAATTTCATCAGTATTCTGTGTGTCTGATCGTTTTCTTTTTCTCGGATTTTCAGGAATAACAGCAAGTTCTTGTGATGGTGTCGCTATTGGTTTGAGGAATTCATGATTCCTATATTTTTTTCTTCTAGGAATTTCAGGATCAGCGGTTTGTTCAACAAGTTTCTTTAATGGTGTAACCATTGGTTTGAAAACATCATTCAAAGCTTTTTCTGTGTCATCTTTTCCTAATTTCATGAGCTTATGTTTTTGACGAATTGCTTCACTTGCGTGAGCAATTTGCTGCAACACATTTTTCTCTTTGTTAAGATCACAACTTGCCATGTTGAAGTTTCAAATGTGACTGTTTAGGAGGCCCAGTATCTTATATATTTATAAAACAATCGAATCCTCTTCGATAACGTCCATCGTCCAGTTCTCTATCTTTATCTATCACTAAAAAACTATATTTATCAATATTCCAGCAAGAGGAGCACAAGCTTTTGAACTGATTATAACTCATATCAGTGTTCACATGATCTTCATAGATATGCTTCAAATTCCGATCATCTTGCTTGAACAATATCAATAAATTAGCATTGTCACGGACAAGATGTTTGGGGATTCGAGTATACGTCTGGCAAAGGTAAAAGCAATCAACATCTCGATGTCGCCCCATGCAGAAAAAGGCTCTCATATTATCTTGTTTCTCACACGCGACATCATCGAAAACAAATATCGAATTGGGTTGAGCATCTTCCGGTTTTATCACTTGCTCATGCTCATTGAAAGGGAAATATCCAATGGTCTTTGTTGACTCTAAAACTTTCTTCAGAAACTCATATTTTGGTTGATTTAGAGATTTTGAATATACATAAACATTTTCGAATCTCAAGCCATTAGGATGTATAATGAGTGCTAATAATGCATTTGTTTTGCCGCAGTTTGAAGGTCCGCAAAAAATAGCACGTACTGTATTTGGTAACAATTCACCATGACGTTTTTCTCTCATCTCATTATCATCCTGTACCATCTTATCGAAATTTAAGATAGGTAATTTCACGTTCTGTTCTGTGAACTTCATCTTGTATTAGTATTGCTCATGGCATCCACTATTCAACTAAGCCGAAAACATATAAATAGCGGGTATTTATAGGTTCACCATCCAGTTGAGTGAGAGCTATGGATGTGAATAGACGTAAGAAGAAGAGCGGTAAAGGATTAATCAATAGAATCATCAATAAGTTACCAATCGAACTCCATATTCCTGGTTATCAATATTGTGGACCAGGTACGAAGTTATCGGAAAGGTTAGCTCGCGGTGATCCTGGTATTAATCCTTTGGATAAAGCGTGTAAGGAGCACGATATCGCATATTCGAAAAATCGAGAAAATCTCACAGCTAGACACGAGGCTGATAGAATATTGCAAGAGAAAGCGTGGGGGCGTGTATTATCAAAGGACGCAGGTTTCGGTGAAAAAGCTGCTGCTTGGGGAGTAGCTAACATTATGAAAGCTAAAACAAAGCTCGGAGTAGGATTAAAGGAGAAGAAGAAGGGTGGAAAGAAAGTCACTAAACGTGGAAAAAGTCTCGTGAAGAAGAAGAAAACATGTGGTCGTGGTGTTGTTCACAAGAAAGTGCCCTTGAAACAGATAATCCTTGCAGCGAAACAGCTGATGCGACCCGGAGATGCAGTCAAATCGGCTCTTCAAGCGGCACGGGGTGCTGTCCGAAAAGCTGGAGGAAAGCGTTTCATAAAATCTCCACGAGTTCTACCAGTTCCAGGAAAAATCGGTGGAGTATTACCATTTTTGATTCCATTATTTGCTGGTCTAAGTGCCACGGGAGCTTTAGCTGGAGGCGCCGCAGGAATCGCAAAGGCAGTAAATGATGCGAATGCAGCTAAACGTTCGCTTGAGGAGAGTAAACGTCATAATCAATCAATGGAGGCAATTGCGATGGGAAACGGGTTGTATTTGAAACCTTATAGAAGAGGATTGGGTCTCCATATGAATGCAAAAAACTCATAAAGCTACCACACCGAGCCCTCAGTGATGCTGATCTCATGAAATTTTCTAAACTCATGGAAATTCCATATTTTCGAGGGGTATATATGAGAAATGGGCTACCTAAGAATGGACCCCGAAAGAATGAATCAGCTATAGTTAATTTGGATGATAGAGATGGTCCTGGCACACACTGGGTGGCGTATAGAAAACGAAATGATGTAATTATCTATTTTGATAGTTTTGGAAATTTACATCCACCAAAAGAATTGATGGATTACTTTGGTGTTGGTAGCATTGTGAAATATAATCATCAGAAACATCAAGATTACAATACAATCATCTGTGGTCATTTATGTCTCAAATTTCTCAATGGAGAGCTATAAATTGAGTGCTCATCGATTCATTTAGTTAGTTCAAAGGTGACAACCATGGGTGAATCTTTCACATTAACTTTATCGGGGGCTTCTTCAATCTTAGAAGCAAATTATTTCCCACCAATTGAATTGTCCCCCAATCATCACTATAGTTTAGCTCTCGTTGAATTTTTGACATTTAATACGATTCCGAATATTGATGAGAGAAACAATAAATTCCACTATTTTGATGGTGACAAAGAGCATACAATTATCATTCCATCAGGTAGTTATGAAATCAATGATATACAGAATTATCTGCAAAAAATTCTACAAGAAAGAGGTGCTTTTATCGACTTGAAACCGAATAATAATACTTTATGCAGTGAAATTAAGTGTGATCGAACAATTAATTTCATACCGTCTGATTCTATTGGTAGATTATTGGGGTTTGATAAGAAAATTTTAGCCCCCAATAAAACACATATATCTGATTTACCTGTCAAAATTCTCAAGGTGAATTCTTTGTGTGTGGGGTGTAATATTACTTCTGGGGCCTATGCAAATGCAAAGAAAGTACACGTCATTCATGAATTCTTCCCTGCCGTACCTCCAGGATATAAAATCGTTGAAGTTCCAAAAAACCTCATTTACCTTCCGATCTCCGTGCAAGCAATAGATCATCTGCAGCTCAAAATACTCGATCAAGACGGTGAATTAGTGAACTTTCGAGGAGAGACAATAACAATAAGGCTTCACGTTAAACGAACATAATGGGTATTGTGTTTGAGACCAAAGTTGGGGGAAATTATAAAAGCAGATCGTTGTCTCAACAAACAAACAGTCGTCAAAAATCTAGCAAGCAGTTAACACGTCAGAGCATTCAGTTCTTGAAAAGTTTACACTTGAAGCCAAAACGGCAAAGTAATCATAAAAATTAGTGAATAATGGAAGATATACTGAAAATTCAGAAATCTGTGGTGTTCGATGAGGCGGTTTCCCATTATGAAATGCATGCGCATCAACCTTTTGCATCATCAACATATGGTAATAATGATGAAATTTCAATCACAGTACAACATCAGGATTTATGTTTGTTACCTAGTAAGAGCCATCTACATATTTATGGAAGATTAACAAAAGAAGATGATAATACAGCAATCGAGAGAACAAGACTTGTTAACAATGCTATCTGTCATCTATTTGAGGAAATCCGATACGAGCTCAATGGGGTTGAAATTGACCGTTCCAAAAATGTGGGGTTAACAAGTCTCATGAAAAACTATGTGTCACAAAGTCCTAATCAATGGTTTCTATTGGAAAATGCTGGTTGGCTTAAGAAAGATGATATGGAAAGTACTGAAACAATTACAGATGCTGCTGGGTATTTTGATATTTCAATACCACTGAGTTTCATTCTTGGTTTCGCTGAAGATTATCAGAAAATCATAGTGAATGCTAAGCATGAGCTCATCATCACAAGGTCTAAAACTGATGTCAACGCAATCCTTCAAAAACCCATCAGTGCTGCAAATCCTGAGGAGAAATATAAGATTGGACTACAGAAAATTGAATGGCAAATTCCTTATATCAAAGTGTCTGATGAACGTAAAATAAAACTACTCAATTTCATTGCAAAAGATGCACCCATTACAATGAGTTTCCGCACTTGGGAGTTGTATGAATACCCACTACTTCCTGCAGCTTCAAAACATGTTTGGGTTATAAAGACATCTAATCAATTGGAGAAACCACGATATGTTATTTTAGGATTTCAAACAGCACGAAGAAATACCGCAGCAGCTAATGCTAGCAACTTTGATCATTGTAGAATCCGTGATGTAAAACTATTCCTAAATTCAGAGAGTTATCCTTATGGTAATTTGAATCTTGATATTGATCATAATCAATATTCAACATTATACAATATGTTTGTGAATTTTCAAGATTCTTATTATGGGAAAGAGTTGGAACCATTATTGAATAGATCCGAATTCTTGGAAAATGTTCCATTGATTGTTATTGATTGCTCAAAACAGAATGAGTATTTGAAAAATGGTCCAGTTGATGTTCGTTTAGAATTTGAAGCTAGTGTACCTTTCCCACCTAACACAGCAGCATACTGTCTCATCATTCATGATCGAATTGTCGAATACAATCCTATCAGTGGTGGGGTTAGGAAACTAATGTAAACAATCAAGCTTTCTGAACATCCTCATGTATATTAAAAAATGAATAAATTTTTTTGTTTATTAATTGAAGAAATCTTTGATATTATTGTTGTACACACCCTCTTCTCATAAATATTATTATTATAAAAGTCACAGTGAAGCCCCTCGGTTTTTATAGAAACTCCCCTCCCCCGAACCATGAGAAGAATATTCTAAAATAACTAGAATATTCTAGAAAAACTAAAAAACATCGATGACATCATGCTGCAAAAAAAAATATTTTTTCACAATCATGCTACCCTCTTCAAGTTACTCAACAGTATCCCATTACACACAAGTCTCAACAGGATTTACGAGATATCCCCACCCTCGGGAACGATGAGTCATCTCCACAGATACTCAGGATCAATATGAATCA
This sequence comes from Coelinius sp. EB29, assembly GCA_035578325.1. Lineage (NCBI taxonomy): Eukaryota > Metazoa > Arthropoda > Insecta > Hymenoptera > Braconidae > Coelinius > Coelinius sp. EB29. The sequence continues at coordinate 3,756,323 of JAOZGT010000013.1, read as the reverse complement.
TTTTTTTCCTAAGAAACCAATGACTCATTACAATATCCGATTTCAGGTAAGATTCGAGAGAATTTATCAAGTACCCCCCATCACCCTCTGAATTATCACTCTCATAAATCATTCGTATCACTAATTTTCCATAAATCTATGACATCATCCATTCACGATTATCATATCATCCCTCAAAGACATTTTGTAATCATGCCGCCATCTTCAACAGTATCGCCATTACATTCAAGTCTCGACAGGAATTATAGAGTACCCCCACTCCCCACGCTGACAGATGAGTCATCCCTCTCGAACGTTCTGGATGACGTCATCCATCCAGAACATTCCGCGACCGTGCTGCCACCTGGCGGTATTTGGTCTAGAACCAGCTTTGCCTATCTACTAGCGCGATTAAAAACGTCAAAAAACAATGCAAAAAAAGCTGTTATGTCACTTTGCCCGACCATTTCACTTTGCCCGGTTCTCCCCTAACCCTATGCAAGGTGCGTTGATAGAGCGTAAAGTGAGTGAAATTCGATAAGGGCTTAACTGATCAATATCTGGCGGTAGCCGGTCAAAATATTACGATTAAAAATATCACGCCAAAATATTACGGTAAATATTATTATAATCGATAATATTACGGTAAATATTATTAGAATCGATAATATTACGGTAAATATTATTACAATTGATAATCTCACAGTAAATATTTTCACGACTCAAAGTGATACAAAAAATGTCATGATAGGCAAAAAATGTCATGCCATTCGTATACGTATACGTTTGGTGGGGCCGCCGGGGGGGGGGGCGGCGGGGGGAGGGGGAAACACACATTTTGATGATAAGCTGCACCCGTCGTTATGGTCCCGGGGTTAGGGGTAAGGTAAATTACGTATACATAAAAATGCCCAGAGTCATCAAAGTGATCGGACTATAAACATATATATTTACGTGGAATTGCTCATAGTATTAGCCTTTTTTACTCCATTTGTCCATAATGCTGAGAGATGATTGGGAAGTTAGTGAACAATTGTAAAACATCGATGTAAGAAGGATATGAAAATAAAGAAATAATAATGTACTTTTGTAAAATTGAAAACAATGAATAAAAATAACATTTTCAGTAATATTTCAGATCGTAATAATAAATATTATAATATTTTTGATCGTAATAATATTTACCGTAATATTTTGGCATAACATTTTTTACCGTAATATTATTAATTACTTAATTAGTAATATTTTGACCTGTAATCATATCTGGCGAATAGGGATTTAATAGAGAAGCGTTTAATGATTCAGTGTTCAATTCATGAATATTTCATTCACAAGGTTTTAAACTGCAAGGGCTTAATTTGCAAGACTTCAATTGGCATGAGATTCACTGGTAAGGGTTCAATTGGTCAGAGCTTAATTGAGAAAGATGCAATTGAGAATTGTTTCCAGAATTAATCGAGTAAAGAACAGTTTCTCTTTATGATGAATGAGAAAATGACTGAACAAAAGGCTGGAAGGTTAAATCAGGTAGCGAAACTGTCTAAATAACAGGCTGAGGAATCGAATCAAAGGGCCAAATGGTTTAAACGAGAAGCCGGAAGGTGTTCGACCGCAGAAGTCTAGAGAAAGGGCCGAAAAATCGAATCAAGGAACAAAATGGTTTAAGGAAGAGGCCGAAAGGTCGAATGCTGGGACCAAATACTTCAAAGGCGAATTCAGGGATGAAATGGTCTAGGCAAGAAGATGAAAGGTCGAATATGTCTGGGGAGGATACGCAAAGGTCACATTCAGGAGCCAAAGGGTTTAGGGAGGAGGCTGAGAGGTCACATCCAAGGGACAAGTGCTGAAAGTTCAAATTCAGGGGCCGAATGCTGGAATCCAGTGACAAAACAGTCTAAGGTAAGAAGCTGGAAGGTGACATTCAGGTATCAAATGGTCTAGGAAGGAGGCTCGAAATTTCCTCCTAAATTTGACCTCCCAATCTCTCGTCTAGAGCATTTTCTACTGAATACGAACTCCCGGCCTCTTCTCTAGACTGTTTGGTACAGCATTTGTCCCTTGAATTTGACTTTCTCATATCCTCCTTAAACCGTCTGGTCCCAGACTTCTAAAGTCTAACACCTTCCAGCCTCGTCTATACCATTCGGCCCCTTGACTCGATTTTTCAGCCTGTTATCTAGATAGTTTGGCCCCTTGATTTAAGCTTCCAGCCTTTTATAGAGACGTTTCCTTATTTATCAAACCGAGAAACAGTTCTCAATTCAATAAATCCTGAAACCAGTTCCCAAATAAATCGTCCAAAATTGAGCTCGTACGAATTGAACCCTCCCCAGTTAATCTCGTACCGATTCAAGTCTTATAAATTAAGCCCTTACAGTTTAAGACCTTGTGAATGAAACGTTTATGAATTGAACATTTAATCATTGAACACTTCTCTATTAAATCTTTATTTATCAGATATTGATTGGTTAAACCCTTATGAAATTTCATTTTTGAATCAGCTGCGTTCGACTTGAACATGGCTTTAATCCCTCCACCCTCCGCTCTGTCAGCGCACCCTGCATTGAGATCTGACCTATGGGCGGAGCTTAGCAAGAAATGGCGAATTCAAGTTAATACTTCACGTGTTGAAGGATAGGGTGATTTTCATTTTTTGAAAAAATAGTACAACTTGATTGAAATTAATTTCATTTCAAAGCTTAAGAAAAGAGCTCCCAAATAAAAGAAAATTACAATTTTACTCTGCCAAACTCGAGTTATTGACAAATAGAGACGGCTCATTTGCCGTACTAGCCAATGCAGCTTTGAATTTATTAACTCATAATGATTTTTCTTCTCATCAACAGATGTCATATCCCCTTAGGTTAGATCCCAATAGGGTTTTTTGTACTTTTCCTAGCCATCAAAAATTCATGTCGAGTTAGACCTTCTTGAATTGATGAGCTACTATTGAATAATCACATGAAATACCGCTAACGGAACGGAATAGTATATTTCTAACGTAGGGAGGTAAAATAAAGGATCCTTAGCCACGTGCAAAATTATCAGCTGAGCCGAAGGCAAGGTTGATAAGCAGGCGGCTGAGGGTCCTTTATTGGACCTCCCGTGGATAGAAAATAATCTTCCATCATGGCGAGAGAAAAAAATAATCGCAGTACTGCACCTTGGCTGAAATCGAAATGAAGAACATGATTATGATAGTAGAGATTAACAATGAGTGACTTTCTATGGACATTTTTCTGAATTTACCGTCTACTAATGATCCATCAGTCGGAGAACATCCATTTTTCCCTGCTGTTATTGTGAACCTCTCAATACTACCATCCTTGTGAGGACTTATGTCATCACCAGTCCAATTGAGAACTTCAATCTAAATAGAAAAATCGATTTAGCACGAAAGGATCATTGAGTATTTTTATCAAGCATAATGGACAACTTTTTAGTGATTTATTCAATTATTTTTCTCTATTCGATGGGAAATCAATTGATCAACTAATTCACATATGAAAAAAAATGAATAGAAATCCTAGTAGGGATTGGTAATGATATTCGTTTCGTGTCGCCGGACGTAGAAACCTTGTTTCCGTGCGCTTCCCCGGCTCCACGTTACGAAAAATAATGTTCACGTCCCCAGGTAGAAAAGTCCCTTGCATGTGTAATGATAAACGTTGAGGCAACGTAGCATTTGCAATGTTAATAATTGTGAGGCTGCCGCATTCATGTTTCAACCCTTCCCCACCGAATCAATGCAGTTACCGACGCATGTTCACATGCCACCACGCTACAACGAATGATGCCGTTTCAGTTCACTTGTAAACGCACCTTCAAGGCTATTGTAGTCCAAATTTTGATCAGCATTGCTATACGCGCATAAGCATTGATGGGGGAAGTTGACGCGAGGGAAAATCGCATGCTTCTATTAATGGGGCCTTAAATTCAAGTGCGTGCATGCGCCTGAACCTTTGAGACCCGACCGCAATTGTCGTTTGTGGGAACTGGGAATCATGGAGAAGAGTGCGCTGGGAGCCGTCAAGCGAGACAGTCACTCGTGTGTCCCGTCATATAGGATATCTATCACACCGCCTGAAATATCCTCTTATACGATCTAGTCTTTTTTTTCTCTTTTGCTTCCGGACGGAAGCTTTGTTTTCACAAGATAATGTTATGAAACGTGAAGATACGATGTTTTTACGAAATGGCTGTGTGTGTGTGTGTGTGTGTGTGTGTATGTGTGTGTGTGTGTGTGTGTGTGTGTGTGTGTGTGTGTGTGTGTGTGTGTGTGTGTGTGTGTGTGTGTGTGTGTGTGTGTGTGTGTGTGTGTGTGTGTGTGTGTGTGTGTGTGTGTGTGTGTGTGTGTGTGTGTGTGTGTGTGTGTGTGTGTGTGTGTGTGTGTGTGTGTGTGTGTGTGTGTGTGTGTGTGTGTGTGTGTGTGTGTGTGTGTGTGTGTGTGTGTGTGTGAATGTTCGCGTTGAAAATACAGCGCTGCGCATGCGCTGAGGGGCGAGTGATATTGAGGTTATTTTCCCTTGTTGTTGTAATTTACTTGTCAACTTGTCAATCAAACGGTGACAGTGTTATAATACAACAGCAGTTGCCTAGAATTCAGTAAATTCCCATGAAGTTGCTATGGGTTAAGAGGATGGATATGTGCTTTGAATTGATACACGTAAGCCAGAGGAATTGATTTACAAATCACTGGAATTTCAACGTGCCATTCACAGGCTGAAATACCATCCAAAAAGGTAACTACTGTATTAATAATCAAATTATCTCTGTAATGGATCATCTGAAGCGAAAATTTCAAAAGACTTTTCCCGTAGATTATAAAATTTCCTACAAAAAAGGTCTCTTGACATTTTCTCTTAAAATCCTCAGTTTATCAAATAATCGTTACAAAAGTGACGAAAATTGAGAGAGAAAATCATTAATTAGTGGTTTATTCTAATAATTGTTCAGGAATAATTGGTTCTTATTTAAAATAAACAGGTAAACACTCGTGAATAATCCTCGAGTGTATTTAAACAATTAAATAATTGGATAAGGAAGATATCTGGGCCTCAATCGAATAACCCTCGACTATATTTATTAAATAATTGGATAAAAAAAATATCTGGCCTTCAAAGATGTCGAATGCATGAAGGATGACACCAAACGCCAGCCATTGACACATTCTCACGCCGATTCGAAGGTAAATCCACTCAAAAATCACTAATTACTGATCCAAATCATAAAATGATTAACCTCAATCTCAATAATCAATTTTACTACTCGATAATCTGTTAATCTTTACAGTATCCTCCAAAAACTCTATAGACCTCCACGACAAATCTATTACCCTAAAAAATCTATTCATCTCCACACAAAATCTGTTAATCTCAATAATCTATTATCCTCGACAATCTATTATATCTGTTACTCGACAACCTGTTAAATCTGCTACTCGACAATCTATTAAATCTGTTACTCTATTAATGAGCTCCTGCCTGGACTATGTCTCGGGTGGAACTGCGGCACCCACAATTATTCCTGTAGGCCCACAGATATTACAAATTCGTCCAAAAAGGGGCGGGGTAATTCCCCCCTATACAGGCATATATTCTTCGACCTCACTGACCAGCGACCCTGGACCTTGAGCTTCGTGTACAATATATAATATTCTCATTTATTCAGATAATTCTTCGGGAGTAATTTCCCTTGATGTACAGTCGGTTTGGACATCCTTCCTTCCTTCCTTACTTCAGGTATTGGATGGTCCAGGTCCAGGCTCTCTTCTTTTGACTCCGAGAGATTTTTCTCAGAGTCTCCTCTTGCTTTTTATGAGCCTCATTCCCATGAATAATCGTATGGAATTAGTATTGGTGTCTCTTGGGTCTTCTGCGCCATCCCAGTGGTTTCTTTTTATAAGGAGAGGGAGTGTGAGCTCCCCCCGAGACTTTGACTACTATTAACTTTAATAAATGCATGACTTTACCGACTGTGACCTTGACAATTGTCACAACCTTCTTTGTAGCCTACGAAATTTCTTACAAAAAAGGTCCTCTTCTATGTCCCCCTAAGCCCCCTCCTCCAGATAATCTCCCCCCAAACTGAAGGAATCCATCTAACTGCTTTAGAAATCTTCCAGAACCTCATCAACATCTTCATTATCACCACCACCAACACCATCAACATGCTCCGTACAAAGCAGCCTCGTAAATGCAACTCACCCCTCTCCACTCATGAGGAGAGTGACATGCTGATGAAAGACTTATAATCAACATCAAGCAAAAGCTCTTGTTCATAAAATGGACTCAGACTTCCAGACTCAGAGAGTCCAAAAATCGAGTGCATCGAGTGATAGAAGATCAAATTCACACTCAGGAGGGAATTCTAATATACCTCAGTTGGATGCTGAGACTCTCAGGCAACTGCAGACGTTGAAGGGACATATTGAGAAAGTCATTGATACGCAGTAGTTTAGTTATTAATTAGTTTAAGTTTGATTCGATGATGATGAATTAATTATTGATAGGTTTATGGATTTTTAGGAGAAATTGATATTTTCTAAGAGTTTCGAGGATTGTAGGGGAGAGAGGAGTGAAGATGAGTGATGACTAACTATTTTTCAATTTTGTATTTTGTATTTTTGTCTTTGTAATGAAGATGAATTCATTTTATAGATTTTTTGCTGGGTTTTTCATTTATTATTTTACAAATATCTCAGCAAAAATTGAATTTAAAGAAAAATGTCAAAAAACCTTTTTTGTAGGGAATAAAATTATAAACAAAAAAGGTCTCTTAACATTTTCATGTAAATCCACTAGTTTTCGAAATAATCGCAAAATAATAAATACAAAATTACAATTTTATTATAATTTTTTTAAATTAAAAGAATTAAAGTGATAAAACTATTGCAAAAACTCATAATCTATTGATTCATTTTTCCGATGAGTATTTATACGGAAATACAAAAATAAACAACGCAGTGTAACGTATTGGGATCGACCAATACGTCGATTTAGTTATTAATTAATGGAAAAGTTAAACAATAGCTGGATGAGAGGAATGAGAAATGTGATTTCTCTTTCCTGCCATCTAGACTTTGGTAAGCAGTCCCACGATTATTGCAAGTCCAGTTCAGGTGACCTGAACTGTTTGACTGTCTTAGTTTGTGTCAATAATGGCATAAAAGAGTATTAGTGGAAAAAACCGTGAGACTGCTTAGCTCAGCAACTTGGAACTTTCGCGAGCTTTGGTGGGTCTTCTGGACTCACCAGAGACCAGAGTACGATAGGGAGCGGAGTCGTGAACATCTCCAGGCTCAGGCCTTCGGCCAAAAGACAATAATAGCGAGTCTAAGTTCCAAGTCGAGCTAACATCTTAATTACGCGTATACCGACCCATTTACGAACATTGTCGTGTATTTTAACAACTATCGTGAATATACCATACTTTTACCGATTAATACGCGAGTGTTCAATAACACCTTAACCCTTCCGAGATCCTTCCATCCGCCATCCACCGAGTGAGCGAACCCCCCGTGAGCTCACCGCCGAAGTTAGCCGAAGCGGAGTGAAAAAAGGGTAATAATTACTACGACGTAGAAAGGGAGCTTTAGAGTATCCCAATACTATCACCTACCAAGAGAAATAATCCTTTAACCTTGAGTTTTACCTCCGGGTAAAACTCATAACGTCACATTGACGCCCAACAGCTTTTGGGCACTCATTCGGGGAATCGAGTGCAAAAGCAACGAACTAAAGAAATTTATGTGATGTTTAACAACAACTGAAGGATTACAGTGAAGGAATAAGTGTGTTCGGTATAGTGCGCGGAAAAGTTCGACATTTAAAAAACTGGTGAATCTGAGATTGCTGTGGAATAATATGGAATTGGTGAATTAAATGTATCGAAAGTCCCGGGAACGGTTGTCGGTACATTGAGGGTCATCAACTGGAACAGGGTTCCAGAGATAAGGGGTATTGGATCAGCAAAGGTACAGCTAGATTCAGTACGTGACTAAAAGAAAGTCGCTAAACCCAGGAATACGACAGAGACAGTCTGTCGACAAGGGGACGCTTGACTCTAACGGCTAGAGCAAGGATCCCAGAGTATTGGATGACATTAAAATTCACGTTCCACAAAAATTACCATGGAATCGAAGGCTTTCACCAGCTATGGGACTTGGACTCGATCGTACTTCTCATCACCATCAGTCACGAGGGATGAACAACGGATCCCAGTGACTCGCAGCTCAACAGAAAATGAGTTGTGGACATCAGAGGGACATCACAGGGCCGACACGATATTGACCGCTGTGCGAACCCCACGGTATCCACTGGATGCAGGGTCGATTATAAGAAACACAACAATTTGGGACCCAGGGGCTCTAGCTGGACATATTTCCGGTATTGAGGTTCCCACTTCGCAGGTTTGGGATCAAATTTATGGGCCGAATTGGCAGCGATTGGCTGTAAAGAAGTCAACACCGGAACCAGAAAAATCTAAATATGACACCATTGCAGAAGACATGGTGGAAGAATATTTGGATCTTTATAAAGAAAACATGGGTAGAAAGAAAACTGCCCAGGCAAAATTGAAATACGATGCCATTGCGGAAGAAATGGTAACGAAAAATTTGGATAAATACGCAAAAGAAATAGCGAGGAAAGGCCACAGAGAGATAAGACGCTCGCAACCTGATCCAGGAGACGTATCACCGTCAGCTGATTTCCATGTGGCTGAGACTAAAGTAAGAGGAAGAGACTCAACACAACAAGGCAGTGAAGAAACGATTAACTGCAGTGAAAAACCAGTGAAGTGTGAGTTTACCTTTCGAAAAACGAATAAGATGAATAGACCAACTGAAGACAGAAAAATAAATCCATCAAAAATGAACTGTGCAAATAAGAGTGTGCAATTCTGGATGAAATTGCAACAGCCGCTAAAATCCGACTTGGCAAGAAGTATAGTGCTTCGCAGTGCAGTGAGTGGAGAGTACGGGCTGATAAGATGTCAGTTATTTGATCCAGGAGGATCATTTTCATCAGCTGACCGATAAGCAACCAACAACAGATGAAAAACGTCTTCCAGCTGATTTCTGGCACAGCCGGCTAGACAGGACGAGGCAACGAGGGTTTCATAGAGGAGAACCAAAACACGTGGAGATTCTCTCCACTGCTGATTACTCGGGAGAGTAATCTTGGAATTAGTGGGGGAGGGATACTGCCTCGAAACGATAAGTAGCATGAAAACACAAAGTAATTTACAATCGAGTCAGTAGAGAAAAAAAAAGAACATTGACAATCGCGCAGCGAAACGTTAAACTCAAATTTTTACGAAATTTATTCGTCATTGAAATAGTTGAAGATTGAAAGGTCATAAGTTGAAGCAAAGGAAACGTAAATACCCAAAAATTCCGAAATTTAAGAATACATCCGGTTAAAGTAGCGAATAAATTGATGGTGAGCTTCCGGATGGTTTTTTAAATTGAACTGCTTCAGCTAGCCAAATAGTAAGAGGACACGTTAGAATGAGAAAAATTCAATTGCGATTTGAAGGACGTCGTTGCTTCTTCGTTTATATCTTGTTTGAAGGTGTGAACGTTTTTTACTCGATTTCTTGATTGGAGATCTATCGGGGGGTTATGGGGAAGTATTAGGAATTTTTACAGGATTTTGAAACTGGTTCAACTATTGGAAAAATGAGGGCCCCAATCAGCAAAATTAGAGTCCCAGTACGTTCCCAGAACGTATCATGGGTAGCTTGGTACGTCCCAGGTACGTACCCTTGATAGCTCCCAGACACGTTTAAAATGGAAAAAATAAGGGTCTCAGTCGCGTTCTAGAACGTTCCTTGAAAAGCTTCTTGTACATTCCGGAACGTACTGGAACATTTCGGCAACGTACCAATTCTCCAGGTCAGAGAACGTTCTAACAGGATATTGCAGGAAGCTCTAAGGCACTTGGAGGATGTAAGGGTGAGGGAGGCATATATTAGTTTGTCAAAAACAAAATATGTTGAAAATATTTTATTCAAGATCATTTCTAATTCCAAACAATTCAAAATACAAAATAAGATATAAAATTTATACGAATAAAAAAAAAAAAAAAAAAAAAAAATTTATACGGATATAACTCTAACAAAAAACTGACAAGAATATAACCTTATAGATAAAACGATTTCTTCTCATCATCCGATTTTTGAGAAATGAATGACCTTCAGTTCAATTGAGAAATTTTAGCTGATTTGAAAATGACGTACCGAAAATCCTTCGTAGAAGCATTGGGATTTTTTTTTCAATGGTAAATCATCATATCGTCGCCGTAGAGTTAAAGGGGCGTAAGTGCCAAAATTGTTTGATTTTTTTTGTAATAACAAAGGGGCGTATATTTTTTTTTATCTTCGGAATTAGATGTCTACCTCTTAGGAACGATTTTAGTTGATAAATTTTTTGTAGTATCAAATAGGCGTAATTCCGCGAAGTTAATCACAAAGAGGCGTATCTCCAGCACATACGCCCCTTTGTTTTTAGCTGTTTCTGTTCATGTTAAAAATAAATAATTACAAAGAGGCGTATCTCCAGCACATACGCTCCTTTCATCCTATGATAAGCATCACATGTAATGTGAAAGGGGCGTAAGTGTTATTTTTCTTTACTTAAAGAGGCGTAAGTGTGGAGATACGCCCCTTTCATTTAATGATTAGCATAACACATAATGTGAAAGGGGCGTAAGTGCCGTTTTTTTTTAAAGTGAAAGGGGCGTAAGTGTGGAGATACACCCCTTTCTTATTACAAATTGGTCGTTACGCCTGTTTGTTAGAACTTTTGTTTTAAAGGATTTTCGATCAGGAATTCGATGAAAAGCCCAAAAGCATCGATTTTGAACATACGCCCCTTTGACTTTGAAAACTGGGTTTTTGGCACTTACGCCCCTTTAGCTCTACGGCGACGATATTTTTGAATTCAATATCAATATTAATACGCTAATTAGGGTATAATTAGTATGAAATGTATGTTCATACACGATCAAACTGTATATGCAGTTGGAGAACTGCCGCCGTACCTCATGTCTAATATCGCTATAGACCATATAAAATCTGGAATACGAATATAATTAACTTTCTCATTTATAATTCCTGAAAAATTCCTAATCATCCTGGATATCAATTCATGTTACAAATATCGTAATAATAACATCCTAATACATCATAGACGCAAGAAAACATAACCTCACATATGCACTCATTTCGCCTGAATGCCACGAGTGTTTCACACTTTTCACATTGTCAAAATACTCATTACCACTGGAATTGACTGAAGAATACAATTTTCATAATTTCTCATGTATTTCAATCATTTTCATCACATTAAAACTAGAAAAACATCCTTTGTCAGTCACTTGATAATGAATTAGACGCGTCTCCACCAAAGTACCAACCGTTAATATGACGCGTCTGCGCAATTCGACGTGGCCCTAGACTCCTGTGTCGTATCTCTCCTATGTGTAGGTTATTGCTTTGCATGTGTTGTGTACATACACTGCTCATACCTCAATTTTAAAATTTGTAACTCAAATAGATGGCGCCGATCGATGTATATGTACACGGCTATACATGCTCATTTCTTGATTGCATATGTATGACGCAGGCATATTCCCTGAGGTCCTATGCGCATTTTCACAGCAGGACTTCTCGAATCATTGAAAATCATGCACATTGTCTTATATGGATGATATCGAATGAGATTTAAATTTTGTTTGGTTTTTTTTTGCAATACCTGCCGAAAAAGGTCACTTTTCGGCACGGTCTTGCGTGCGTAAGGTGTTAACACTTTGCCCTAAAAACTACTCCTCAAAGTGACCTTTGAACTGGTATGCAAAAAACAGTATGTGCAATATGTGCATTTCCAACATGTATAAATAGAAATGTTCCCAGTTATACCATGCCAGTACGTTACTAGCCCATTCAAAAACGGGACGTTCTGGAATTGAGCACATCAAAACACTCTAGGCATGTATAAATTGGAATGTTCCTAGTGATACCATGTCTTCATGTTCACAGCACGTACGAAATCGGAATGTTCTGGAATGGAGAACATGGCAAAATTCTAGGCATGTATAAATTGGGATGTTCCCAGTGATACCACACCTTTACATTCCTAGCACATTTAAAATCGGAACGTTCTGGGATTGAGCATATTGAAACATTTTGAACATGTAACAATATAAATGTTGTCAGCTATACCACGCCAATACGTTCCTAGCACGTTCAAAAACGGAACGTTCGGGAACTGAGCCCATCGAAAGATATTTGTCACGTTCTCTAGGAACACGATCTAGAATGTTCCCCCCAGTTCGTCCTCAGAACCTCCTCATTCGAGTCCGTGAAGATATGAACCACTCATACATTCCTGGTACATACCCAAATCGTACCAGTGGAACGTATCGGTGGGAACGTATCTGGCATTAATTCCGGTACATACCCTTGCTCATTGGGGCGTACTGGTGACAAAATCACACAAATGGCAACGCTGTTAACATCTTCAATCATCTAACTTCGTTCCCACAGGTACAGATTACAATAATTTCCAGTGAAAAATAGAAAAATGGCCATATCTGGAAAACTACATGAATGAATATACATATTTTGTAATAATCGTGATTCCCGAACGAATATCTCTGGAACTGACCGTCCGATTGAGTTGATTTTCAATACCAAACATAACAATCATAAGAGTCACCTTCATGCCAAATTTCAAGTTGATATCTTGATTTCTTCGAAAGTTAGAGCAATTACAATTATTTTCGGTGAAAAACAGAAAAGTGGTTATATTTAAAAAATTTTGTATCAACGGGTATATATATTTTGGTTGACTAAGATAGATGATATCGAGACGAAGATTTTGAAAAAAAAATAGTACATTGTGTAACTAGTGCGTAAAGTGAAACTTTTTTGTACGTACGTGTTACATATACAATTTTTTGCAAACCTGCCCAACGTTTGATTTGAGGGACCGTTTGGAGGGCAAAGTGTTTGTTTTGTGCACGGAGTGCGTAAAATTCAAAGGTCATGCGTAAAGTGAATCTCGTACGTAAAACTTCGTTCTACGCACTCGAATTTCACTTTATGCACGACTTTGAATTTTACGCACTCCGTGCACAAAACAAACACTTTACGCACGCAAAACGGTGCCGAAAAGTGAACTTTTACGGCAGGTATTGCAAAAAAATCAAATCGGTGCAGTCGTTTTCGAGATATTGACGTCAAAAGATTTACAAAAAAATCACTATTTCTCAAAAACTACTTGACCGATCGAGCTGAAATTTGGCACAGAACTAGTTTCAACTAATACCAACAATCTATCAAAATTTCAGATTTTTTGGGAATGATTTTCCCACTTAATTGTTAAATTTACGAAAAAGTGACCACCGAGTGGACACCCGCACATAAAGTTGTTGCCAGAAAAGAAGGAACATCGGGTTTGTTCGGCTTTACATGCATTCAGTAGGGAGTTGGGCAGAGTGGGGGTAACTCGGCTCGAGATCCGATGTTCCTTCTTTTCTGGCAACAACTATACAGACATTGGCTCCAAACTTCGTATTTTTACATTTCAGACCATTCTACATGAACATTATAATTTCATGATAATATAAAATTCATATCTCTCGAAATTCTAATTCTGTTTGAATTAATTTCGATGCCTAATGGTGGTAGGCGGTGGTTGGATGTGAATCTAGAGAGATTAAATTTCCGTGATGCCCGGTAGCTTAGTTGGAAGAGTTCCCGGCGCGATACTGGGGAGACCCAGGTTCGATTCCCGGCTGGGGCTATCGGGATTCTTTCTCTCAAAATTCTAATTCTGTTTGAATTTTTTTTTTTAATTATTATTTGCCGTAAGGAGGATGGTGGAGATATTATCATGAAATTATAATGTTCATGAAATGGTAAAATTGTCGATAAAATTGAAATAAAGGGATGAAAGTAATTACGTATTTAAGTACATAAGTATTTACATTATCCAAAATAATAACATAGTTCTTTTTTTAAAAAAAAAAAAAAAACTCAAAGAGAATTAGAATTTAGAGAGAAAAAATTCCGATAGCCCAAGCCGGGATTTGAACCCGGGTCTCCCAGTTACGCGCCGGGCACTCTTCCAACTAAGCTACCGGGACCACGGAGATTCTTCCTCTCGAAATTCATCCACTACCGCCGCCTACCTTCATTAGGCTTTTAAATTCAAACTCAAAGAGAGTACATCATTTCCAGCCATAATTGGAAAATGTGAAAATGGAACGATTACAAGGCTTCCATCCGGAAGCAAAAAAAGTAAGGGCAAAATTACGAATTTATGTGAGGAATTTCTTGCGGCTGAGTTTCGGCATTTTTGCTTACACAGAAGAGTCAATTTTTACGGAACTGATTTTCATAATTTTCACCGAGCGATTCGTAAAATTTCCGCCACGATATGTACTTTTTACGAGATTGCATTTCGCCCCACGATGACATTTCGGATCTTGATTTTTACGTGACTTTTTCTCTAATTTTTCCTGAATATTTTTTTCCGTGTACACCCAAAAAAAAAGATGGCTGAATTGAGTCGAAAATCGACCTGCTTTAAACAAGATATCTATGGCTGGATCAAGCTGGATTTTCGACTTATTTCAAGTAGAACTTAGGATCTTAGAAGGATTCTTAAACTAAGATCTAACGTCTTAAGAACGATAAAGAGTCTTAAAATAAGATCTCTTTCGTATCTTATGATGATGTTCTTACGCAATTAAGATCCTTTATAGATCTTAGATAGAGATAAGATTCCTTTCGAATCTTAAATTTTAAGATCCCCAATTTAAGATCCAAATAGAGTCTCAATTTAAGATTCTCAAAGTGATTTAAGAATATGAGGTGTAAGACACTTTGCAAATGTAAGATGCGCGTGGCAATTAAGATCCAAAATGTAAGACTATTTCCGAGTTTTACGATAAACTGATATTATCAATTAATGAATCCATTCATTGGTCAATCGATCGACGTTAAAATCCATTAATTAATAGATTAGTGGTTTCTTCATTTATTCATACATTAATTCATTAAATTAATTGGATAATTAATCCAATAACATATGTATTTTTTTGAAAAAATAACAATAGACACATATCGAAAGCTCCGAATCACGGCACTAATGTTATGAGACAATGTCAAGGGAAGATTTTTTTTTGTAATTATCAAAGGACTAATCATTTTTTTTTTCTTTAACAGTAGTATAATGTCATGTGACAAATGTCAAAGGATATTTTTTTTTTCATTTTCTTAAAATCAAAGGACTATTAATTTATTTTTTGCAACACCTGCCGTAAAAGTCCACTTTTCGGGTCAGTTTTGCGTGCGTAGAGTGTTTGTTTTCCGCACCACGTGCGTAAAATTCAAATGTCGTGTGTAAAGTGAATCTCGTGCGTAAAACTTCGTTTCACACACTCGAATTTCACTTTACGCACGATCTTGAATTTTACGCATTCCGTGCACAAAACAAACACTTTGCACTCCAAATTGCCCCTCAAAGCGAACTTTGGCAGGTATTACAAAAAATAGTATGTGTAACGCATGCGTACAAAAAAGTTTCACTTTACGCACTTGTTACACAATGTACTATTTTTGATCAAACGACGAACAATTTTTTTTTTTTTTAATTAAAGGACTAATATATATTTTTTTTTTTTTTCAAAGGATCAATATTTTTTTTTCTTAATTCAGTATCAACCGCTTCATTATATCATAAAAACACTCCTCCAAGGGCCATTATGCGGTCACAAAAGCAAAAGAAAAAATACTACAAAAAATACCAATAATTCAATCTGATTTGCCAATATTTCGAGCACCAAAAGTGCTCCTCATCAGGGCTTTTTATTTCCATCTAAAACAAATAACATTATGACATTACCAAATAATTTACAAAAATTCATTTCTATTGTCCTTATGAAAAAATAATTAAAACATACCTAATAATCTTCTAAAAATACCAAAAACAAGACCACAGCCGTCCTCTCCTCATCATAAATTTGAGAAACTATCAAGTGTTCAGAACACCTAACTTACAAAAAACAGAGTGGAGAATTTTTAGCTATGACGAAAATTCAAGAAAAAAAAAAATGACAAAAATTATTCATGAAATTAATTAAGTTATTGCTTCTCGTTAACCTTACATTTCTGCATTGTTAACATAATGTGAAATTGAAAATATTAATGAAAACAAAAATTGAACGCCGAGAACACTTACGTCGTCTTTCAATGTCATGACCAAAAGGACTGAAAATCAGACAACCGAAATGGACTCGACCATCTCAATTCTCTACTCTGTTTTTTGTAGGTTAGGTGTTCTGAACACTTGATAGTTTCTCAAATTTATGATGAGGAGAGGACGGCTGTGATCTTGTTTTTGGTATTTTTAGAAGATTATTAGGTATGTTTTAATTATTTTTTCATAAGGACAATAGAAATGAATTTTTGTAAATTATTTGGTAATGTCATAATGTTAATTGTTTTAGATGGAAATAAAAAGCCCTGATGAGGAGCACTTCTGGTGCTCGAAATATTGGCAAATCAGATTGAATTATTGGAATTTTTTGTAGTATTTTTTCTTTTGCTTTTGTGACCGCATAATGGCCCTTGGAGGAGTGTTTTTATAATATTTTTTTTTTTTCGAAGTAAACAAGGGAACAACTGCACAGAGCACACTGCGACACTCAGCGGACTACCCCAGAATGATTCAGGCAGCGTTTAAGAGGCCGCGGGAGTAAAAAAAAACTCCTGAAATGCGGGGAAAACTTTGCTCCACGAATTCTTCGCCAAGAAAGCATGGAAAATTATGAAATATACTTTAATTCGTTATTTTTTCACTCACCGGGTGAAACGAGATGAGGATGCCCGGAAGAGAATAAATAATTTTTTTTAATGTTTAAACATACGAGGTGGTTGACAGATCCTCGGGCCGCCATCTTGGAGTGAAGGGAAGGGGTATCCAAGTAAGATGGCGGCAGGGGGATCTGTCAACCACCTCGAATGTTTAAACATTAAAAAAAATTATTTATTCTCTTCCGGGCATCCTCATCTCGTTTCACCCGGTGAGTAAAAAAATAACGAATTTTTTAAAGTATATTTCATAATTTTCCATGCTTTCTTGGCGAAGAATTCGTGGAGCAAAGTTTTCCCCGCATTTCAGGAGTTTTTTTTTACTCCCGCGGCCTCTTAATTTAAATATCTTTTGTTCTTTGTTTTTTGACAAAAAAAAAGTTGTCCTTTGACATTTGTCTTATGGTATTCATCTACTGTTGAAAAACTATATATATTTGTCCTTTGATAATAAAAAACAATTATTAGTCCTTTGATTGGAGAGGAAAAAAAAGGAGTTTGATTTTAAAAAAATGGGAAAAAAATCCTTTAATTAAAAAAAAAATGAAAAAAACAATTGTCCTTTGACATTTGGCACATGGCATCATCCTAGCGTTAAAGAAAAGTCCTTTGATTAAAAAAAACTCATCACTCCTTTGAAAAAAAAATGAAAAATGAAAAAAAAAATTGTCCTTTGACATTTGGCACATGGCATCATCCCAGCGTTAAAAAAAAGTTCTTTGATTAAAAAAAACTCATTACTCCTTTGAAAAAAAAAAAGTCCTTTGATTTTAAAACAAGTAGGCCATCCCCCATGCGGCTGGTGTTAAGCATTGAAAGAAATGCGTTATGTACTATTATTCTTTTATTATTATTTATAATTGTTATATTATGTTTCTCTTTTTTTTCTACCAATTTTATTGGCAGTAAGCTTCCTGACGAACAATTGATTGGTAAATGATGAGCACATTTTTTCTGTAAAATTTCTTGGCTATCAATTTACCATTTCTTTCCTATGATTTTTTTATTCGCTGAAGAAAACACAATATGAAAATTCACAAAATTCATCGAGAACTCCTGTTGGAAAAATCTCCACAAAATATTTGTTGGAGAACAAACTCTGTCGAGAAAAATTGAATACAAATTCGTGAATTTGAAGCAAAACAAGCAGCGTAGACACCTATGCGGCAGAAGCCGTGTAACCGTTACTTTACGCGTTGATATTTTTTTTTTACATTTTATTCTACCAATTCCATTGGTAGTAAGCTTCCGAATGGTCGTTTTCTTGAATATCACAAAAGCTACTCAACCGATTTCTATTTCAAGGTGGTATGTTGATTTTTCCGAAAATTGGAATCCGTACAATGATTTTGAACGAAAAACTGTAAGATTGAAATTCTTCAAAAACTTTCTATGAAGGAGTATACTTGTTTCGATTCATTGAGATGAAGAACACATACTTCGGAAATATTCAACTCTTTGATGAAATTTATTTATATAAAAACTTGAATATTTCCCGAACCATTGAGTCATTTGAGCTCATCCAAAGTACAAACCTTCAATATTATGAGAGCTATAATCAGACCAAATTTCAACTTCCTATGTTCGTTTTTTCTCAAGTTATGGCGCGTGCAAGAATTGAAGAAGCAAAAAAACGGAAAAACTGCAATATCTCGAAAACTTTCTATGAACAGGTATACATATTTTGATTGGTCTAGTTAGTGACTGTTGAGACGAGTATTTTGAAAAAAAAAAATCACAATCGGTCCCATAGTTTTCGAGATATTCAACAAAGTAGTTTTACACTCAAAGTCGAATATCTCCGGAACTACTGGTCCGATTGCGTCCAAACAAAATAGCAACCTTTATAATTATAAGGTCTAAAATCATACCAAGTTTCAACTTTTTATCTCGAATATTTCTCAAATTATCGTGCGTACAAGGATTTGAGGCAAAAAATAGAAAAAGCGCAATAACTATGTTAATTTTACATCCCCAGAAAAAATTATATTGTTAAAAAAGATACTTTTATGACGAATATTTTAAAGAAAAAAAAATCGATACCTTGTATCATTTTTGAGATATTGAAGAAAAACGATTTTTCGAAAAACGGCTATATTTCAGGAAGAAATAGACCGATCAAGCTGAAATTTTGCACAGACTTTCATCCAACTAATATCTATCAATGGTCAGAATTTCAAATTTTTAGCAATAACTTTTGCCCTTTTTATTGCTTCCGAATGGAAGCATTATAATCGTGCGATTTTGAGAATTTCTAATTTTGATTGGAAATGATGCAGAATGTCATGAAACGTGGAGAAATGATGTTTTTAGAGTCATGTCTGTCTGTATGTATGTGACAATTTGGGTTTTGGGTAATCTATTTTTAGAAAATTTAACATAAATACGGTAAAATTTCTTAGTAAAAATCTGAAATTTTGGCACATGGTACCTATGAATATACTCAACTTTGTCGCGAAGTTTCAGTCCGATCGGTCAAGTAGTTCCTGAGATATAACGGTTTGTTTGAATTTCGTTTTTCCTCAATATCTCAGAAACTACTGCACCGATTTCAATTTTTTTTTTTCAAAATACTTAACTCGATGGCCTCTATCTATATCAATAAAAATATATATACCGGTTCATACAAAGTTTAGGAGATATCATCATTTTTCTGTTTTTCCAAAAAAAATCTTGTACGCACGATAACTTGAAAAAAAATGATGTCAGCGAGTTGAAATTTGGTACGATTATAGCTCTCATAATAGCAAAGGTTCGTATTGTGAATGGGCATAATCGACTAAGTGGTTCCTGAGATAATCAACTTTTTGTAAAAATATGTTTTATCAAGTATCTCACAAACTACTTAACGGATTTGATTTTTGTTTTTTTCAAAATACTCGTCTCAACAGTCACTAACTAGACCAATCAAAATATGTATACCTGTTCATAGAAAGTTTTCGAGATATTGCAGTTTTTCCGTTTTTTTGCTTCTTCAATTCTTGCACGCGCCATAACTTGAGAAAAAACGAACATAGGAAGTTGAAATTTGGTCTGATTATAGCTCTCATAATATTAAAGGTTTGTACTTTGGATGAGCTCAAATGACTCAATGGTTCGGGAAATATTCAAGTTTTTATATAAATAAATTTCATCAAAGAGTTGAATATTTCCGAAGTATGTGTTCTTCATCTCAATGAATCGAAACAAGTATACTCCTTCATAGAAAGTTTTTGAAGAATTTCAATCTTACAGTTTTTCGTTCAAAATCATTGTACGGATTCCAATTTTCGGAAAAATCAACATACCACCTTGAAATAGAAATCGGTTGAGTAGCTTTTGTGATATTCAAGAAAACGATCATTCGGAAGCTTACTACCAATGGAATTGGTAGAATAAAATGTAAGAAAAAAATATCAACGCGTAAAGTAACGGTTACACGGCTTCTGCCGCATAGGTGTCTACGCTGCTTGTTAGTGGAATAATTCTGAAAAAAAATCGTCACATAATGGCATTTGCACACACATACATACAGACATTTTTCAAAAACATCATATCTTCACGTTTCATAACATTCCCCATCATTTCCAATCAAAATTAGAAAAAGTCAAAAAATGGCTGTCGCAATGCTTCCCGTCGGGAAGCAAAAATGGAAAAAAGTCCTTTGATTTAAAAAAACAAGAAAAAAGTCCTTTAATTAAAAAAAAATGAAAAAAAAATTGTTCTTTGACATTTGTCACATGGCATCATCCTACCGTAAAAAAAAGTCCTTTGATTAAAAAAAACTCATCAGCCCTTTGACAAAAAAAAAATTATTAGTCCTTTGATTTAGAAAAAAAGGAAAAAAAAATTGTCCTTTGAAATTTGTCTCGTGACAGAAAAAAAATTCGCCTAAAATCAACAAAAGAATGGAAAAGAAGAAAAAATTTAATAAATCATTTTTAAAAATTAATTAAAAGGAAAAAAAATTAATAAAAAAAAAAAATAATAATAATAAATAAGATCCCAAATGCATCTTAGCCTTAAGATGAAAAAACAATCAATCAATCAATCAATCAATCAATCTTAGATTGAGTCATATTTGAGTACTTAAAAATTGGGTCATTTTGATCTTAAGAATCGGATAAATAGTATATTATGTCATTAGGCCGATAAAGTATTCATTGGCGAATGTGACTTTATAATCCGAGCCGAAGGCGAGGATTATAATCACATTCGTCAATGAATACTTTATTGGCCGTTGAACATATACAATTTTTTGTTACGAGGCCCGAAAACCGCGTTCTAACCGAACGAAGTGAGGTTAGAAACGCGTTTTATCGGGACTAGTGACAAAATGGATCTTAAAAATGGCCAGGGCCCTACGAACAGCAAACTTTCAAGGCTAATATCTTCTATACTGATGGTCAGAATGACGCAAAATTTCAAGAGAAGAAGAATCACATATATCTCGTATAAATTTCAATAAATCAGTAAGAAAACCAATCCACGCGACAACTACTTCAATCATAAAAGAGAACGATTCGGAAGCATGTTACCAATAAGAGTGAAATTGAATCATCTTGTTTTACGTTTTTGCATTCACGATCCCTTCTTGAATAATATTAATCTATTTGTCTGTATTTACCTCGAACTTGAGAGTAGAATTTGGGGGAATTTTCGGTGGGGAACCAGCCTTTCCATAGGCTTTCTCTGGGGCACAAATGAACAATGCGACCTCGCCTTTTTTCATGGTAGCAACACCAATGTCCCACGCCTGGATCACCTCACCACGTCCAAGATTGAAGGTGAAAGGATCGTTTCTGTCTTTGCTCGAGTCGAACTTGGTCCCATCAAGGAGTGTCCCTGTGTAATGAACCGTTACTTTACATCCTGTGCTCGGCGTTTCCATTCCTCCTCCCTCTTTGATAATCTCCTTCAGGACTCCTTCATTTTTCTCAGGACTGATGTCCATTGCCATAGTTCTAAATAACCCAAGAATACAGATTCAGACGGAAACTCAAAATTACTCTGATATGACAATGTTCCAATTCAATGACGAATGAAAAAATTCAAGAGCAAACTCTAGAACTTCCGAGATGAACTCTATTGAAATTCCCAATAGGGCTCACACGGGAATCGAGTCGTTAAATTTTAACAAATTATGGCATGAAATGTGGGATAATGTCAAAAAATGACAAATCTCATAAATTTTAATGAAATATATTCGATTCTGTCAGAGATTTTGTCATGATTTTTCGTCGAAAGATACCATATCATGTCAAGTAGAAGAAACAATATGAGATTTTTACATTTTTTTGATCATTTTTCCTCTGAAACTATCATTTTTCGCTATAGTATGTTGATAGTTTTCATCATAATTCAACACATTGCCAGATATCATTCAATGCCACAATCTCTCAGCAAACGACTATTTTTGTCGTAATATGATATTCTTTGAACGTCATTTTCTGTCCTATTTCAGCCCGTTATAAACTGCTAGAATTGGTCAGAATCTATGATGTTGTAATTTTTGAAGTGAAACTTCTATAGGCGCCCTGGAGTGAATCCAATTTACACGCAAACTCCTATGTAAGGAAAAACGATGCATGTTGGGGAGGGGGAACAGAACGGTGCGATGAGGAACGAGAAGAGGTGCCCATCGCACCACCGAATAGAAACGTCATTAAAAGTGCATTAGATACAGTTCCACCCGGTGCATTAAGTAGCGCTGTAAGCAACGTCTGACTCGTGTCGACAGCCAGCTGTTTTTCAGTATTGTCTGTTGAATCATATGCATTTGCCAAGCGTGATTCTTCTTTTCATCAGTTTGCTATCAGTTTTCATTAGTTTTACTAATATTTGATAAAGTCTATTGTATTCTATGAAATGGATACAAGTGATATTTTGTTTATGATTTAATAACAATTTGAATTTTCATGTTACTAAATTGTTCTAAATTATCAACCTTGAATTTATACTGACGAGATTGGCCGTGCATGCTACGCACGCACCTTCTCATCATCTCCTATAACGCAACAGCTGACGTCCCGCAGCGTGCGTCACGTTAAACGGCACAACCGTCTGTATATCGAGAAATGAAGATATTCAACGCTTCTCTAGTGTATTTTATAATGTGTACAAGTTGCGAAAATTAGTAAAACATTCATCAAAGAACATCAAGTGATTTTCTAAAAAACCATTGTTTAGCAGTATTTATCAGGGACCGAGAACAAAAGTCCAGAGAAATCTACAATTTTGTCACTCGGTCCGTAAGGCGACGGCCATAAAACCTAGCCTACGAGCTAAATAACAAAAAATATTGTTCGCCACTTGGCCGCAATCAACTTTTCTGGCGATTGTATTTGTAATCCTCGGCTTCGCCTCGGCCTACAAACTCACAATCGCCAGAAAAGTTCTTCACGGCCTAAGTGACGAAATCTACTATCTCGTAGTTGAGTTCTCAGGAACACTCGAAAAACAAAACCTAAACGCGAACAAAAGTATCTGAACAGTTCTCGAGAAGAACAAAATGAGAACAAAACTATCGAGACGTTCGCATGAGGAACAAAAGTAAAAACTCAATTTTGGTCGATGCGACTACCTAGATTGAAGGCGTAGAACACAATTGCTGAGAGCCACTGTCGTACCTTTTCCAGGCAGTGAATAAGTTTTAATCCAGTCAAATAAGAACATTTTTTGGGCTGAAATCGAAGATGATACCAAAACTCTCATAGTATATGGATGAAAATTATTCTATCCGATGTAGAAAAATAGTGGAAAACACATATCAAGTTTTTGAGATTCGAGGAAATTGTTGAAAAAAAAAACTGAGTGTGTCAAGCTTACGCTTAATCGTGCGACTAGGGATGGGCGATATCGTATCGATACTCCAAAGATCGATATTTTTTTGGTGAAAATCGATTTTTTTTTGTCGATTCTGAAAAATGACGACAATCGATATTTCGATTTTATTTTCGCGATATCGAGGTTTTGAATTTTTTTTGTTTCACATCAAAAAGACCAGCACAAGCACTTTAAGGTTAGTGCGCGCCTAGGTATGTTTTTCAACGCAACTTTTCCCGCGCATACACTCCGCCATGTTAAAGCCAAATCTATATAGCGGGCGACCTCATGCAAGCAGCCCATAGAAGGAGATCAAATGTGTCATTGTCTTGCGTTTGATCTAAAAAAACATCGAATTGCACTGTAATTAGCAGAAAATGGACATTCATCGTAAGTAAATGTAGTGGAAATTTACACAGTAAATATTTATCATCTTTTCTACTACGAAAAACATTTTCCAACTGTCATGTGAGTGAATTTTCAGAAGACCCAATTGACCCTAACCAAAGATTTTTGGTCTACTTCAAAATTAATTGTGATGGAGAGATCTTTACTGGGCGAAATTTGGATCGAAACACATACATTCAATTAAAATGTACGTGAGAATTATGAGAAAAAGTTGATTATTTAACTCAAAGACATGATTTGCCAAAAAATGTTGAACAATTCCATTCATAATTTCAGACAATAAAAAGTTCACACTGCAATACATCAGAGACATGATCTCCAAAGGAGACTTATCAGTGCCAGAAAGAGTAAATGGTGATCCGGGTGAAATTGACTGCCTTTGGATGAGCATAGATGATGTTGCTTATCAGCTAATCTACTGCACTGAAGAAGGAATTATGCCTGATGAAACGGCTCCACGAGATTTTCTTCGGAATGAGAGTGACAATGAGGGGCACTCGTCCGCTGGGTCATATTCACCAGTCCCTGAGCAAGCTCGGAAAGATAGTCATAAAAAACAACTTGAGGATCACCTGAGAAATAAAGTAATCCCAGAAATTCAGACTCGACGAACAATCCAAATCAATGGACCTACGGTGGCCCCAGGATCTCAAACTTGTTTGGTAACTGCTCAGAGGATAGAAAAAACATCACAGAAGGGGGAAAGAGGAACACAGGATGATGATGGTCGCCAGCAAGCCTCAGACAGTGTCCAGCACGGTAGAGTAGTCGTTGAATGGTTCGTAAAAGAGGATGAAAGCTCAAAGAGATGTACACTCTGTAATACCCTTGTGCATACGAAAGGAAACACTACCAACTTGTAGTCTCATTTACGTCGTGCTCACCCCATCCATCACGCTCAAGCCAAAAAAAAAGTAGACGAACAGAGTAAATTGAACTCTGCAAAATCAGCGACGAAGCGCAAATCTGACCAATTGCAAGGCAACAATGCACCCGTGAAACGACTGAAAAAAAAGGTACATTATTCATTCTCATCAAATTTTAAATGATATGCCCTCAGCTCAGATATAACTAAAACATCGATTATCTGTTGTCATTCTGTTTAGGACTTGAAAATCGACGACCTGATGAAGGGTATATCGTCTTTGGCTGGTAAGTTGATATGGTGATAAAAATTAGTCTACTCCAGACATGATAATTCTCATAATAATTCATTGAATTTAAAATCACAGCAGGCGGGTCCTTGGCTGCTAGAATTATGGATTCACTGCTTTACTGGTTAGCTACGGACCGACTACCTCTACGGACTGTGGAAAAAGAAGGATTTCTGGACTTTATGAAGACAATGCTACCCAATTACGATGTTCCCAGTCGAAGAACGGTGACTCGTGCAATAGAAATTCGACAGAAAGAGGTCGAGGAGAAGCTGAAGAAACAATTTGCCTCAGTTACATCTCATGTCATAACATGTGATGTTTGGACTGATGTTACCAAACAGAGTTACTTAGGAGTGACTGACCACTTTTTAGGTCCTGATCTAAAACTAAAAACGGCAGCACTAACAGTTGAACCACTCCATGAGAGACACACAGGTGAAAACATAGCTGAGGTTCTCTCACAATGTCTTGAGTCACGACGGAAGTGAAACTTAGAAAAGAGAGAGAGAACGTTCGTCAGTGGCTCCCTCACCTCAGTAAGCGAATACGGCACTGATCTCTATACTAACTGGATAGACTATCCTGTGAGACACTGGAGGGACAAATTGAACGTTCAGCCAGCGCCTCCGCATCGTGGTAAGGTACTAAGCGCTACGCTAGTGCGCTTGCGTGACCATAAGACATATAGTGGGGGGGGTGAGTAATTTGACCTAGAAATGTTCGGGAATGTCCTGGTCACTTTTCTGATTTTGCACGAAATGGAGTGAAAAGATCAATGAACGAATCTTGATTTTCAGCAACTGAAAAAATTAGTTCAGAAATAATCAAAATTTATTTTTTTGGGCAGTCAAACTATTTTCCAATAATCTAATTGCCTGTTTTATTTCATTAAGCTCACCACTAGTAAAATAAAACTCAACATTTTATCACATTTCTCATTAAGGCTAAGTGCACAGTCTTTGGTCATTCACATAGGATTTGAAGTATCACACATGTTTTAAGTTTAACATGAATAAGTAAGAGAGAAAAAATCACAATAGAGGTGAATGACAAACGTTTACGATTCAAAATTTAGTAGTATCGAACTTTGATAATCTCTTTGAAAAGGCATCAACTTCTTAAAATTCCACTATAAATTATTTACAATCATTTAAAAAATAACTTTGGTGAGACGCTCTTAGAGCACAGTCGTATCAGGTACAGTGAATGATACATTCAATCGAAATAAAAAAGTCATTGAAATCATTGAAATGATCCTGGAGTTCAGGGAAGAGTTCCTTTTTTGATAAAATTAATTCTTTGTAGGCTGAATTAGCCAGGACAGCAGGGAAATTCGGCTCCATTGGTGGCATTCCCATGTTACCGTTGCTTACCTATGGAAAGACAGTTGTTTCCATTCAGTGGATGTTTTCTTACAATATTCACACTGAACCATTTCTATCACTGTTAGAATTTTCGGGGTTATGGGACCAGAAAAATTACACAGTTAAATAATCATGCCTACTCCTGAACGTTCTGGCCGCGCAAGCGCATTGAGACGGTACGTAGTTCCTTGACCACCTAACGGAGGCGCTGGATGACTATTCAAATCTCGTGGCTTTCAACGGGCTTGGCCCATAAGAATAGTCTATCCAGTTAGTATAGAGATCAATGGGATACGGTGAGAGAGCGACAGTGAACGGTGAGCGGTGGTGGGGGTTCCCAGGGGTCTGGTTACCCCCACCTCGCTATGACGTTTTTTCGTAACGGTCTTGAGTCGGTTTTACTCCGATCGTCGAAAATCCATGACGCGCGTAAAGAAGTTTCACTTCAATAAAAACTTGAAAAAAATCGTCCGCACGGCCTTTTTTGCTTTACGCCGTCCAAACCACATCAGATACACTGACAAGTCATAGGACGTAATTTGTAGAGGATTAAATTTCCTATAAAAAAGTTCGTGGGGGCATATTTCTATCTACAAGCGTTGAGCTTCCAAACGCGCTCAGAGTTCAAGCGCGTGAGAGTTGTTTTTTCGTCGCCACCGGAGAGTACATCTCAATTACAAAGTGCAAATTACAAGGGAAAAATTCAAGAAAAAAATCTGAAAAAATTCAGGAGATATCTTGACTATCTACAGAATGCTTCCACGCGAGGAAAAATTTTTAAAATCATTTTTTGAATTTTTAATCTTCCTAAATTTTTAACTTTTTTTGATTTTCCACCTATACTTTATCATTTACCACAAGAATAGGCCATTGGGAATGATTCTGAATTTTTCCATATTTTTAATGTTGTTTGTCGACGTCCATTTTCAATAAATAAAGGAACTAGTGGTGCGTTGTTAGTCGCTTGCAAGCTCGCTCCCATAGGGAGTGTGACCCGTTCAGGCCAAAAAAAAACTCCCCGGTTCGTCAGAATTGCCTTAGGATCTCCTAGGCCTTATTATGAAAAAATAAAATGGAAAATAAATAAATACAAGTAGGCGGCAGCGACATGAGGTTATAGATTTGTAACTACACATTTGCGACTGTGGAGTTTGTCAATTTTACGTGTGCATTTTTTTTCGCCATCGATCAATTGATGGAGCGCTTCCAAATGGTCCTTTCAATCCTTTTCGCGTATTATCCCCTATTAAAAAATCCAGTGTAACGATTTTTGAAGCCCCTATTCCGCTATTCTACCTTGACTTAGTATAGTATGTATAGCATAGTATGATTAGTATAGTACTATACTACACTGTACATACTATTCTATGCATACTATACATACTATACTATACATACTATACAATGCATATTATACTATGCATACCATACTATACATACTATACTTATACATACTATACTATGCGTTCTAGACTATACATACTATACTATACATACTATACATACTATTCTATGCATACTATACTTATACATACTATACAATGCATATACTATTCTATGCATACTATAGTATTACTTTTTTTCATAACATATTTTTGTACACTGTTACCATAGATAGTGGTAATTGTAAATGTACTCTATTTTCATAAAACTTTTGAAGATTTTTTGAAATATGATAAAATTATTTCATATGAAGCAAATAAAAATACAAAGAAGGCCCCTCAAACAAGGATGACGCGCGCGCAGCGCGCGCATAGTTCTAGTTATAGTGAATGTTTTGCATTCCCTATCTCGAAAGTTGAATATCTCCGAAACCACCTGTCCGATTGAGTTGATTTTAAATACCAAACATTACGATCATGAGAGTCACCTTCATGCCAAATTTCAAGTTGATATCTCCATTTTTTCAAAAGTCAGCGTGTTTATAAGAATTTTCCACAAAAAACGGAAAATTGGCCATATCTCTAAAACTTTGCATCGACCGGTATATATATCCTGGTTAATTCAGATAGTAAACGACGAGACGAACATCTTCAAAAAAAAAAAAAAAGCGAATAGGTTTGGTCATTTCTGAGATATTCACGAAAAACCATTTACGAACAAATCACTATTCCTCAAAAACTACTTAATCGATCGAGCTGAAATTTGGCACAGAATTAGCTCCAACTAATACCAACAATCTGACAAAATTTCAGATTTTTCGGAAATGATTTTCTCAATTAATTGGTCAATTTAAGAAAAAGTGACCCCCGAGTGGACACGCGAACAGACAGACATTGACTTCAAACTTCGTATTTTTACGTTTCAAACCATTCTACATCATTTTCAGCAAAAATTAGAAAACTTAAAAATGGGTCGATGACGATGCTTCCATTCAGAAGCAAAAAAAAGTATTAAATTCCCTCGAGAGTTTTTACTTTTTTTTTTTCCTCTCATTTCCTCATTCCAGTCAAACGAATTTTTCTCGTTAACAGTGTAAAATGATAACGGTAGGGATCGAACCTGTCCACTGCAAGGACTCTCTGGATAAAAGGGAGAAAAATGAAGAAGGAGATTGAACAGTAGAAAAAGGGGGGGACAACTGGTGGGGTTGAAACACGATTCCAGGGATCTAGGGGGTGAATACCATCGAGGCCTTGTGGGCATTTTTTTTTTAATAGCTTCCCATATGAGTAGATCGAGGGCTCGTATTCCTTCTAAATCCCTCTCACTCTATTTCTTTCTCATGTTTCGAGGGTATTACTTTTTAAAATTAATAAAATACCTTTAAATTAATTAAACAAAATTAATCCAAAGGTATTGAAAATTTCTTCTCAATAGAATATCTCCAACATTCATCTAATAAATATTTATTTACTCAAATTTCTTTTTTTTTAAATCCTTCTTTCAATTAATTTCCATGTGCTATAGGGAGCTACTCATGATTTTTCTTTGATGTGGTTTTGAGGAGGAATGCGAGGTAAAAGAAGAGATAGATAGATTACAGAAGTTGTTGAGGTGTATGTGAGCACCTGAGGGTACATGTACCCACTTTACCACGGTACTAGTACTCGTGCCAAGTTCACAGACGGGACCTTCTTGAGGACATGTGAAACTCAACTCCTCTTGGATTTTTTTTTCAACCCCCCCCCCCCCCCCCACCTACTACTTCTTTCACCAACTCATCTAAGCCTACTCGGTGGAGTCTTTGAACACCGCTTTACGCAGAGGGGTTTACAGGGTTGCGCCCACTGAAGAGAGTATTTTTAATTTCCCAACCCGAAGGGAGGAAGTTATTGTAATGACCCCGAAAATTGAAAATTGATTTTTCACCATATCTCCACGTTTCAAGGTCTCCGCAATCGTTCTGGACCATTTTTGAAAAGATGTCTGTGTGTGTGTGTGTGTGTGTGTGTGTGTGTGTGTGTGTGTGTGTGTGTGTGTGTGTGTGTGTGTGTGTGTGTGTGTGTGTGTGTGTGTGTGTGTGTGTGTGTGTGTGTGTGTGTGTGTGTGTGTGTGTGTGTGTGTGTGTGTGTGTGTGTGTGTGTGTGTGTGTGTGTGTGTGTGTGTGTGTGTTACCCTGTATGTGCACACAATTTATCGCCAACGTTTTTTCGTGAACGAATAGTCCGATTCAAATTATTTTTTTCTTAATCGATGCGTCTCCATGTATTCTAGAGCTGATTAGATTTTGAATTTAATTGATTCAGTGGTTTGATTATTATTAACAATTGAATTTTCGAAATTTGTATAAAATGGCCCTCACAGGTGAACCATGGGAGATAGAACAAAAATTCATAATGAAAATTTGTTGGAAATTTCATGAGAAAGAAATCTTATCTCATATAAATTTTTTGTATCTCCTTTAGTTTTCGAGATAGGAGCACGGATTATGGACGATTACGATTCCTCTGGCCCCACGATCTAACATATGTTTTCCGAATTATTTTTTATCAGGAATTCGGAAAAAATAATGAAAAAATTTCATCTCAATTATTTATCAAGATATCGACAATTTCATTCGGAGTTCATCTTTCACATTACCAGAGGAAACAAATACCATACCACGTCTATATCAGTTCAATGTCGTACAAGAAATAATGACGAAAATGGCGGGAAGTTATTGTTGCGACCCACTCAACGGGTCACACTCACTCCGGCACCACTATTAAATATGCGTATTTCTAATTAATCGCATCCACAATGGGAGCGAGCGAAACGAGCAACAAAGCATTGGGTCCACTAGTTCTTATCTCTTTCTCTTTATTTTCATGATTTTTTTCTACCTCTCTTCCATAGATATCTTGGAGTTTTCAAGTTCTTTGAATTTTCTTCTATCAGAGAGCGCGCGAGGCCTTTGAGAATTGAAGACAGGTGTGTTTTTAATTAGCTGCGGATAAATATTCTGTTTGGAGATTTTTTTTCCTGTGTTCTCATCCATTGTTATTGTTTTTTTTTTTTTTTTCGAGTAAATTGATGAAAAATTAACAAATTAATGATTTCAGGTTTCTTCAAAGAACTGTTGGCAGCCTCGAAAAAAGGATTTCACGAGATGTTTAAGAAGACTTATGGCATTCTTTATGAACAGAATGCTCATGTATTCACGGATTTGTTCAAGGAACTGGAAAATTACTATACTAAAGGAATTGTTAGTTGAAACGAATTTATCATCTAGTTTTTGATGAATATCTTTGAATCTAAAGGAGATCGCGAAATTTGTGAAAAAACCTTTTCTGTAGAGCAAAGTGAGATCTACAAAAAAGGTGTGTTTGAAATGAAGCTTAATTTTTGCCGTGGATGTGGGTGGTGTAATAGGTGTTTCTTATAAATTAAGTGAATTGAGAAACTCCAAATTCTTTAAAACTGTTTCTGGTTTATTCTGTGGTTTGCACCACTCGTTCACTTGAAATATTACACTTATTTACAGTTGATGCGTTCAAAATGACTCGAAATAATAATAATTGAAAGAAAAGTTAATAGTGGACTGTATAGTCGTTGAATTGCACTGAATTACTCAAAAGAAACTATTTCTCGGAAAATAACTGATCTAATGACCTTGACTGACTAAACTGATAATTATAATGTTCTTCAAATATAGAATTAACTGTATTTAATTTGCTGATCTTCTTTAAACTGATAAACAATTGAGATTCTCTGAGTTAATTGAATATCGCTATTGCTATTGCTATTACTCTGACTGCTTCAACTGCTAAGAGAATACTTCTTGCTCTCACGATAGCTAGAGAACGACTAATAATGTATCTTAACGCTTCAATAGCTGATTGACGACTATACTTATTCCTTCAAAGGTTGAATAACGACTCTTATTGGGGGGGTTGAGCGTCTTCTAGATGTTCTGACCGTTGACCCGAGGGGTCTCGAATTTACCCGAGGATTTTCGATGATTTATTCAATTTTATTCTCTCAAAATTCCCTTAAATTTATCTACGTTTCAAACAGGTGTTTATGAAAAATTTTCTATCTCGCTTGGATTTCGAGATATCAAACAGAAACTAATATCAAAGTGAAGTTCATTTTGAATAAATTGGAAGGAATAGGTTTATTTTAACTTCTGAACCTTTGATATTCATTATTCAGGTCAATTTGGACGACGCAATGGACAATTTCTTCAACACTCTTTACCAGAAGATGTTCACAGTTCTCAACGGTCAATACAACTTTGATGACAAATATTTAGAATGCGTTGGCAATCACATGAAAGAGATGCAACCGTTTGGTGATGTACCGTAAAATCTGGGTGTGCAGATTAAGAGATCATTTATAGCAACACGAGCTTTCAGCCAAGCACTTACAGTAGCTGTTGATATATTGAAGAACATGCAGACGGTGAGTTATCAATAATGGATGTTTACCCATTTTGTGAAAATCTAATTTTTTCATGAAGAAAAATAAATCTTAAAATTTTCCTTCGACTAACAATCGTAACAAGTCCCTAGACAGATTAAACTCAAGCCATAACCTCTGTTTACAAAGCCACTGGGTACAGACTGTATACGAATGTTATTTAATACATAATGAAACCCCGGGTTCAGTTGATTATGTGACCTGAATTACAATAAATGTCGGGTATATATCACACGAACCGATGTAATCTATAACGCTCTGTGTACATTCACCTGTACCCTTTGGAGTGAGCGAATTGTCGAGACCCAATTGCCTGCCCCGGGGGCTAGAGTTTGAAGCACCACTTCATTTCTTTTTTTTCCAATTTTACAACTTGTAGTGACATTTACAGGGAGGGCAACTCCTGGTGATCATGATTGAGTGGTTAATACTATTTTCCCTCTCTATGTCTACGAAACCGTACGCGCGCAATCTTGTGCGTCTCGATATAATCAAATATATATATATATACCAGACGAAAACATATTCATTATGCATTAAACCCGTCCATTTATTCAATTCTCAAGTGCTCGAGACATTTTTTTAAATGAATTATTTCCTTCTTCAATCCAATGGATTTAAAAAAAACAGCTCAAGGCATCACCAGAGTGTGCAGCGGCTCTAACCAGAATGACAGCTTGTCCCTCATGCAGTGGGATACCCGGTAATGTACTAGCATGCGGTGACATGTGTGCCAACGTCATGAAGACGTCTTGCTCAACATACTGCACTCGACGCTGAATGGAATCATTTTGTCGGTAAGTTCATTGTTAATTCGGTGCACAATATATATTTTTTTTAATCATCATAAATCATTGGAAAAATGTCAGTTCAATTGTTGATTGATATTAGTTAATTCATGACATTGTTTGATTAATAAATTTTGAGAAAACGATTTACGCGTTCTCGTTCCTCTGAATTATGGTAATGAGTA
This sequence comes from Coelinius sp. EB29, assembly GCA_035578325.1. Lineage (NCBI taxonomy): Eukaryota > Metazoa > Arthropoda > Insecta > Hymenoptera > Braconidae > Coelinius > Coelinius sp. EB29. The sequence continues at coordinate 3,722,910 of JAOZGT010000013.1, read as the reverse complement.
ATTATCATCGTGACTCACTGCTTAATGTGTAAAATTTTTTGTGTAATATCAAATTAATCCCAATTATACTCTCGAAATGAAAAATTTTGTTGTTTAATAGTAAAACCTAACAGAAGTCAATTTTTCACGTTTTCTTAAAACGCATTATCTCGATAACGAGTGATTTTAGAGAAAAATGTCAAAAGACATTGTTTGAAATGAAGCTTAATTGTTGCCGTGGATGTGGGTGGTGTAATAGGTATTTCTTATAAATTAAGGATGTTCTGCCTAGATTACAACGGGGGGGTGAGCTGTAGGGGGAAGGTAGGGTTTTGTGGGGAATTCCAACCCCTGAAGACGAAAAAATGAAATTTTAAATTACCCCATTGAGGTTAAATTTGGTCACTTTTATGGTGTCATTATATTCCTCATTTTCCTAATAAATATTCATTCTTTTTCCTAATAAATATTCATAGGATCAATCAAAAAATTTCCGATAATCGATTTAATAATTTCTGAAAAAAACATAAATCTAGTCGTTAACAGCGGCAACGTTGGGAACTAGAGAAATTTGGTAACACGGGCTGGTACCATTGGTTGACTAGGCCACACTCGGCTGTAAACGTTTATTCATTCCCCAGATACCCCAGATTTGTATTTTGCGCGCTGCCCCTCTCTCGTTGAAAGTGTCGCGACGTTGTCGTACTTTCCAGCTGCGCGCGCAAGAAAGGTAAATTTTCGCCTATTTTGCCATTTTTTATTACTAATTATTAGTCTGGGGGATGCGTAAGAATATAACGTTTTTCCGTGACATAACGATTGACCTATAGCCAGAGTTTCATTACGCTAGACCCATTTTTCATCGATTTCACTAACTTTTCGTGAATTTTACATAAGAACACGTGTTAAATTGATATTTTTTAAAAAATCATAACTTTATTATGCAGCTCGCAGGAGAGCTGAAATTTTGCATGTGGTTCTTCAATAGATTGAAGAATCTTACAAAAAAATTTCATCAACTTCTTATATTTCCTTATAATGTCCAAAATGTAGGCAGAACATCCTTAAGTGAATTGAGAAACTCCAAATTCTTTAAAGCGGTTTCTGGTTTATTCTGTGGTTTGCACCACTCGTTCACTTGAAATATTTACACTTAGTTACAGTTGATGCTTTCAAAATGACTCGAAATAATAATAATTGGAAAGAAAAGTTAATAGTGGACTGTATAGACATTGAATTGCACTGAATTACTCAAAACAAACTATTAATTGGAACATGACTGAACTAATGACCTTGACTGAATTAAACTGATAATTAATAGGCTTCAAATATAATTAAACTGAAGTTAAGTAGCTGATTTTCTTTAGACTGATGAACAATAGAGATTCTCTGAGTTAATTGATTATGACTTTATAAATCGATACTATTGCTATTACTCTGACTGGTTCAAATGCTAATAGAATACTTCTTGCTCTCACGATAGCTAGAGAACGACTAATAATGTATCTTAACGCTTCAATAGCTGATTGACGACTATACTTATTCCTTCAAAGGTTGAATAACGACTCTTACCGGGGGGGTTGAGCGTCTTCTAGATGTTCTGACCGTTGACCCGAGGGGTCTCGAATTTACCCGAGGATTTTCGATGATTTATTCAATTTTATTCTCTCAAAATTCCCTTAAATTTATCTACGTTTCAAACAGACATTTTTCGTAGGAAATTTTATCAGCTACAAAAAAGGTCTTTTGACATTTTCTTCTGAAATTACTCATTAATGAGATAAATCGATATTCAACAAAAATTGTCAATTGGATTGACGACCCCATTTCACACAATTCACAAAGAAATTTTTTTCTTCAATTGCAGAAGCCGTTAGTAAAGTTGCTGAAAGGTTATTGGGTCCATTTAACATAGAGATGCTAGTTCGACCAATAAACTTGAAGATCTCAGAGGCAATAATGAATTTCCAAGAAAATAGCCATGACGTTTCACAGCGCGTATTCAGTGGCTGTGGTAGGCCAGTATTGGGAAGAAAGAGGAGACGAAGACGTGAGAGTAGGCAGGATGTTGATTTAGAGTCATCGACATTTGATCAAGAAGTAGTTGATGAGGATGGAAGATCATCTACAGCAGCAATGCTCGATAGATTGGTCAAAGAGATTAGGCAAAGAGTGAAAGATTCACGACAATTTTGGATTTATCTACCTTATCAATTATGCAATGATGGATTAGTTGTGCTTCCCAGCAATACAAAAGAATGCTGGAATGGTACTCATGTTGACAAGTGAGTATATAGACACGGCCATTTTGTAATTTAATTTACAACAATTTCATCTGCCAAGTTGATATCATCCTATAATTGCCAATTTCAAACTACTAGAACAATGTTTAATTACACTGAAAATAACTTTTAGGTATCTCTATCCTGTATCGTCGGATGGAGAGAGGCAAACTTTGAATCCAGGGTTCTAGGAAATTTCCTCCCCAGAAAAAATTTCCCAAAACAAAAATTTCCCGGAAAAAAATCTCCCACAACAAATCCCCCCCCCCCCCTACAAGAAGACACAAAACATAAACAACTCAATTTAATATACCTTTATTCTACACAGCAAAAAAAAATAAATTACAAAATGATGCACAAATTTACCACATATCTGAAAAATTCAATAAAACGTGACATTGCCAATTCTTTTTAGATATTCGTCAATGTCATTAACATCATAATGTATTATGAATCAACAATTCTCTTCTCTTCTCTTTTTTCTAACATTCGGCAGCCGTAAATGGGCGATAACTATCGTAATCAACCGCTCTACCTGGGTGCCCAAACCCAACCACAAAGAAACTCCCAATGAGGATAGATTAATGAAATTTCATTACCACTGAACACACACACACATAAAGATATACTCTCATACACAAACACGTAAAGATAAACAAACTAGAATAACTTCTACATTAATTCATTTGGAAAGAAACTTCCCCCATCCCAAAAAAGGGAGATTCTTTCTTCTTTTGAATGAATCAATTGATTATGAATTAATTTAATTAATTATTAAATAATTATTGAATTATTAAATTATTTTCAAAGGAAATTTTTTCTCAGGAAATTTTTGTTTTGGGAGATTTTTTCCGGGATATTTTTTCTGGGAGATTTTTTCCGAGGAACAACTTTCCGCCCACCTGAATCCAGAGGTGAGGGGCAGTGGCCCGAGGCCTTCGATAGTCAGGGACCAAGTGTTTGCACTTACTACTATCACGAGTAGACTTAGATCAGTATTCAATGGACAGGATGTTGATTGGGCGGATACAGGTTTGTTCATATTTCAAAGAAATTACCAGAAAATAAAAAAAATACCCTCAACAATTAATGAATTTCCTCTTACTGGTTATAGCCATCTAATGAAGACGGCAAGTACCATTTCTTCTTCGGTTGATAAGTCAGGTAAAGTTTATGGTTATATCCCCGTAGGGGGAAGCACCATTGTATTTCCGTTCAGTCCTGGTATTGTCACGTCGTGAGCCTTCGTGACTTAAAACACCAGGTGGCGGTGTGTTCACCTGGCGGCGAATTTAAATTATTTACCTTTATTTCGCAATTTAATTAAGAATTTGATTTTACTTTATTTTCTGCGCATTACTTTACCACGTGTGCTCTTGGATGAGATGACTCATAATTTCAGTTCTCAATTCTCTAATAAATATTCTCTTTTACAAACCATATAAACAGTTTTAATAAGGTTGAAATAAACAGAATAAATTAAACAGGCAAAATAATATTGAAATGAAACAGAGTCAAGAATAAACAGAATTGAGAGTGCGTGTCGAAGCATCGTCTAAACATCATAAATCCAACCTATCAACCTTTCTGAGAAAGTTTACGAACGAGTCCGAACAAGACTCTCTCTATGTCCTTTATATTTTCCAGCAGAATGAGTCACCTCTTCCAGTACCACGTGTGTTAACATTTCCAGTGGAATGTGGGGACGACTGGCGATACGGTTGACTCCTTCACACCGTCGCCTGAACCCCTACCCACCATCTTAAACTGTACGTGTAAGTTTTATATGGTGTAAGTGAGAAAAGAAGTGCGTGCGCAATAAATGTAGAGTGGGAGTTGTAGGGCCCTTCGAGGGGCATTTTTTGAATAAGTTAGAGTTAGTTCCAGCTCAGGCCTTCAGCCTCTCTCTTCTCTCTAAAACAATTATCAAGTGTTATTGCAGAAAACAAAAATTTGAGTTGAAGTGAAATAAATAGTTAACGTGCTCTCCCGAAGTACTCAGTTTACTCAATTATTGATATTTATCCTCATCCTATTCCCAGTCAATCACCCAAATAAAATAATTATCCAAAGAGTACGAGAGAACGAAGGACTTCATTGGATTGCCCATCCGGGCTTCAGCTGCGTAACGTTCCCCGTCAATTGAATTCCGCCAACTCGAAATTGGCGCTCTTTTCCTAGTGACATCTGGGAATCCATAACAACACTGTTGCGTAGGCAACTAGCAATTATTAGGGTCCCTAGATGATCCGCCATTTTACTAGTAACAAGAGGTAAAATTCAAATCTAGAATTTATATTGAGTGAGTTTTATGGATTATTATGATTATTTATAGATTATTATGATTATAGAACTAATTCATCGAAGATATTTGTTAAATAGTTTCGTAAAAGACTATTTGTTATTTTGGGTTTTTACGTCCTTGAATTCGAAGAAAGTTCGTAGTATTCATGAGGTCTCCGGATTAAGATATTCCCCAACAGCTGCATTTCGGTTAATTGTTAGTTTTCCAATGAATTGCTGTCCAACCATTAATATTCGAGAGTCATAAAACCTATTCTTCGCTGAAACATTCGAGTACACTATTGTAGAATTTTACTCGTTATTGTGTATTTCAAAATGTTAATCCCTAACCATTATTAAGGTGACCCAGTTCTATGATACATTCAATCACTCTCTTCAAGAATTTTTGTTCTTCCATTCATTCATTACTCTAATCCTAATCCTTCATACCTGGAATTGCCACTCAAGGGTCGAGTCAAGCGCGATACCTTTTCTACCTGCAATTACTATTCTCTATCGATGGCCAAACGACAGCCCCTCTCCAATACCCTCATTGACTATTACCCTCATTGACTATTACCTCGAGAGCAAATTTGATATTCCCCCGCAAAACCCCTCCACCTTCAAAATTGTTGACACCTCATGGATGCTTCACCGAGCTAGTGAGAGACAAATAAATAGAAATATAATCACTTCCACTCTATGTTTGGAGTTGGGAAGATCTAACTACGAGATAATAAGTTGAAAAGGAGTCTGGTTGTAAATAGTTGTTGATTGAGAACATTGTGAATAATGTGAAGTGGAGTTGTGGACTATTAAATTTGTGAATAAATATAAAAGATTCATTGTGTGACTGAAATCTGTGTTTTGAACATTATTTAAAATCTCCCACATTGCAGAGCAGAGTGCTTTAGCACTCCACGGGCAACGGACCTGCCACCTGGGTTATATTCCACCACAACTCGAAGAAGTACGCAACAACACACACAAACTCAACACAACCTCACACTGACTTCACCTGGGGGTGGGATCTTTAGGGACCTCAACTCTACTTTCAAATTCAACCTGAAGGGGGCTACGAGCAACGGCAATTTCGTTGACAGTTTCTCATCGCTAAGATAATAAATTACCAATGCACCAATGCTGAACCATGCTGTAATATGGAAAGAAGGTGAATGAATGATAAGTTTAAACAAACAAAAAATTCTCGATAAACATTATACAATGAAATTTCCTGATAGAAATATATATATACTCCATAATAGTTTAGGATATTTTTCGACTGTAGTTTATATAATTAAAGAGTTAGGTTTTTCGGCCTTGCAAGTATTATATACTCCATAATGATGAATATCAATAATTGAACCGATTATTGTTTGTTGGGAATTTTCGAATATTCAACTGAGGTTAAGGAGAAACTAAATGCTGAGAAAGATGAATTTTCATTCAATGAATTTTCGGATAAATGAAAGATAATGATATCAATAACAAAATAATAGAAAATAATTTCATCACCTTTCTCAGCATTTAGTTTCTCCTTAATCTCAGTTAAATACTCAAAAATCCCCAACAAACAATAATCGGTTCAATCATTGATATTCATTTGTGACGTGTCCTTCCCCAATAGACTTTAAATTAAACTCCAAAACCGCGATGGCTACGAAAATCCAGACGAAACCACTGGGGTTATGTCACCTTCGGCCTCGCCCGTCTCGACTTCCCCAAAATTCCAATAACCTTAACCGGAGTGCCAGCTACTCTTTTGAGAAACTGAAGTTGGGCGCCAGATAATTTTTAATAACGCGGAATTATCGAACCGCAAACGTAACGGAAAACTGTAAAAACGATAAAACGTAGGACTAGGGGGAAAATCGAGAGGGGAGGTTGCGGAATTTACCAGACTAGCTCGTTTTAGAAAATTCGGAGAGCGGGCGTGGATTAATCGCTCGGTCTTAGGAAAAGAAGTCGCGCATCCCAAAGCCAAAATCCACCAAGCAACTCGTATGAATCTTACTTAGATCCCTAGGTATTAACGGGGAGAGTAAAAATTAATATAACTTCGAATTTTAATCAAACAAGAGAACTCGTATTTATTTCTCACTCGAATTCAATTACTCAATCGTTCATTTGACGACAACTTTCAAGTTAAATTATAGAGTGAGTGACGAGAGAGAGAGGATTTCATTGATTATTAAGAATTTACTCGATCAAAATGCGCGTGACTGATCACCCAGCGTCATTCGAACTGGAAGAGCCTGGGGATCCAGTATTTCGAACCAAAATGAATTTTATATACGAAAGGGGAAAGATTTAAGTTCGTTGGGCTGAATTGGAGAGAAATTCGCACTCTGAGGTGCCCAATTATTCTCAACAATTGCCATTTCGGGATGAATCACCTCGAACTTCACCTCAAAAGAGGGTTCGAGGATGCGAAAGCGTCGGAAGCACTCGATCGGTGCTAAATTCCGTCGCAATATTCGTCAAAACCTGGTGCTGGGTGTCTCAGCGAAGGTGCAATATCGCCTCACAGCGTCACCCACCTGGGCAGGGTGCATGCGGGCAATTTTCATCTTATCTTCGCATTTTTCCACTTCACTATAGCACTTTTACAGGTCAATAATTTATTTTTGGGGCTTCAGGAGGCTTGAGGGCACTCAATGGTGCGCCAATTCCATCCATAAAGCGAGAGTTTTTCCACTGGGGAGCACTATGGCTCAACTCTGGTGAGGGCACATGTGCTTCGAGTTTTCCACATAATTATTCCCCTAATTCACCTCGGATGAACTTGCACTCATTTCTCTCTTGGAGGAGGTGCAATAATTCAAGGAACTTACCATTTTCTATCTGCACAGAAATTGTACTTGGCTGGGTATTCAGGGTTATGTGGAATGGGGATGTTGTCGGCTGGATGGCACGAATAACTCTGACGCTTCACTCAGCCAGTCGGTTTTCACGGCTGAGGCGCGATCGGAACGCTACCTGAGGTGTCGTTGGAGAGTCAAAACCATGGATCGATGTGAATCGATGCTTGGCGCATCAATTCAAACGAGAGGAGAACGATGTTCGTATCCACTCGGGATTTAAATTGATTTTTTTAATTATTTATTTTTAATTTGAAATGACTCCAAAAGGAGGAATGCGTGAATTAACCATAAACGTAACGATAATTACTCATTTGGGCCGTGGGAAAGGCAGATGTTAGCCTGTTTTAAGCAGATACTTTCCACCTGAGTGGGTGCAATTAGAGCGGATGGCACTCTCCCGGGAGATATTGGAAGATTGCCGAAACGTAACGAAAGAAAACCTAAAAGTCCAGGGCGATCCATACAAACGAGTGGACTAAGCTCGTCTCCATGGCCTTCCAACTGGCAATCTCCAACATCTCCACTATTCGCAAAAGCCAGGGAGCGTGAGCATCTCAGCTCAACCTCTGTGCTCATCCACTTACACCCAACGGGAAACCGAGATCACTGGGAGGTACAGTATATCGGCCACGAACCTCAGTTGATCAATTCGGTCCCACTCAAGAATCTACTGAATTTTATTGATGAAGAACTCAAAATAGTTCAAAACGAAACCGGAACGAAAGAAAGATAAATTTTCCCGGACCCAAAGAAACTGAAAATGTTAATTTTTACTGAATTTTAGACTCTAACCGTAGAGAGGATTTAACGTCTCGCGACTCTAGCAATTGACTTCATATTTGAATTTTATTAGATAAACTCCGTCCTCCGGGTTGATCCTGATCCTGATGTTCTCGACGATCCTGTCGCTGCCGAGGTCTAGATTTTTGGCTGGACTGCCTCACCCTACTATGGAGAGCTAGTCCAGGGGAAGGGGAAAACGCGACTCTCTCGAAAAATACTCACTCTACTTACAATATTATTTTTATAAATATCCGTTGAATCTCAGCTTCAATTACAGGTGACGGAATTCCAGGAAATTTCGTCACACATTATTATAGAGTATATTTATTTATTTAAAATTATCATTCATTCACCTTACTTCTATATGCATGGTTCAGCATTGGTGCAGTGGTTTATTATATATAATTTATTATCTTAGAGATGAGAAACTGCCAACGAAATTGCCGTTGCTCGTAGCCCCCTTACCTCCAGGATGAATTTGAACGTATAGTTGAGGTCCCTAAAGATCCCACCCCTGGGGTATCTAGTAACCTTATCCTATTTCTCTAACCGAAAGAGATAAAATGAACCTCTATGCACTTGGCCGAAAGGATGCAATAATTAGAACAAGTAGTTCATAGGCTCCTATGGTCCTATGTGGCAGGAGTGAATGCGGCAGCAGCTGAACGTTTAACAAAATATGTAATTATAACTCGCGTTTCTCTTCGTTTCTATCAATTTAATTGGTAATATGCTTCCGAATGGATCTCGAATCACTGTAATATCGTGTGATATTACAGACACAAAAAACATTAAATTCGGTCCACCAGTTTGAATTTAGGTATGGAAAGTTGAATATTTTCGAAACCTATCAGTCGATTTGGTTCATCCACAATACGGACCTTTATTATCATAAGAACTAACATCCTACCAAGTTTGAACTTTTTTTTCCTGTTGTTTCTGAAATTACCGTGCTAATAGGTGAAAAATAGAAAATGGGCAATATCTCGAAAACTTTCAATGAACGGGTACACATATCATAATTGATCTGGATAGAAGACATCACGACGAATATTTTGAAAAAAAAAAAAATCAATCGGTTAGATAGTTTAGAAGATATCTGAGAAAAACGATTTTCCGATAAATGGCTATATCTTAGGAACCTGTTGACCGATCCGGCTGAAATTTGACACAGAGTTGCATCTCAATAATACCAATTATCAGCCAAAATTTCAATTTTTTTCGAATGAATTTTATCCTTTTAGTGTTGTATTGCTTCCGAATGGAAGCTTTGCAATCGGTCGATTTTCACATTTTCTAATTTTGTCTGGAAATGATGTAGAATGGTCCAAAACATAAAAATATGATGTTTTGACAAAAAGTCTGTATGTTCCCCTGTCCACCTGTTCACCATCATCACTATCATCTCATCCACCTAAAATGTGTATACCGTCGGATGCTAGGTATCTGAGATATGGTTATTTTTCTCTTTTCCACTAGAAATCCTTCTGAACACGCTAATTCTGGAAATAACCGTGCGATTAATTTGAAATTTGGCATGAATGTGTCTCTTATGACTGCAATGTTTCATATTTAAAATCAGCTCAATCGATCAGTTAGCACCCTTCGGAAGCCCACCATCAATTGATTGATGGCAAGAAAAAAAACACACGCAGAATGAACAGACTCTACAGTCGCACATGTACAGCCGCATAGCCTCGGCCGCCTGCTTGTTTTCTAAAAAATAATTAACTAAAATTCAAATTATCACACACACACATACAGACATTTTTTAAAAATATAATTTCTCCACGTTTCATAGCATTCTACATCATTTCCAGCCAAAATTGGAGAAAGTCAAAATCTGACGAAAACAATGCTTCCATTCGGAAGCAAAAACGACCTTATGTACTCGATTGTACATCGTTAGTACATGATTGTACTAGGAAGATTTTTGTTTGTACATTCACTCATTAATTATAATTAATTATTCAATTTTTGCCATGATGCTGGCCGAAAAAAATTCTAAATTGCTCAATTGAGGTAAATAATGGGTCAATTCGATAGAAAATCGTTTGTACATCATGAATTTTATATTTTTGTCATTTGTACATTCATTATTCATTAATTAAATGCGAATTAATAAATTACATTGACCCCCCGCCACTCTCAGCTATGACTCGTGGTCCTGTGTGTATATGGCGTTATACATATGTATACGCCATTTCGTTATTTCATAAGTTAATACAAGTAGGCGGCAGTGACATGCGGCTATAGATTTGTAACTACAGATTTGCGGTTGTAAAGTTTGTTAATTTTACGTGCGCGTTTTTTTTCGCCATCAATCAATTGATGGAGCGCTTCCGAATGGTCCTTTCAATTCTTTTCGTGTATTATTATAGTAAATGTTTTGCATTTCATATCTAGAAAGTTGAATATCTCCGGAACCACCTGTCCGATTGAGCTGATTTTAAATACCAAACGTTACAACCATAAGGGATACCTTCATGCCAAATTTGAAGTTGATATCTCCATTTTTTCGAAAGTAGGCGTGTTTACAAGGATTTTCAATGAAAAACGGAAAAATAGCCATATCTCGAAAAGTTTCTACTAACGGGTATATATATTTTTATTGATTAAGATAGAGGACGTCGAGACGAAAATTTTGAAAAAAAAAAAAAAATAAATCGATTGGGCTGTTTTCGAGATAACGAATAAAATCGATTTTCATGCAAGGTTAAATATCTCCGGAACTAACCATCCGATTGAGCTGATTTTCAATACCAAACATCGCAATCATAAGAGATACCTTCATGCCGAATTTCAAGTTGATATCTCGTTTCTTTCAAAAGTTAGCGTGTTTACAAGGATTCTCAATGAAAAACGGAAAACTAGCCATATCTCGAAAACTTTCTACCAACGGGTATACATATTTTGATTGATTGAGATAGAGGACATCGAGACCAAAGTTTTGAAAAAAAAATAAAATAAATCGATCCAGTCATTTTCGATATATAGCAATATCTCAGGAACTAATCGATCGATCGAGCTGAAATTTGGCACAGAACTAGCCCCATCTAATTCCAACTATCTCACAAAATTTCAGATTTTTCGGAACACTTTTACCCGTTTAATCGTTTAATTTACGAAAAAGTGACCACTGGTCAGCATGACCACATACAGACATTTTCGCCAAACTTCGTATTTTTACGTTTCAGACCATTCTGGAACGTTTCCAGGCAAAATTGGAAAATGTCAAAATGGAACGATTACAATGCTTCCATTCGGAAGCAAAAAACATTAAATTGAACGATATGATATCTTATGAACCGTTCATTGTCTCAATTAGACATCTGCTGAATATAATAATATATATGTAGGTCACGAGAATTCACAGTGGTACGTACGTGGCCGCGAAAATTATGGGCAAAATCCAAATGCAAATATTGGATAATTAGAAGCTAAATTAGAGCTAAATTTATACGTTTTAAAAAATTTTCCTATCAATTGTCTTTGTCGAAAAAAATGAGTCGAAGCTAGCTTTCTCGTAAGTTAGCCGTGAAAAAAATTAAACTGAACAAAATTTGATTTTCAACTGCATTAGGCTTGTTCAGCCCCTTATAATCTCTAGATTTACCTGAATGTCAGGTGTAAAAAACTAGAAATAATTTTAGAAAATGTCGGTATGTATGCATGTGAATGCCTCATTCATCATTCTCTTGAGTATCAAAATATTTTATCTGTCTATCGACGATTGAATGTTGAATGAAAAATGCACAATTGCGCTCAGTAATACTTTAAGCTCGATAATCAAGATAAGTCAATATCACCCAAAGATAATTTTTTTCTAAATATCTCGGAATCTAATGAGTCAAACGTAAGAGTCAATCTAAAAAAGAGTAGTGATTAAGAATATCCAAGTACTTCGACAATGTTTTCTTTCGTTACATCAGAGATTTTTTCATTTGGTCTCTGATCAGTTTTCAATAATTCGATCATTCAAACTTTACGATATTTAGAATTAATTTTTCGTTTTGAACCGTTAGAAAATATTGAAAATTGGTGAAAAAATATGTAAAGTCTACTTTTTGAAGGATATTCGTAAAATGATTGAATGACAAAACAACAAAATTTCTGTTATTTATTTATAAAAAGGAAATACTTGAAAGAAAAACTGATATGTTGCAAACTGTAATTTGGATGATGCTGATTATGTCTGAATTTTTCCAAATTCATATCATACAATTTACTCAAAAAAATTTGATGATCAAAAGAAAAATCCAACTCTGTTGACCTCTTCGATAATGATTATGTTACATCGTTGTTGTTTTCTTCGTAAAAATATTATATTGTATATTTGAAATTATGATTAAATATTCAGTGAATCTCTTAGAAATTCCATTTTCTTTAAAAAGATAATTAGTAGGAATTTTTTTTTAAACGTATTAAATTAGTTCTTAACGAGCTTTAAATTTTCCACGGTAGAAAATTCAATTCTGTTCTTTTTTGCTTCCGGACGGAAGCTTTGTTTTTACAAGATTTTTGATATTGTGCAATTTTGTGTGGGAATGATGTAGAGTGTTATGAAACGTCGAGATATGATATTTTTTGCGCCTGTCCGTATGTGTGTATGAGTGTGTGTGCAGATTTTTTATTTTTTTTTTTGAAATTGGAATAATAAAACGGCAAAATTTTTTCAGAAAAAACTGAAATTTTTACACATATTTGGTATTTCTTATGTTCAACTTCAGGCAAAATTTCAGCTTGATCGACCGATTAGTTCTCGAGATATCGTCATTTATTGGAAAATCGTTTTTCTTCAATATCTCGAGAACGGTTCAACCGATCGATTTTTTTTTTTCAAAATATTCGTCATAAAAATATCTATAGATTTTGATAAAAAAAATCACTCCGACCATGGAGAAGTTACATAGTTATGGCCCTTTTGCTTCCGAATGGAAGCTTTGTAATCGACCAATTTTTCGATTTTCCAATTTTGCCTGGAAATGATGTAGAATGGTCTGAAACGTAAAAATACGAAGTTTGGAGCCAATGTCTGTCTGTGCGCATGTCCACTCGGTGGTCACTTCGTTGTTTTTTGAGTAATTAATTGACTAAATCACGTCCAAAAAATCTGAAATTTTGTCAAATAGTTGGTATTAGTTAGGGCTAGTTCTATACCAAATTTCATCAAAATCGGTCCAGTAGTTTTAGAGAAATAGTGATTTGTTTGTAAATCGTTTTTCGTCAATATCTCGAAAATGACTTGACCGATTAACTTTTTTTTTTTTTAAAATCTCCGTCTCGACGTCTTCTATCGAATTGAATTGGAATATATATACCCGTTGGTGCAAAGTTTTCGAGATATGGCCATTTTTCTGTTTTTCGCTGATAATCCTTGTCATGACCCTAGTTTCTGTAAAAATTGAGATATCAACTTGAAATTTGGTACCAAACTATATCTTATGGTTGCAATATGTGGTATAAAAAATCAGCTCGATTGGTCAGTTAGTTCCGGAGATATTCAACTGTGTATGTAAATTGATTTTATTCAATATCTCAAAAACGACTTGACCGATCAACTTTTTTTTTTTTTTTAAATCTTCGTCTTGATGCCTTCTATCTTAATCAATCAAAATATGTATACCCGTTGGTAGAAAGTTTTCGAGATATTACCCTTTTTCTGTTTTTCACTCATAATCCTTGTAATCACGCTAGCTTCCGTAAAAATCGAGATATCAACTTGAAATTTGGTATGAAGGTATATCTTATGGTTGCAATGTTTGGTATTTAAAATCAGCCCGATCGGTCAGTTAGGTCCGGAGATATTCAATTTTGGATGTAAATCTATTTTATTCAATATCTCAAAAACGACTTGACCGATCAATTTTTAAAAAAAAATCTTCTAAATCTAGTTGATCTAGTGTATCTAAATCTAGTTTATTCCCTCCGTTAATACCAGTTACGATAGTAATAGTCATTCCATAATTTTACTTATTATTATTATTAATCTTCGGATTCAATCTCTATTGCTTCATTCAATCCAACTTCTGTCCAGTAGCTCACTTGTCCAGGTTCATATACATGCCATACGAATGTACTTGATGGGTATGGTTCTATATATCTGTCCGCTCGCCAGTTTTCGTGTGTGGATTCTCTCCTCAGTATTGCATTCTCGATGTACATTAACTGGGGATTCAATCATGTGCATTATTACATCATTATATTATATCGATCTCGCTAGGCGAATTTCATGTGGCTAAATGGAGTTTATATGAAAACCTTCTGTTCAATTATAAATGTAAATACGGGGGGCGTCTCGGGCGGTGATGGCATGAAGCGCCGAGCTGAGGAGAAAAAGTTAATAATAAAAAATTTTCGAGAAAAGAGGAGTAATTGATAGTAAAAAATTGATAATGGAAAGGCAAGAAGCTGGAGGAATATGGATCTGAAGGACTGTATAGATTCTTAGTATTGATGGGAATCGTGGGAGGTGGAACCTGGGGATATGTCAAAAAGAATTAGAACAAGAGCCCCGTGGAGGACCAAGTCAGCTGCAGTGAAAACAAAGGACGAGATTTTTTCGTCCAAATATGGAGATCCATGTGGAGTTGTAAAATGGATTTCATCTTCGGATATGTTTGTAGAAATGCAACGACACTTACTTTACGAGTGTAATGGTAACCCGGCAGGGATGTTATAGTTTCTTTGTCGTAAAATTTCACCCGCACAAACTTTTCTTCTCTGCCAGGAGGTCCGATAAAAAGAATTATTCCGGTCTCTAGTATACCATTCACGAATGAGAAGTCCTGGGTATCATGCGGAGAGAAGAAGATGAACACCGAGTGTCAGAGACATCCATCAATAGCCATGGCGGAGATTTAACGCATAGTATTTAGGG
Source organism: Coelinius sp. EB29 (assembly GCA_035578325.1). Lineage (NCBI taxonomy): Eukaryota > Metazoa > Arthropoda > Insecta > Hymenoptera > Braconidae > Coelinius > Coelinius sp. EB29. The sequence continues at coordinate 3,707,839 of JAOZGT010000013.1, read as the reverse complement.
AGGAGCTATTGGAATGGACTGATGACTACTGAAGTATATGAGCATGATATAATAGCATATTAAAGCAGACTAAAGTTGTTATACTGCGTGGGAGGGGGGGGGGGGGGGAGATTCGGACTCTATTGAAGAAGATAACGGAAAGAGAAACCATGCTGACACGCAAAACTGTGAAGGTGATTCCTTCCTGTTGGAAAAGTAACCACGAGAAGTGAACTGTTTTATCTATTTCCACACGAAAGTAGCACGTCGATCTCTGACGACTGAGCTGGAGCTAACATCAGCTATACGGCAATTGTAACAACCCCTCTTTACTTGGCTGAACATACGACCCTGACGGAATCTCCAAAAAAATCCAGGCCGGAGCAACTTCACATGGGATCTCCAATTTCAACTACTCTTCAACTTTTTCAATGCAACTGGTGAACTCGAAAGTCAAAAAATTAAAAATATTGTATAAATAATGCCAGGGTTATCTGGATACCCCTAGCCTTTATGTATTTTTTGTCTTTACCTTTTAGTTTACAAGAGCTGGAAAAAATATGAACACTTAAGAGGGTATATATATATAAAATAAATAAGTAAATAATTCATATATATGACTAAAGATGATAGATATATTTAGAAATATATAAATGTATATGTACATATCAAAATATAAATGTGTTATTCAGACTCTATCACTTCCCTGGACGACATCCTTATTCTTCCGTGTAAACTGAGTTGTTCAGTAGACTCCAAATGCCATTCAAATGGACTGAAATCATTATCCTCCCAAATTCCATCTAACATTTTTACGGTACATTCCCTGCGTGGAATGACGTTGCGGACTTGAATCAACTATTATCATGAAAAAAATAAAAGTATTATAAATTGATATAAATGGTATAACTAAGACGATAATATAAATAATTACCTGGTCCGCTGGGAAAGAATTATTGAAAAAATTCACTAAAGATTGATCATGAATCAATATTTTAGCAAAAAGAGATCTTCTCACATCATCAAAATATCCGTTGAACAAGATGAAACAGAAAATTGTTCTGCCATTGATTCTCCTTGTTCCGATATTCTCAAACACTACTCCTGTTAATCTACAAAATTTACATCATGTAGAATAACATTCAATCTATAGTTATTATCATTAAAATCAATCTCCATAATTTACGTTTGTGGAACACCTTCTTCAATTTGAAATACCGGATGTGGATATCTCAGATCCATTGCCCTCAGTCAACTCTATAACCTCACAACAGCAAATAAGACAACCGGAACAAACATTCAGATGTGAAGTTGTATAATTATCTATTCATCTATTCATCATACAATTTAATTTCATTCGAACTCATATGATTGAGTTCAATTCAAATGTCAGTTTATTATAATTAATTTTCATAATTTAAATCTTTAAATCGACATGCGGACGCATGGACACACCCACACACACAGACCTTTGGCTGCAAATGGCTCAGGGCGGTTCGATAGATCATAAAACGTGAACAAAATTCATCCAATTTCATTTCCGGGGTGATTATAATAAATACATCAAGATTTTTCCTTCTTATCTATAGAGAAAACCATTCGGAAGCCCACCATCAATTGATTGATGGCAATGAAAGGAAAGCTTGAGTGATTGTCACACCTAAGGCATCGGAGACATGGCCTGCTTGTTTCTATTTTCTTCGCTAAAATCCTTGTACGCGTGATAACTTAAAAAATAATCGATAAAAAAAGTTCAAATTTAGTATGATTGTAGGTCTTATGAAAATAAAGGTTGCTATTTTGGATGGGGGCAATAGAAGATTAGGAAAATAAATGCAATATCTCCGATTAGTTATTGCATTTTATGTGTAAAACTCGTTTCTCTGATATCTCAGAAACTACTTGACCGATTGGTTTTTTTTTTTTTTTCAAAATATTCGTCACGGTGGCTTCTATCTAATACAATCAAAATATGTATATCGCCCCATTGAAAGTTTTCGAGATATTGTCGATTTTCGATTTTTATTCTCGGAATTTGTCCCAACAAGCTATTATGCAACTAAGAGTTGGTGCCTGGATCTGAAATTTGGGCTAGTAGTTGATATAGGCAGGTTACAATTCTGTGTAAAATTTGAATTCGATATGTCCTCTACTTTCCAAGATACAGCCAATTATTATTTTTTTTCCCTCTTCAAATAGGATGGAAGTTGGTGTTGAGTGCAAAATTTCAGCAAAATTTCAATCGATTTAGATTTTCCTTGAGGATTAATTGAAAAGTAATTCATAAATTTATTTAATTTTTTTTTTTTTTTCGTTGAATACAATGGGACAGCTCACGGAATAAATAATCATTATTCTATTTTATTTCCCTTTCAAATGGGATGAAAATGGGATCAAGTAGAAAATTCCAGCAGAACTCAACCATTTTGGATTTTCTTCCAACACTGATTGAAGAGTAATTCATAAATTTATTTCACTGATTTTCTTTATTCCAGTGGCATTTCCCTTGAGGAAATGTAATTCATAAAGTTTCTACATTTTTTTCTGGGCAGAATCGATTCTAGATCCGTTCGGAAGCTAACTACCAATGAAATTGGTAGAAAAAAAAAACAAGCATAATATAATACCGCATTTCTTTGACCGCTAATACCAGCCGCATGGCAGTGACCGCCTACTTGTTTATTTTTTTCACGGCTAACTCATGAGGAAGCTAGCTTCGACTTATTTTTTTCGACAAAGACAATTAAACAATTAGACAATTGATAGGAAAATTTTTTGAAACGTATGAAATTAGCTCTAATTTAGCTTCTAATTATCCAACATTTGCATTTGGATTTTGTCCACAATTTTCGCGGCCACGTACGTATCACAGTGAATTCTCGTGACCAAAATAAATATTATTATATTCAGCAGATGTCTAATTGAGACAATGAACGGTTCATAAGATATCATATCGTTCAATTTAATGTTTTTATTAAGCTATGAAATAACGAAATGGCGTATACATATGTATAACGCCATACACACACAGGACCACGAGTCATAGCTGTGAGTGGTGGGGAGTCAATGTAATTTATTAATTCGCATTTAATTAATGAATAATGAATGTACAAATGACAAAAATATAAAATTCATGATGTACAAACGATTTTCTATCGAATTGACCCATTATTTACCTCAATTGAGCAATTTATAACTTTTTTTCGGCCAACATCATGGCAAAAATTGAATAATTAATTATAATTAATGAATGAATGTACAAACAAGAATCTTCCTATTACAGTCATGTGCTAACGATGTACAATCAAGTACATAAGGTCGTTTTTCTAATTATTGCATCCTTTCGGCCAAGTGCATAGGGGTATAAAATAAAGGAGTCATTCCCAGGTAGGGGAGGGTCCCATTCACGGAGTACAGTCGACTCTCCCTAAGTGTTCGCCTTCGGGGGTTTGAATTCTCGGAAAAAACACTTATGAAGCGATCCCACTGCGCCGTCGAAAGAGCGAGAACGCCAGAGTCAAACAGAGATGTGTGTACAATCGTCGCATAAAGTTCGTAAAGAACGTGAAGTTGTGAGCGGATGAAGATTGCACGGAGTATAGAACCGAAATGAACGGACGGTTCGTGCCTTGGTTGATTTTAGTTTGTGCTCGAGTAGTTGCCGGAGAGGGGGAATAGGAGAGAATTTAGACAGTTTGCAATGCTAGCGACAAGGTTAGGATTGGTGGCAATTCTAACCAATTGAGGGAGACATTGAATAATTTAAAATTAAAAATGTTGTAAACAATTTATGAATAAAGCAATTATCTCGATGATGCATGAATTTAAGAAGATCCTCAATATTCCACCATAAAATCATCCGTTATCGAGATAATTACACAATTAATTAGAAAAATTCGACCTAATTATATAATTTTTAAGTTAAGTAATTCAGTAATCGAGTAATTATCTTGATAATGAACGAATTTAAGAGGATACACAATGAGAATTTTTTTTGTCGATAATTTCAATCAACTCAAAAAATTGTCTCTTAATATTTCTTTCTAAAAGCATTCGTTATCAAGACAATTACATAATTAATAGAAAAAATTCGAACTAATTATACAATTTTCAAGTTGAATAATTTAGTAATTGAGCAACTATCTCGATAATGAATGCATTTAAAGGGATAAATTAAGAGACCTTTTTCATCGATAATCTTATCATCTCCGAAAATTGTCTCTTGATATTTCCGCCTGAAATCCTTTGTTATCGAAATAATTACACAATTAATTAGAAAAATTCGAACTGATTATATAATTTTTGAGTTAAATAATTTAGTAATTGAGCGATTATCGCAATAATTAATGGATTTGAGGGGATAAATCAAGAGACCTTTTTTGTCGATAATTCTCAAAAATCATTTCCAAAAATTGTCTCTCAACATTCCTCCCTAAAATCCTTCTTTATCAAGATAATTACATCATTAATTAGAGAAATAGGCACTAATTTTGTAATTTCAATATTAAACAATTCATAAATCTAAAAATTATCTCGATAATCAATTAATTTGAGGAAATAAATCAAGAGACCGTTTTTGATTATCGAGATAATTTTTAGATTTATGAATTGTTTAATATTGAAATTACAAAATTAATGCCTATTTCTCTAATTAATTGTGTAATTATCTTGATAAGGAAGGATTTTAGGAAGGAAAGTTGAGAGACAATTTTTAGAGATGATGAAATTATCGCCAAAAACGGTCTCTTGATTTATTTCCTCAAATTAATTGCTCCAGCCCTTGCTGACAACTCGAGTGACTCTGACGAAGCATCAAGTACTGACTCTGATGCTTCCACATCAGCTGAGCACGCTTGATCTCAATGGAAGAAGAATAATTTTCACAGTTGTTTGTCTATAATTCTACTTACAAAATGTTCTTTTTGCATCCAAATATTGATTTAAAAGAAAATCTTTCATAATATTATCCAAAATAGAATTATTAATTTATTATTCGTACCAATCATCTAATACTAGATATAATTCCAATCATTATCTCTCTCATTAATTGTGTATTTATTTCAATATTGAAGGATTTTAGGAGGATTTATTAAGAGACAATTTTTGGAGATAAGAAAAAAGGTCTCTTGATTTATCCCCTCAAATCCATTAATTATTGCGATAATCGCTCAATTACTAAATTATTTAACTCAAAAATTATATAATCACTTCGAATTTTTCTAATTAATTGTGTAATTATTTCGATAACAAAGGATTTCAGGCGGAAATATCAAGAGACAATTTTCGGAGATGATAAGATTATCGATGAAAAAGGTCTCTTAATTTATCCCTTTAAATGCATTCATTATCGAGATAGTTGCTCAATTACTAAATTATTCAACTTGAAAATTGTATAATTAGTTCGAATTTTTTCTATTAATTATGTAATTGTCTTGATAACGAATGCTTTTAGAAAGAAATATTAAGAGACAATTTTTTGAGTTGATTGAAATTATCGACAAAAAAAATTCTCATTGTGTATCCTCTTAAATTCGTTCATTATCAAGATAATTACTCGATTACTGAATTATTTAACTTAAAAATTATATAATTAGGTCGAATTTTTCTAATTAATTGTGTAATTATCTCGATAACGGATGATTTTATGGTGGAATATTGAGGATCTTCTTAAATTCATGCATCATCGAGATAATTGCTTCATTCATAAATTGTTTACAACATTTTTAATTTTAAATTATTCAATGTCTCCCTCAATTGGTTAGAATTGCCACCAATCCTAACCTTGTCGCTAGCATTGCAAACTGTCTAAATTCTCTCCTATTCCCCCTCTCCGGCAACTACTCGAGCACAAACTAAAATCAACCAAGGCACGAACCGTCCGTTCATTTCGGTTCTATACTCCGTGCAATCTTCATCCGCTCACAACTTCACGTTCTTTACGAACTTTATGCGACGATTGTACAGGCAATGGTGGGGGTAAGAGCCACTGGGCATCTTTTTCACTGACACCACATGAACGTTTAACTCTTTGGCAATATCACAAATTCCCGTATCATGGTTCACTTCATCTATCACTCTCAATTTAACATCTAAATCCCACGATTTTAATGGTTTTTTCTATTTGATTTTGCCATTTTTTCTTCCATGCTACCACTGTATTTACCCATATTCCCAGCTGTTCGGTAAACAGCACGTCACTGCGCACATTCGTGGCGAATCGGATAGAGAACGAGAGAGGTTTAAGAGAGAACGCGCTTGAAGGGGAGTGCCTATGGTGGGGGAATGATTCTCCTCTTGCGCTGGGGCAGTGAACACTTACGGATCGGACACTTAGGGAGAGTCCACTCTAGAGAGAGTTATATATCTTGCTCCGTGGTCCCATTCTACCTCACGTGGTTTCACGTAGTTTTCAGTCATGGCGAGAGCATAAATTTATGTTCCTTTTTTCATGTGACAGCAGTCAGCGCCTGGAAAACTCTGTACTAATATATTTGAAAGTTCATATATGAATATATACAATATATTGTCATCATGAAATGAAAACGTGGGACTCAAACCCTTACTTCCATGGCAGCCCTACGCTTCCATTTGATGACAATATGAATCTCGAAGTATTTTTTTTCAGTTTTTCGAGCGCTGCCGTGAACGAAAAGCGTTACTTTGAAAAGATATATTTCTACATTATATCTGTTTCCCCTATATATTTATATCAATTCTCTTCTCAAAAATTTAGATGACATGCAGAAGTAAATACCTCCAACTATCTTACCGTCCAGATGATAAATTCAACGAGGAAATTCACCGAAAATTACGATTTATTTTATGTGAAATGAGGAAAAGATTTTATTAACTTTTTTTGGTTAAATGGGGGGGGGGGGGGTCGATTATACTTCCACAACTGAGCACCTCCACGGTTGTACAGAATGTAGTGACCATGAAGAATAGTGAAGAATAGAGAGAAGGAGAAGGAGGCCGATCTCTGTACATGCAACGAAAACACGACTTCGTTGATATTGTAGATGGCATGGTAATCGATGGCTCTCCGAATAGTGGATCGTGCGCGTGGGGGCCACTGAAATATAAGTTAATCATGGAGACTAGAGACGGCCGAATGGGCAAAAGCCTACGTGCCATAAAAAAAAAAATATGGTGTATCGTGAAGACACGCGACAGAAGTGAAACTTCATGAGTGCAAACCGAAAAAAATAAATACTTGATTCTAGTATATTGAAATACTTGATTCTAGTATTTAAATATACTTGATTCGAGTATAAAATATACTTGAATCAAGTATAAATATACTTGAATCAAGTATAAATATACTTGAATTTAGTATAAAAAATACTTGAATTTAGTATAAAAAATACTAGAATTAAGTATTTTTATATGCTTGAATTAAGTATCTAATATACTAGAATCAAGTATTTTTTATACTTGGTTCTAGTATATTAGATACTTGATTGGAGTATATTTTATACTCGAATCAAGTATATTTAAATACTAGAATTAAGTATTTCAATATACTTGAATTAAGTATTTAATATACTAGAATCAAGTATTTATTTTTTTCCGTGATGTATTTGAAAGGATAATTACGTTGGGTATTTGAAAGGATAATTACGTTGGTTATACATATGTCTCGGCTGACGCTCTGTTGAAAACCAACAGCTGTGTTCAGCGATCGCCACGCCGCCTGAACGTAGTAAATATAACTACGGCCTGCTAGAAAGAGAAGGCCATACGCCTCCCTCTTCCCCGATACACGGAGGAAAGCGAGACACGGCCCCCCCCCCACTCTCTCAACGCTACGTATTACCCCCACCTATTTCCGTCACCGAAAAGGTTGCCCATCCGGATTTCAAGACCCTCCCGTAAGAAGTTTCACTTCAAAAGAAGAAGAAGAAGAAGAAGAATGGAGACTAGAGACCAGGAGTGCTAACGGACGGTGGAGGGGGTAAAATTTTGTGACCAGAAAATCTGTAGTTTCGTTTAAGGAAAATTTCAGCCACTTGGAGTCGCTGGGGGTGATTTTCCCGGTAGTTTAACCGGGAATGCTGTTACATTACTTTACCCTTTACGGGTGGGATGCGGCTCTTCTCTACAGGCACATATTGTTTGAAAAATTGAATAAAGGCACATATTGCATCATTCAGAATCAGCTCCCAGAGAAA